>CM068388.1:18942563-19287519 GCA_034770075.1 Aralia elata
CCTTGCTAGGGTTAAGGTTTCGTAATGGCTTGAGAGAGGCGAGAAAATCCACGAATAGTACGGAACTGATGGATTGATTGAAGAGAGGGAATAGATACAGGTATGCACATTAAATCCAATGACATGTGGCAGTACTCCCTAGAATCCGAAAACCCGGTGAGGGTAGCAGGGATTATCCAAGAAGCGCTGCTAGAGTCTTCAGAGTTGATAGAGAGAGGTTTCAAGTGTTTTGCGCTTCAAAGAGTCTATGTGTAAATGTCTTGAGAGCGAGCCCCTATTTATTAGCAAAGAGAGGGGCCTATTTCTAGAGAGGTTTTCCTGGATAATAGTACCCATAGCCAGCACATGTTTTTAAGGGAAATTCCCGAAATACCCTTTAATTATGTTTTTAGAAAAGGAGAAATTACCTTATCCAGAAATGCCCTGTAAAATCCATCAAAGTTATGGCACAAATTTGCCCTGGGCTTCCTAGCCAACCAATCCAATCCCCCAAATCAATATCCCTTAATGGATCGCATCCACGGCGTCGTTCTGCCTTGGAAGACGTGTAGACATTTCCCGGACATAAGTAACATTTAATTAGTCACATAAACCCTAATATTGTACATTTAATTAGGTTTTTTGTAAACCACTAATTTGTACATTTAATTCAATTAGGTCATGTGAACCCTAAATAGCACTTGGGCCCCACATTTGCGCCCCTCTAGCGCGAGAGTGCAACCGATTCCTGAGAGACGCTCGTGCAAAAATACTCCAGGTTTGTGAATGATTTTGCGTGACTAGAATCCACTTGCTCCAAGTAATGCTTGGCGTAAATTCATCTGAAAGCTTCTTTCTTCTCCATTTTGCTACAAATATTTATTTCACCTCTATTTTTCTGAGAATTAAAACAAGGAAAGATCATCAGCTCCAAGAATCAAATCTTATTTTATATTTTAAGAAAACAAAATCTTCGCTTTATTAAGAAGTATTTTATAAAGCAAGATCTTTTTCAAATATATATATATATATAGTATAATAACATACTAATATAATTGTCGAAATTGTCGAAATATATATATATTCGAAATTGTCAAATATATATATATATATTTTCGAAATTTTTATTAAAATACCAAATTTAAAAAGCAATTTTTTTTTGAAAATTTATATATTTTATTTTAGAAATAAGCTCAAATTAAACTTATCTTTTTAAATTGCGAAATTCTTCCTTACAGAGGAACCTAGAGATTGTTTCCTTTACTATTGCAAGCTTGCAATTGCGGAATATATATAATCTCCCAAGTCACTTTAGGCCTTTCTTTTCACTCGTGCAAAATTTTTCCTCCTCCTCATTCAAGTCTGAAGATTTCACCAAAAGTTCGTCAAGCCAACAGTTTTCAGCTTGGGAACCAGGTAAAAAAAAAAAACAAATTTTCTTCGTCTCTCTTTTTTTTTTTCCCAGTTTATTATTTTGAGTACTTATCGTGCCCGAACGTTTACTTGACCTGCTTCTCCTAACGTTCTTCTCAGGTTTATTGTAGCTTTTCTTGTTGTCTTCCGAGCCCTTCGTTTACTTGGATTATATCTTCGGTAGGGTTCCCATCGGATAATAAAGACACAAACACACAAATATTTATTGACAACCGAAGCATCCGTTCCGAAAAAGTAATCTGTGGGGCCACACCAGAATTTTCAAGGTACACAAAAATATAGATTTTTTTTTTTTTTTTTTTGTTTTTTTTTGTTTTTTTTTTGCAGGAAAGTTCGATACCCTAGAAAGGGGGGGCCGAACCCTAGAAGGGGCCGAACCCTATGGGGGGGGCCGAACCCTAGGGGGCCGAACCCTAGGGAGCGAATCCTAGGAGAAAATGGTACTAAAATTTTTAACATTTGGGATGCGTGATCACTGTTTTGGAATCATAAAACTTTTGTTCCGTTTAGGAGTCTCGGGGCCCATAATATAATCAAAAACACACGTATCATCCGACGATCCCTATATCAAAAGTCAATGCCCGCCAACGGCCATGACATATATCAAAATAATCCAAAAAAAATGGCTCCGAAGAGATGCATTTTGGGCTGTCCGACAGTTTTAGGTGGAAAAATTTCAAAATCTTGTTTTTCTTCTTTCATAATTGTGATTTTGATCCTTCCTTGACTCCATTTCTTCTTATTTGTTCAGGTATTCTCAAATAGAAATGGCTCAATTCTTCTCAATTCTCCCTTTGCGGCATGGTAAAGCCTACTCAAGCTCATATGCCGTAATACCTGTGACATCCTTAGTATCCTCATGTGGGGTCTTTCTTCACTATGCAGGCCTCGTCTACCGATGTTCTGAAGACTTTGAAGACTTCTTAGGGTAAACTCACTCCCATTCGTCAATGATTGTGGGAAAAGGCAAAAAAACATTGTTTCTTTTTTATGTCGCGGCTTGCGAAGGTTGGAAACGACTTCCCCCCCATTCCGGTCGCATTCCCCCGCATAGTGCATAGAGATACCAAGTGCGTTGCATGCTTGTATAGGAAGCCTTTCAGGCGGACTGAACCATTATAACTTCATGATTTCATGATGACACATATCCTATATCGGCACTGATAGCTCCTCTCGGGTTACCGCCTCGAGTTCCTCCCCAAGGCATCCTCTGCCTGTCGGGGAAGATAAGATGTACTTGCTCTAGAAGTAAAAAGCCGAGGATACCTTGTTTTTAAATTGTCAAGAGGATGATGATGAATGATGATGAATGATGATGATGATGATGATGATGATATTCCCATTGGATGTTCGCCATGGAATACAGCAAGTGAAGGTGGCGACCTCCACTACTTGTGAGCCTCGCTGACATAACATGATTATTGTCTAATTCCTCCCTCACCCTATATCATGATGATCGTGTCAGCCTTAAGGTTGACGATTTCCATGTCTGATGTAGGCCTTAGGTCCCTTCTATGGTTAGTAAACAATTCCCATACGTCATTGCCCCACATATAACGTCCCATTCTCATTACCAGTTTTGGAGGGTAAACCCAGGTGGACCACACCACTGTTGATTGTTTTCTGAATCACGAGCCCCCTAATTATGACCATGTTTAAATCCTCCTCCACCCGAGGGGGAATCCTGCGAAAACCTATCGTGTTGATTTCCCATCCTCCCCCCCCAAGAAAGGATTCCCCTCCCGCTTCCCCCCGAAGGCTGTTCACCTAAAAGGGAGGGGTAAATAAGTGGCCGAGTTATCTTTTGGGTTGGGGGCATCGATGCTTTATTTCTTTCCTTTGCCCCCGTTGAGGAGCTCGCTTTTTTCCCCTTTCATCTTGATTTCCTGCCACCAATCCGCCCCGCCTGCTTATCCCACCACCCAACAAACAAAGATGTTCGTGGAGGCTACCCAGGCAATTTCTCTAAGCCCGAGTGGGGGAAAAAAAAAATTTTGTGCAGCTCCCTCCTTACGCGATGAAATATTTTTTTCCCTCGTGCTGGAGCCTGGATTTTTCCTCACTATCCTAGGTTTAATGGGCCTTTTTTTTTGTAGCTATTTTTTGTATTTAAGTACCTGTTAATCAAAAGAACTCCATTTTATCATAGTAAAGAGTTAATTTTCTTTAGCATTTTAGTGGATTTGTCCCCCTATTTAACCTTGAAATTTTTTTCCTTAAGGAACCCACCCAAAAAATTGTTTAAGTCATTTGAAATCGAAATCAAGTTATTCTAACATTAATACTCCCCCAAAGAACACAACAATAATATTTTCATACATTAAAAAGGAGAGTACAAAACCGCTTGCCAATTTTTTCGATTTCTTCTCGCAAAACTAACACCTTTTGAAAAATCCCAATACTATTTTAAAATCAAAGAATAAATTATCAAGTATAAGTGGAAAAGGTTTATGACATTTTTATTAAATAATCATAGTATACTTTCGAAAAAAGCAAAAACAATGTTTTTTACCCAAAAAAAATTATTCATAATAATAAAATAAGATATGTTTTGCTTTTTTTTTTGGTCGGATAAAGTCGATAATACGTTTTCCGCCAGACTATTTAGAAGAATAGAAGTTTGGTAAACTTTTTTCCTCGGGTTTGAGGGCCTTTAATAGGTCCAGGTGCACCTCGATTACTTGTTTAAAGATGAAAGGATATAACTTGAGGACTTATAGTCCCAGGTCGCCCTCCCGGTTTACTTTTAAAGTTTGAAAGTAATAAAACATATAAAGCATATTGGAGGGAACCTTTTAATAAATTCAAGGTGGGGCCACCCTCGATTACTTTTTTAAACAGTTTTTGAAAGTATACACTTTAGAAAGGAACTTTATGTAATCCAAGGTGGCCCCCCCTCGATGTAACTATTATCTTTAATATTTAAAGTTGAAAGGTATAAACTTTGAAGGTAACCTTTAATATATCAGGGGGTTGGGGGCCTCCCGATTTACTTTTTTTTAAAGTTTTTTGAAAAGTAATGTAACTTTTGTGGCCCCTTATCCCTTGGTCATCGTTCCCCCCCCGTGCCAATTTTGTTTGGCGTAAATAGGGTTTTCAATACACAGGGCTTTAAGTTTTTGCATGCCATCGTCCCAACTCTGCTTGGTCCCAATACCCAATTTTTCTTGGCAAAGATGGCAATCCCCACCGAGGAACTCTGAACCACCCATCGTGGGTGGGATTATTTTAAAATTCGTCCTTCCCCCAATTTTCCTTGTGTCCCCCTCCCACCCCCCTCCCTCCCTTGGTCAATTTCCAATTTTCTTGGCAAGGGATACTATTAGAGTCCTTTTTTGTTTGTTTTTTTTTTTTTTTTTTTTTTTTTTATTTTCGACCTCGTAGTTGGGTGGGACCTACACCCTGGGTAATAATGTTGCATGTTTCTTTTCCTTTGTGGTTTGGAAGTGGCTTTTCATACACGGTGCTTTTCTTTTCATAGGTTCGATTTCTCCGGCTGCCAGCTTCTCATGGTATAATCCTCCGCATACTATAACAGTCCATAGTGGAATGTCCTGCGTACTGGTGGTACACACAGAAATCTGGTCTTCTCTCTTCATCTCTTCCGTCACCACAAATTTAGGCGTTGGGGGTTTCACCACTCCGTGCTCAACCCATTGTTCGTACAAGGCCCCCGAATGCCTTCTCACTGCATGTGATAGCCTCTGGAACTGACATCCTGGTATACTTGCCCCCACAAGTTTTCCTTTACTTTGTTCAAAATTTTCGCTCATTCTTCTCCCCTCTTGCCCCCTTGTGGGTTTGAACTGAGAGTCAAACCAAAAGCCCACAGTTGCTGTTCTCTTACCCTTCCATGTAACCATCGCATGGTTGATGGGAACTGTCAGCGATTCCTCCCAAATTCTTGTGCGAAGGATGAGAGGGTTGCAAATGGAATCCACAGGCCTTTGTAATGAGATGGGGCTTGAAGGAGTCTAAAGCAACCATTGTTGCATATGCTAAACCAAGTTCTTCTCTTCAATTGGCTCGGCACACTTCTGTGCTTGGGCCCTGAATCTGTCCACATAATCTGACAACTCCTCATTCGGCTTCTGCTCGAATCGCATCAGTTCTACAATAGTTACCTGTTTTTGCACATAGAAAAATTTCTTAAAAAATTGCAATTTCAGATCATCCCAATCATGGACTGATCCCTTCTCGAAATTGTAGTACCAACTGAAGGCACTATCCGTCCAAAGTCTTGTTAAATTCCCTCATCAACAGATTATGGTTATTCACCTCATCATAACCCAACCATGGAGACATCGACTCCACGAAACCTGGCAATATGCTCCCTAGCATTCCCTTTCTCCCCGTTATACTTTGGGAACTGCGGGGGGTGCTCAATATACCCTGCCGGGTACGGTTGTCTCCGTACATGTGCCGGGGTAGGGTGGAGTAAAGTCCAACTCTGAGGGTCGGGATGTCCTGCTTGCGAAATTGATTGATCACATCGATCATATCATCCTTCGTCACATACTGGCTCGTGGTATGGACTCTTTGAGGGGCTGTGATGTATTGATGCATAGGTGGTGTGTATGGTAAGGAAATTGGGCTGGTGTAACACTTGCATCCTGCACAATTTGTATCGGTTGAGTGCTTTGGTTGGCTTGTTAGTTGGATATGGCTAGGATGGTCGGTATCTGCACTTGTGAAAATGCTGGGAGAGTGGTCGGGATGATGTTGGGCTGAGGTTGAACTCACTTCTAATCTGAGTTGTGGCACGATCACCCAACGGCTGTTTTGGGGCTCCAAAGTGGGATGATTGGAATCGGCTGACTCTCCGTTGTTGGAGGCACAGTCCGGATTTTCTTTGTTGTTGCTGTTGTCCTCCACTTCTGCTCGTTCCCCTCTGCGAACTTCCTGGGAACATAGCCCTGAAAGTGGCGGGATTGGCATCAACTGCTGGCGGAAATTCTCCATCTCTTGTCCTTGCTTCCTCTGCATTTTCCAACATCATGGCCATCATCATCCCTTGGCCTTTCTCGTTGCCTCCTGTAATGACCTTGAGCATCTTCATCTGGCCACAGCATTCGCAGTCGTCTGCGCTCCAACAGTTACTTCCTCACCTTGCCTTCCTGTGTTTTGTCTGTCTAGCGCTGGTTTGTTGTTGTTGATCAGCCATTTGAGGTGATGTTGAGCTTCCTTCTGAAACGTCTTCTAAGATAGGTTGATCAAAGTCCAGATTCGCGCTTTGGAGCACTGGATTTTACTTGCCTTGCTTGAAATCGGATCGGTGAAGTGATGGTTGTTGTCGGTCGTGAAACTCTTCCTTGTAATTCTCCCACTTCGAGTTGTGGGCATACCCTTCACGAATTCCTAACACCTCCCCCAGCAGAGTCGCCAAATAAATGTAGGTACAAGAAAATTAAAACCTTGCTGCTAGGGTTAGGGTTTCGTTATTGGTGGAGAGGAGAGAAATCCAACGAAGAGTACGGAACTGATTGATTGATTGAAGAGGGAGAAGAACAGGTAGGCAATTACTTCACTCCAATGACATGTGGCAGAACTCCTAGAAATCCGGAAACCGGGTTAGGGTAAGCAGGAAGCAGGGATTCCAAGAGCCTTCTAGAGTCTTCGAGTTGTGAGAGAGTTTTCAAGTGTTTTTAGCGCTTCAAAGAGGTTCTAAGGTGGTAATGTCTTGAGAGCGATCCCCTTTTCTTAAGAATAGAGGGGCTATTTATAGAGTTTTCCTGGAAAATAGTCACATGCCAGGCAGAGGGGGGGGGGGGGGGGTGGGGGGGGGGGGGGGGGCATTTTTTAAGGGAAATTCCCGAAATACCCTTTAATTATGTGTTTTAAAAGGAGAAATTTCCAGAAAGAAAATGCCCTTTATCATCAAAGTAATGCCCAAACAAATTGCCCTGTTCTTCTAGCCACCAATCCAATCCCTCAAGCATAATTCCCAAAATGGGTCCCGCATCCACGCGTCTTCTGCCTTGGAACACGTGGAGACTATCCCCGAGTCTAGTACATTTAATTAGGTCACATAAACCCTAATTTGTACATTTAATTAGGTTTTTTGTAAACCCTAATTTGTACATTTAATTCAATTAGGTCATGTGAACCCTAATATGCACTTGGGCCCTCAGTAAGCATATAATTGCCCCCTCTCCATTCATTTTATTCTTCTCCCCTCATCCATTCCTTACTATCAGTCTTTTGAGCAACAAATATCCGGAAATTGCCGAAGATTAAGTTTAATCTCTTATTGCTGCACCCTAGCAGATGTTAAAAGTTTGAAAGATCAAGAATTTCTCGGTGAGGCCATTGTGTTCTGTCCGATGTGAGTTTCTTGTTTTGTTTTTTTTTTTCTTTTTTTTTTCCTATGAAAATTTTATTTTACACCTTGTTTTGGTTTTGTTTTACAAGTGTAGGAGTACAGATGTACTTTGGAATGTTTTCTAAATATTTGTGTTAAGGTTGCTTGATATTATATTACACTTCACACAAAAAAATTTCAATTTTAGGTGATTTTATCTACTTTTATATGATCATCCATTCAAATGAAATGATTTCTATATCGGAGTAATTTTATTCTATTACTAACTTATGGCAGATTGTGGCTAAACAAACTCGATCTTTATAATCGCTAAACTATTCACAATAGACATGGGCCTGGGTTTGAAGAACTTGGGCACAATCACAGTTCATGCAGAGGAAACAGTTGCTTCCAAAAATGCTGTTGAGATTGCATTTTTGTTGTGCGCATTTGGATAACAAGGACATTTTTTTCCAAAAGTGTAAGAAAATAAACATATGCAAATCATTGTGTCTATCAAGTTATATTTCTATTTGTAGGTGAATCTGTCCCTTATTTTCTTGTTTTTTGGCGGTTTTACTGTTTTAGGATACCTTTTTTAAGAATCTCCAGGATTGTTGAGACAGGAGGTTTTTGTACCGATTTGCAAGACAGAAGTCGTGACAAACAACTTGAATCCAGTTTGGAAGCCCTTGTGTCTAAGCATGCATCAATTTGGGAGTATAGGTGAGCTTACCATTGTCATTTCCGGATGCTTTATGCTATGTTTGAATTGAAGAAATGATACGATTTTTAGTATCTGAAGTGCATGTTTGATTGTTGGTAACGGTGGGTGGTGTGATAAGATGATATAATTGTCACATTCATCCATTCCACCACCTCATCTATGCAATGAAAAAAATCAAGGAAATTGAAAGAATTTTTTATTCCCCATCGAAATGCATGGTTTGTTAATTTTGCCGAATTAAAAAATCACCAAATACACTTTCTTTTATTTCATTCATTCCTCAATTACATTTCTTCAATCTAAACGGAATAGAGTAAGTTGAAGATATGCTATCCTTTTGGGATACTGATTTTAAAGCCGTTCAAAATGGACAAGTAGTCTAATTGAGCAATTTATAGAAATGAGTTGTGTTTTTATAGTTTGCATATCTATATGACTTTTGTTATACAAGTATTATACAAAAATAACTCTCTGCTATACAATGCAACTAATTTTTACAAGACTGTCCAAATGAAAGTCCAATTTGGACTATCTAAGAATCCAAATCCATTTTTTTTTGGTGTAGATACTGGTTTAATGAAACTTCGTCTTTTAAGTATTTATTCACAGTTTTCTTCTTTGTTGCAGGATAACCCTCTAGTTATCGAATGTTTCGATTTTTAACAGTAGTGGAGATCATGTCCTTATCGGTAATTATTGCAGTTGCAATTTTTCGAGCATCTACATTTAGTTTAATATTCCCTTTCATTCCATTGATAAAAAGTTTTGTGTTAGCAGTAAAATACCAGAAATCAGTTGCAGATTTTGAAAAGCTTTACATAGAAAAAGTTGGTGAGAATTTATGTCGTACCATATTTTCGTCACCGGGGTCATGACAAGGTAACATAAATTTTAAACTTGGATCAGGTTTTGAGGAACATGTTAATTGTCACCTATTTTTGAAGCCTTGTATTTATTTACCTACAGTTCTTAAGGGCCAGCTTTTTGTGGATCGGATTTGTTGAGAAGCAAATGTACAGTTTTGTTGATTACATCTCTAGTGGGTTTGAGCTCAACTTCATGGTTTGCTGTTGATTTGACTGGTAAAAAACTAGCTATGAGCAATCCTAATTTTTTTTTATTTTTTTTAATTTTTATTTTATTCTTATTGGTGCCCTATGATGTTATGCCTTGTTTTTTTTTTCAAGCTTCAAATGGAAATCCTAGAAGTCCAGATTCCTTGCACTATATTAATCCTTCAGGCCGGTTTAAAATGCTTACCAGCAGGTAATGAGATGCCACTTCCTGTTAGTTTTCAAATTCGAGATATTTTATACGTTAAGAAGTTTGTTAAAGTATTGACTACCTTATAAGTTTAACTAAACAGATAGGATTATATCTCAGATTCCCTTGAGATATAATCGAAAGCACACCTATACAAAACAAGTTGCATCTTATATAGTAAAAAGGTTGCTTTGTCGGGATAACAGAATTGAAAATTTATTTGCTATATAAAATACAACTTATTTTTGAAAATTGCACAAATAGACTGTTCATTTTAAACTACCTGAAATCAAAATCCTAAACAAAATATGTCATGTAACAAGGACTTAAATTAATTACTTAAATAATTGCAGGCTATAATGGAGGTTGGGGATCCAATTCTATGATTCGGATAGGCTCTTTCCTGCTTGGGGCTTTGGTGGAAAGACATATGATAGTTTCAATATCTCATTGTTTCAACTTGAATGGGAGTCCCAATGGCTTTGAGGTAATACTTTATTTCACAAGTGAAGAGATGTAATTAAATTCTATTGTTGTTATATAACAGTTATTGCTTGATTAACTCTTCTTGAGTTTGACAAATTTGTGAATATCATATAGTAATGAAATCAGGCTATTTGCGAGCTCAATTCTGCTCGACTAAGCCCGACTTGAACTCGTTAAACGATTCAAACTCGAACAAAGCTCCTTTTACCCATTTAGTTAAATTAGCCCAAGCTCGAAACAACGTAGTGTACGATCGAGTAAGCCCTGGCTTCACATAATTAATTTTTCTTATTTTTACTCGAGTAGCATCGGCTTGCATAAGCCTGACCTGAGCTAGAACTCAACCTCGTTATTTAAACAGATCGAGTTTCGTACACTAAATCTCAAACTCGTTTAGAGCTCGACTCAACTCGACTCGTTTAAACTTTTAAAACGAATTCGAACTTGGTAAGTCAAAACTCAAGTCGGCACGTTTTACAGTACTTGCTAATGCGAATTATAATATAGGTTAGTGTAAGGTTAAAAAAAATGTCTTCTTAATGTAAAAAATCCTTCGTTTACCAGTGCTGAAAAAATACATATTTCTGCAACGTCTGCTAACAATTGAAAAGTGCAATAACATGTTTTCAGTTAAATTGACCTTAGTACGAAATTAGGTTTTATATTTCTTGTACATTTTTCATGGTCTCAATGACCCTCTATGACAGGTTGAAGGAATTGAAGGCATCATGGCTGCATATGCAAGCGCTTTGCGCAATGTCTCTCTTTCAGAACCAACTCTATTTGGTCAAGTCATCAACATGGGTCTGCAGAAATAGCTGCCCATCAGTCCCTTTCCTACAACCGCAACAAATACTTTGTCTTGCTAATTATTACGGTACATTTAAAAAATTAAATATTTTATTTTTTTATAAATGGTGGCTATAGGGCTTAATTGGCTACCACATCTTATAACATCTACAAGACATGATTTTTTTTAAAAAAAGATTGGAACCTTCCACAAATAGTGTTGCAGAAGATAAAATTATTAATTTCGAGTTAATAGTAACACAATTTAGCCCCTGCAACATAGTAATTTGCGGTAGTTAAGTTGTTTCCACAAAACAATGTGACGGAGGGTCTTATTTTTTTTTAAAAAATATCCTGCTAGTCAAATCTTGCAATGGACAGTGGAAAGATTTGATGGCCAATTAATGCTCTATAGCCACCATTGCTATGAATTGGTTCCTTTCATTATATATATATATATATATATATATATATATATATATACATAGAGGAAACATTTCTCCAGCGAACCCGGAAAAAACGAGCCAAAACGAACCGGCTATAGCAACGGTTTTGTCGGTCGCTATAGCATAGAAAGCCAACGAACCGGCTTATAGCGACGGTTTTGTCCCGTCGCTAAATCCGGTTTCGTCCGGTTTTCTATACTATAGCGACGGACCGTCGCTAATAGCCGATTCGTTTTTGGTTCACTCCCCAACAGTTCGTTGGAGAAATGCTACCTATATATAATATATATATATATATATATAAATATATATAATTCTTACTTTTCTATGATTTCAATAATAAGATATTGACCATATTTTTTAGGATGGAAGTCCTTACTGATCTTCAAGAAACTAAAGATGCTCTGGTTAGAGCATCTGATCTACCACTATCAATTTCTTATAGTTGGAGTTGGTGGTGCAGATTTTAAGCAAATGGAGGTAAATATTTGTTTTCTATTCTTGGAACCTAGACTATCTGGTCTGGCAGTAGCACTATACACTACATATCACTCCTCCTTTGCAAAATGATGCTGGTTTATCTTCCTTCTTTTTTATCTCTCCATTCATTTGTTTTTGTCAACTGGCAGATCCTTGATGCTGATAATGGACATCGCTTAGAGAGATCTAACGGGAAGAATCGCTACAAGGGGATATTGGGTTCAATTTGTTTCAATTTAAATAATGCATTTCATCAAACAAACTCAATTAAATACATACTTTGAATAAAAAAAATTCTCCACATCAATTTAACTAATGTAACACATATAACTAAATTAATCTACCACAAATTCATCAATTAATTATTTAATTCAATAATTAAATCATCGAAAAATATTTATTTAATTCAATAAATATTTAAATTAAATTACAAAATTCTCGTTTCGTCACATCCGGTGCGTCAAGGTTACCTACCCGTTCAACAAAATCTTATTGTCATGAATGTAATTACAATATTATTACACCATACACTACAAGAAAATTGGCTAACAGCGACCAAGACTTTCAGCGACCGCACTATCCGGTCGCTATTGTTCTTAATAGCGGCCGCTATTAGCGACCGCATTTAAATCTGATCGCTAGTTCATATCAACGACCGCATGCGGTCGTTGGTCCATTTTTGCTGCTACAAAATTGGGCGCAAATTTTAGCGGGCAGATTTATTGCGACCGATTAGTAACAGCGACCGCAATCGGTCGCTAATAAGGCCACGCCAATTAAAATCAGCGACCGCATGCGGTCGCTGATAGCGGTCGCTGATTCTTTCTAATCCAGGCAATTGAACAAAACCAGACCATATCAGGCGAAGAACAAAGAACAAGAAGAGAGGGAGAAGAGAGAAGGAGAGAGAGGGAGTAGAAAGCTGAGACTTTACGCCGCCGCCGCCCACCGTTGTCGGACCTTCCCACGCCGTTGTCGCCCCCCATCGCCGGACCTGCCTACCTGCCCACGCCGGCTGAGAAATCAGGTTTAGTTTCTAATTTGTTTTTAAAATTTAAAATTGATGTCTATGGACATCAAGAAAAATGTATTTTCTTTCAGCAATTTGTTTCATATAATTGCTAATTGGTTACTGTTTAATTGCTTAATTATATTTTTGTAGGCTTGTGGACAATAATAATTTATCTATCCTATACATAAAAATACTGTGAGTTCCTCCTCTGCAGATAAGGTTCTTTTATTATATAAAGAAAATAAATTGTTTACTTATGGGGTTTTAAAATTTCAAATATTGTTATCTTATACTCTAAATCTTGTTTGTTTGATAATGGTATGGTTCCACTTGGATTGGTGATTTGGCCTGAACAATTGAATTAGAAGAATTGTTATCTTATGAATTTTATACGCCCATGTGCATTTTGTTCTATTTTCTTTAGTTTTTTTTGACAAGTATAGATGTGTGTTACTATCCTGCTGTGATTTTTCTTTTAACCTCTCATGGATATAATTATCTTTAGCTGACCTTTGTTTTCTTTTCCCTCGTCCATCTTAACACTCGGACTCAAGTTCCAGAAATATTCATTTGTAGAGCTTATTATTGTTTACACTGCCTAATAATCTGTCACATTAATCATGGTCGGTCTTATAATGGTTGTGCATGACTTTTCCTTCATTATTTTGGTATACACAACTATTACTCATGTCCTAAATTTTGTATCAACTGCCTCAATGTTGGTGTCTAATGCTTACCACCATACTGTTGTTTTGTTAGGATAGGTACTTGGGAGTTGGACATAGAAACGATAATGCACTGTTTCCTTTAAATAACAAGTATCATTTTGGTAGTTGCGTTTCGTTATTTTGCTAAATTTTGAGCAAACCTATTATCACGTCAGAGATAATTCACACGTAAACAAAGATAATTCACAAGTAAACACAAATGACAAAGACTTATTTAAATGACAAAACACATGTACCTGGAATAATTCACAAAGATAATTCACAAGTAAACACAAATAATAAAAGAAATACTACTATGATAATTCACCAGTAAACACAAATGACAAAGACTGATTTATTTTATAATCAAAAGTGCACTGTTGTAAAATCCACAAACAACATTATTGCCTCAATGTATCTAATTAATAATGTTTGAACCAAAATAAACTGCTAAATCTTTTATTAACACTGTTAAGTTCATGTGAACAAGTTAAACATTCTGATGCTCAATTGTATGATAACATCTACGCGAGATTGAATATAATCATCACGAACTTGAGGCAATGACAAACAAACAAAGAAATTATAAACCATGACAAATAGTTACAAAGATCCATTGAAATCGCAAAGATTATTATGCAGATATAAAAAGATAAATCAAAACATTAACATAAACAAGCCAACTTATAAAAAACATACACTGAAAGTAGTATGCACACAAGCCAATCATATATGATATGATCTAGCATATACTTTGTAATATTATTCATTTATTAATAAAAGAATTGATTTTCTTAAAAAGGCATTTTATATTATCTACATAGTGCTTTTATATCAAATGTGATAAACCCATAGTTTTGAGCAATGCTTTTAGAATCATGATAGTGATCATGCTAATGAGATCTAAATTCTAGATAGCTCAGAAACTAAAATCGTTCCTAATCGATGGATTACTAAAGAGGGATTAGTGAATCCGAATAGATTAGTACATACGTTGCTTGCTCTTATGAAGAGGATGATTGATCTCATAATCATTTGTGTGGAGAAACTAAACCAAGTATGTAAGTGCTTATTAGAGAATAAGTTCACTGAACGTGGCTCGCTAAGGAATACCTAATGGAGTTTTACTCACCTATCAATAGGAATTCCTCTAGTGATAGTAGTACAAGTGATCCTTGGACTTGAGATCATCATAGTATCTTGTGTGTGATGAGTTATACTTTGACATGTCCCTTAAGACCCTTAGGGTATATCAAAGGGTATGATTGGGTATAATAAGTTATACATGGAGATAGGTGAATGATCAACAAAGAATCTACCACTTCTACTAAAAGGAGAGAATGACATATGTGATTCGATAAATGACGACTCAGAAGTCTTTGGCGAAAGCAGAATGGAATTAGAAAGGAGTTTCTAATTTGCATTATTAGAGTTGTGCATTTGAGAATCGAAATACATATAATTAAATAAAATAAGACTTGACAGTAATTCCATGTCTTATATTTAATTGGGACATTGTATGGTAGAAGGATTGAATTGTACGGTAACTATTCACCGAAAGGTTCTTTTGTGATTAATGTTAAAATCTATATTAGCTGGAAAGTCGTTGATCGCTAAGGGGGCTTACCCTTATTGTAGAATAAATATTATTTATTTAAATGAATTAAATAGTTTACTTTATTTATTTAAATAAAATTAGAATTGTTCTAATTGATTTATTCACAACCGGTTTAATATGGAGAACCTAAAGGGTTACACCGCAAAAGAAAAATATTTATTTAAGAAGTAAATGGCATAATCGTAATAATAAGTTAAGTGTATTTAATTTAATCTATGGAGATAGAATAAATTAAATAGCTTAATATTTATTATTTAATATTTTTAGAATATTAAATATAAATTATTAAGAGGAGTCTTATTATTATTATTACAATTACTATTATTTAATTCCTAATAGGGATTGAGAATTAATTAATAGAAGTACTCTCTCATAAATTCCTAATTGGATTAGGAGTTTAATTAATTAAAGGAGTTTAATTAAAATAAAAACCCTAATCCTAAATAGTTTAGGAGGGTTCCATATATCTATAAATAAGAGGAGTCTTATCATGATTTAGGGTTAGACAGTTACACACTCTTCCATATGAATTGGAGAGAGAGAGTACTTGCAATTTCTATAGAGATAGAAACTAGGGTTTTGCCAACACTCATCTTCTTGAACAACTATTATTCCTTGGTGGATCACCTCTAGAGGCCAAACACTTGGGTGGCTAACGTTGATCAAAGGAAGGAATTTAATCGGTGGAATTTAAGGAGAACGCGAAGGATTTGGAGATGAACTCGTACCTGTGGAAGCATAGTTCTACTACAAGGGTATGATTCTCATACTTTATCTCTTTCGTTTAATTGATAATTGAGCACATGGATGATCATGGTGATGGTTTGTATGAAAAATTTTAAAATCCGTTTTATCGCGCTTCCGCACTATTTATGTAATTTGATTGCATGTTCACGCTATATACAAACCTAACAGTGGCATCAGAGCCTAACCTTGTGCTAATTAATGATTATTATGATTTCATGTATGTATGGGTATGCGATTGGATCGATTTTCTGGGCAACGAAAAAAAAATTCAAAGTCTGCTACGCGGCGCGACCACGCCGCTTCTAGTTCATTCTGGAGCGCGGTCGCGCCCTAACCCAGAAATCGTTTCTGGGGTGCAGCGCGGCCGCGCCGCTCCTAGTTCATTTTGGAGCGCGGCCGCGCCGGTCTGCAGATTTTAAAATTTATTTATTTTTTATTTATTTATTTTTTAATTAAGATAAAAGGTTTATTTTGAATTGGAATATGATTAAAATTAAAAGTTTTTATTTTAACTTGGAATGAGATTCCACGTTAACTAGAATAAAAGAGTTTATTTTATTTTGGAATAAGGATTCCATGTTTCTTAGAATAAAGGAGTTTATTCACATATGGAATAGGATTCCATGTTTCCTTAAAAATAAAGATGTTTATTTTGATAAGGAATATGATTCAACATATTTTATTTTCCAACAATTTTAAGTTAAAATAAAAGAGTTTGTTTTGAACTTGAAATTGGATTCCATGTTAATTGAAATAAAAGAGTTTATTTTGATTTGGAATTTGATTAAAAATAAAGGAGTTTATTTTTATTCAAAATTGGATAAAATAAAATAAATAAGTTTATTATGATTTAAATTTTGATTAAAATAAAGGAGTTTATTTTTGTTTCAAAATTAGATTTCTAGTAAACTTTTAATTGCCCATTAAATGATATCAATGCATAAATGGAATGGTTTTATTATTCATGAGATGAATGTTATTTATTGATACATATGGAGATATGTATGATAATAAATAGGGATTGATTATGGACTACTGACCAATGTGTGATTGGATTTATTTTAGTGAATGCTTGAATGAATGAGTTTTTATAAATGGGGTCTGCGTACCTCGTCTTCTCTAATTTTTTTTAATGTAAATTCTATCTCCCTCCTATGTACTTTCCCTTAACTGCTGATCAAGGTTTCTATTTATTGTAAATAGTTTATGTAATAGGTTTACTTAGAATTACTTGAAGAATTGGAGACAAAGGAGCAAGGAGTGCTTGAAGACCCGTTTGTAATGGAGCCCGGGTTTAAATGTAATAGTTATATTTAAATTTTGTTCTTGCACCCTAGGTTTGACCTTTTGGTTCACTCGGTGACTCTAGTGAACCAAACTAGAATAAAAGTCCATAATCAATTCGGGTAGAATATAGTATTCTATATGTGCATGCTTATTATGTATATATTATATATTATACAATATGCTTCGCATGTTAAATAATATGACGCGTATTTTATATATATATGTGCATGCGCGCTAACACAAGATGAGACAAATAATAACAAACCCCTCAAAAAAATTATATTAAGTCCTAAGCGTTCAAAGATATTTGGAATATCGAACGTCGCCTTCTAGCATGGTAAAGCAATAGAGTATTAAATATTTAATATGAGTTTGTCGTGTCACCACAAGGCAAGTATTAAACATTTAAGATGTTGCATTATCACATTTGATGCTTATACATAGACTGAACGATGCTATTTTGTTGTGTCACCACAAGGACAGTGTTTTTCTTTTTGAATATATAGAAGTGCTAGGTTGGACTTAACTTGGATAATTTTGATTCGGATGTGTCACCACTTGATCAAAATAATCTAAGAGGCAAAATACAAGGAGCTACATAGTGATGTAATTGACAATAGTTGTCTACCTATTTATTTATATATCGTTTGTTGTGTCACCACAAGGCTATATACATTTGAAATGGGATCCTTATTCTCACTAGCAAATCTTTTATTAGAATTGCCGAACTATATATTGAGGGTAATATAGTTTGATGAAAATAGTGAGGTACCAATTTAAAATAAAGACCTACTTTATTTTGGTAATTAATTAAATGAATGTATGCTAAAATGTTGTTAAATTACAAATTCATTTAACAGAATTTTACAATGTCTAATTCACTATCACTGCGTAGCATATTAGATGTTAATTAACCGGACCGAATTACACAGACTAGTTAAGGAATCTGAGAATAGTTCTCAAGGCTGAAAAGCTATCTTATGTCCTTAATGTGTCTATCCCTGCAATGGTTGCAGACAATGCCTCTGAGGAAGAGATTGCTACTTTTAGAAAGTAGTAAGATGATGCACAGTTGGCTCAAATGCATCATGCTCGCATCCATGAGTAACGAGCTTCAGCGTCAGCATGAAACTATGGATGCTCCTACTATACTCCTGCACCTTCAAGGAGTTGAAGGGTGAGGAAAGTAGGACTATTAGATATCAGATATCTAAGGAGCTCATCCGATCTAGAATAACCGATGACACTACAGGTACAAACATATGTCTTAAAATGATCAATCTAATTGAACAATTGGGACAATTGGATTTTAATGGATGGAGAGTTGATCCAAGATTTGATCTTGCAATCACTTCCGGACTCTTTCTCACAAATTGTTGTGAATTTCCACATGAACAAGCTATATATCAGCCTGCCTGAGTTGCTTAAACATGTTGAAAACTGTAAACAGTCACTTTCCAACCAAGAAAGACCAAGTTTTACTGGTAGATGATTCTTCCAGGAAGCGGAAGAGGGCCAAAGAATCTTCTTAAAAGAAGAACAATTCAAAGAAGGTAAATGGAAAGGCAAACACAAAGGACAATAAGAACAAGACTGATGCAGATAGCAAAGGAGTTTGCTTCCACTACAATAAGCCTGGATACTACAAAGGAAACTGTAAGGAGAATCTTACAGAGGCTAACCAGAAGAAGCTTAGTGAAGCTTCGGTTACAGATATAAGTTTGTTCATGATTAAAAATAAATCTTTCTGTAAGTCAAGGTTCTACTTGGGTATTGGATACCGGCTGTAGTTCTCACGTATGCAATCCAATGCAGAGACTAAGCAAAAGTAGAAAGCTAAACATAGAGTAAGTAATCTTATGTGTGGAATGGAGCAAAGGTTGCTGCATTAACCATAGAAACTTATAGTTTAGCGTTGCCTACAGGCAAGTCTATTAAGTTAATAAGTTGTTATTATATTCCAGTTCTCTTTAGAAACATTATTACTTCCGTTGTTGGTCAAGGAAGGTTCTGGTATTATATTTAAGGACAATTGGTGTTCTATTTATAATGATAATGTTTTGTTTGAAACTGGAAGAATACTTGATAGATTTTGTATACTTGGCTTACATGAAAAATATTTTGCAAATTGAATAAACTAATAAAAGAAAAGGAGATGGTCATTCAAAGAGTTGAATGTGTGTATTTGATGAAATACAAGTCTGAATCATTTTGAAAGGTTCAAAGAATTCAGAAGTGAAACATATTGACAAAGTATTAAGATTTTTTGATCAGATCGAGGAAAGAATACTTGTGCAATGAGTTTCTAGATCATCTCAAAATGTTATTTTCTCATAATGGACACCTCCTGATATGCAATAATTGATTGATGTATCTAAAAGGAAAAAATATACCTTGTTGGACATGGTGCAGTCCATGATGATTTTTACCGACATTCTAGTATCTATCTGGGGTTATGCCCTAGAAACGATTGCATATCTACAAAATAAGGTAACCTCAAAATCCGGCCTCAAGACTCATAAGGGTTATGGATAGGAAGGATTCATACTCTTAAGTATGTTAAGATAAGGAGTTGTCCAGCTTATGTGAAAAGGGTTTCAAAGTTAAGTTTGAGACAAAATCTGACAAGTGCAGACTTGTGGGATATTCTAAAGAAAGTTTAGGGTATTATTACTATAATCCTACATGCTGCCTTCTTAGATAAAGGTGTTTATCATTGAAGAAGCTAGTGGGAGGGTAATAGATCTTGAAGGAGTTCAAGAACCACAAAGCACTTTAAGTCGAACCGAGGAACCGGTAGATAGACCTATTGTACCACAACCGAATCGTAAATTTGGAAGAGTACCGAAGATACTTGGGAGGTATGGATTCATCATAGAGGATGATGATGAGGTACGCATCATAGAGGATGATGATCCAGTTATATATGATGAGGCTATGAGCAGAAGACACTCAGAGAAATGGCAGATGGCCATGAAATCCGAAATGGACTCCATGTATGAGAACCAAGTATAGACTCTGGTTACTCCACAAAAGGGCATAGTGCCTAGAGTATGAATATGGGTCTTTAAGAGAAAGACTGGGACAAATGGTAAGGTGGAGACCTATAAGACCAGACCTGTTTAAAAGGCTTTTCAAGTCAAGGAGTTAACTGTGATAAAACCTTATTACCGGGTAATGCTCAAGTCCATTTGGATTTTGCTTGTGATTGCAGCTTATTATGAAATCTGGCAAAATGGATGTGGAGACACCCTTCCTCAATGAAGACTTGAGGAGAATGTATATATGATATAGCCAGAGGAATTTGTTTCAAAGGTTGAAGCAAATCGTGTTTTAAGCTACAATGATCCATTGATGGATTGAAGTAAGCTTCTCAAAGATGGAACATTCGTTTTGATGAGACAATCAAAAGAGTTTGATTTTATCAAAAACGAGAATGAACTTAGTGTGTACAAAAGGGTTAGTGGGAGCACTGTGACATTCCTAGTATTATATGTTGATATACTACTGATAAGGAATAACACACCAATGCTACAGTCAGTAAAGATAAAATTGTCTAAACATTCCTCCATGAATGACTTGGGAGGAGTATCCTATAAATTGGGGAAATAAATCTATATAGATAGATTTAAAAGGATGTTCGGCTTGACCCAAGGAACGTATATTCATTTGATGCTAAAGGCATTTAGCATGGCAAACTCCAAGAGAGGTCTCATGATGATGAGCCATGGAGTGTATCTCTCTAAAGTTGTCTCTAATTAAAAGAGAGATCGCATGAGTTACTATCATGTATGCAGTGAATATACAAGACCTGATATTGATCAGTCATATTCTAGAGATGATCATTGTAAGACAGTGATAAACATCTTTAAGTACTTAACCGGTACTAAAGATGTGATCATGATTCATGGTAGGTCTGAATTAAAACTAGAGGACTAAACAGACTCAAGTTTTTCAGACTGACCAAGACGATAACAAATCCACTTTAACGTAAATCGTTACCTTGAAAGGTGGTGCAGTGAATTGGAAAGGTACCAAACAGGAAAGGTTCCAAACAGCAAAGAGTTATTGGTTTAGTGACAAAGACAAAGTATATAGTTGTAAATGAAGCTGCAAGTTGATTGTTTGGATGAAAAGTTCATTACAGAACTAGGAATAGTTCCTAAGTCTCATCTTGGATTCAAACATGTGTTGCGGCACTTTCATTTGATTAGTAGAATCATTGAAAGAGGAGAAGTCACTATAGAGATAGTGGACTCTCAAGAACAACATTGCGTATCCATTTACTGAAGCTTTATCCAAACAGGAGGATGATCGTCACTTAGAGAAGAAGGGTATAAGATACCATGGCGATTGGCTTTAGTGCAAGTGGGAGATTGAAAGTAGTATGCACACAAGCCAATCATATTTGATATGATGCAGCATATACTTTGTAATCTTATTCATTTATTAATAAAAGAATTGATTTTCTTAAAAAGGTATTTTACATTATCTACATAGTGCTGTTATATCAAATGTGATAAACCCATAGTTTTGAGCAATGCTTTTAGAATCATGATGGTGATCATGCTAATGAGATCTAAATTCTAGATAGCTCACAAACTAAAATCGTTTCTAATTGATGGATTACTAAAAAGGGGATTGGTGAATCCGGATAGATTAGTACATACGTTGCTTGCTCTTATGAAGAGGATGATTAATCTCATAATCATTTGTGTGGAGATACTAAAGCAAGTATGTAGGTGCTTATTAGAGAATAAGTTCACTGAACGTGGCTTGCTAAGGAATACCTAATGGAGTTTTACTCGCCTGTCAATAGGAATTCCTCTAGTGATAGTAGTACAAGTGATCCTTGGACTTGAGATCATCATAGTATCTTGTGTGTGATGAATTATACTTTGACATGTCCCTTAAGACCCTTAGGGTATATCAAAGGGTATGATTGGGTATAATAAGTTATACATGGAGATAGGTGAATGATCAACAAAGAATCTACCACTTCTACTAAAAGGAGATAATGTCCTATGTGATTCGATAAATGACGACTCAGAAGTCTTTGGCCAAAGTAGAATGAAATTAGAAAGGAGTTTCTAATTTGCATTATCAGAGTTGTGCATTTGAGAATCGAAATACATATAATTAAATAAAATAAGATTGGACAGTAATTCCATGTCTTATATTTAATTGGGACATTGTATGGTAGAAGGATTGAATTGTACGGTAACTATTCACTGAAAGGTTCTTTTGTGATTAATGTTGAAATCTATATTATCTGGAAAGTCGTTGATTGCTAAGGGGCTTACCCTTATTGTAGAATAAATATTATTTATTTAAATGAATTAAATAATTTAATTTATTTATTTAAATAAAATTAGAATTGTTCTAATTAATTTATTCACAACCGGTTTAATATGGAGAACCTAAAGGGTCAAACCGCAAAAGAAAAATATTTATTTAAGAAGTAAACGGCATAATTGTAATAATAAGTTAAGTGTATTTAATTTAATCTATGGAGATAGAATAAATTAAATAGCTTAATATTTATTATTTAATATTTTTGGAATATTAAATATAAATTAATAAGAGGAGTCTTATTATTATTATTATTACAATTACTATTATTTAATTCCTAATAGGGATTGAGAATTAATTAATAGAAGTACTCTCTTATAAATTCATAATTGGATTAGGAGTTTAATTAAAATAAAACCCCTAATCCTAAATAGTTTAGGAGGGTTCCATATATCTATAAATAAGAGGAGTCTTATCATGATTTAGGGTTAGACAGTTACACACTCTTCCATATGAATTGGAGGGAGAGAGAGTACTTGCAATTTCTATAGAGATAGAAACTAGGGTTTTGCCAACACCCATCTTCTTGAACAACTATTGTTCCTTAGTGGATCACCTCTAGAGGCCAAACACTTGGGTGGCTAACGTTGATCAAAGGAAGGAATTTAATCGGTGGAATTCAAGGAGAACGCGAAGGATTTGGAGGTGAACTCGTATCTGTGAAAGCATGGTTCTACAAGGGTATGATTCTCATACTTTATCTCTTTCGTTTAATTGATAATTGAGCACATGGATGATCATGGTGATGATTTGTATGAAAAATTTTAAAATCCGTTTTATCGCGCTTCCGCACTATTTATGTAATTTGATTGCATGTTCGCGTTATATACAAACCTAACATACACATCAATGAATGTGAACATATCCAAAAGGAACAGACCTCAACACGCATGCCCTCGTGCATCTGGATAGTTATTATTATAGGGGAGACTCTGGCGAAATTTTTTCGTTGGTCGGGTAGCTGAATAGAGGCATATTTTATATTATACCTACGTATATGCAAAACACAACGATGTAGACTTGTCCCATTGCATATATAGAATGTGCATGATGTAATAATTCATATTTCAACCCTAGAAATCTATTGTCTTTAGGCTGGTGCAGATGTCAGTTAAAATATGTGGGATGGCATAGGACCATACCTCATTCTAATTTAAGATCCACAACAATATATCATGCCTTTGGGTAGTCAATCTCATGTTGTGTCAATTTGTTTTGGTATGTATCCTCATTCCATTACCGAATAAACATTTATGATGCATACTCATGTTATATTTGTACATATACATCTATATGTATTGATAAGCATCATAAATGGCATTGGGCTTAATTGTAAATTTCTAACAATGGGAATACAATAATTCTTGTCTGCAGTAGGTACCGTGGTATCATGGACCTCTATTCAGACCGTAGTTGGATGATACGACGAAAGTCAAGTGCCCAAATAGGTGCTACAACTGAATTTAGAACTAGTTGTCAAGTATTTTTGGATTATGCGTTTAGTCACCTGGAATGTGTGAATGGGTCAGTACAAGATAAGATGCCCTTGTTTGAAGTGTAAGAATGTAAATTATATGGACAGAGACGTGGTAAACTATCATTTACTTGTTCCCGGGTTCATGAAAAATTACGAAGAATGCTGGTGGGCACATGGGCAGAGAAGAGATAGTGGCATCGCACAAGGACACACTCTGGGCAGCAGTACCCATCGTATGAATGACATGGTTCATGATATTGCATGGCCAAATTTTGATTGGGAACAAGGCAGAGAGTAACCTATGAATTCTGATGCCAAAGCGTTCTTTAAGTTGTTAAAGGAGGGTAGCGAGCCGTTGTGGCATGGTTGCACCAAGCACACTACGTTGTCTGCAGTTGCCATATTACTTAACATCAAGGCTGATCACAACATGAGTCATGAATGTTTTGAGTCTCTCTTGAATGCCATTAAGAGTATGTTACCTTACGGTGAAAAATTGCTCGATAACTACTACTATTGTAAGAAAATGGTGAAGAATTTGGGTCTTGGATACCAAGAGATCGATGCATGTCCGAACGATTGTATGTTGTTTTATAAGGAAAATGAACATAAGACAAAGTGCACGTTTTGCGACCATGATCGGTTCAGGCCTATTAAAGAGGGTGTGACTACAAGAAAGACAAATATACCTTTGAAGATTTTAAGGTATTTTCTAATTACATATCGGCTCAAAAGATTGTATATGTCTTCAAGAACAGCTGAACATATGACTTGGCATGCGAAATCTCCAACTAAAGATGGAGAACTTAACCATCCCACAGATGGGTAGGCTCGGAAAGATTTCAACTTAGCACATCCTGGGTTTGCATTGGAACCTAGAAATGTGAGGCTTGGATTGTCCACTGATGGTTTCAACCCGTTCGGCCACTCAGTTGTTTCGTACTCCTGTTGGCCAGTGATTGTAACTCCGTACAACTTGCTTCCTTGGATGTGTATGAAACAACCATACTTGTTTCTTTCACTCGTGATTCCTATCCCAAGAGTCTTGGAAAGAACCTAGATGTGTATTTGAGACCTCTTATAGACGAGTTGAAGGTATTGTGGGAGGATGGAGTACAGACTTGGGATGTTTTCACGAAAATAAATTTCAACCTTAGGGCAGCGGTTATGTGGACTATAAGTGACTTTCCTGCTTATGGTATGTTATCTGGATGGAGTACACACGGGAAGTTGGCTTGTCCATATTGTATAGAGAATAAAAAGTCTTTCAGTCTATTAAATGGTCGAAAACCATGTTGGTTTGACTGTCATCGTTGTTTCTTGCCGGTAGATCACCCGTTTCGAAGAAATAGAGAAAACTTCAGGAAAGGGAAAGTAGAGAATGATATGCCTGCACTGCGACTATCGGGAACGAAGATGCGTGACCGTATGATGAGATTATCGGTTATCCTATTCGGTAAGAATGTTGCCTCTGACATCATCGATGGGTTTGGCGTATCCTATAATTGGGTTCGGAGAAGTATCTTTTGGGAATTACCTTATTGGTCTACAAATTTGATTCGTCATAATCTAGAAGTGATGCATATTGAGAAGAATATGTTTAACAATGTGTTTAACACCGTGATGAGTGTTCCAAGCAAGATGAAAGATAATGATAAGGCACGGTTGGACATGAAATATATTTGCAAGCGTCCTAGATTAGAACTTTATGAATCTCCTAATGGTCGGATAGTCAAACCACATGCAAGGTATACATTATCCAAAAAGCAAGTTGAAGATGTGTGCACATGGATTAAGTCTCTGAAACTACCAGATGGATATACCTTAAACATTGTGAGGTGTGTTACAGGTGGAAAATTTCAAGGGATGAAGAGTCATGACTGTCATGTGTTCATGAAGAGACTCATGTCTATAACATTTCGGGACTTGCTTGATAAACCAATATGGGATGCTTTGACTGATCTTAGTCGTTTTTTCAGAGACATATGTTCAACAATGTTAAATGAAAAGGACATGTCTATACTTGAGAAGAACATCATTGAGATCACGTGTAAGCTTGAAAAAATATTCCCACCTGGTTTTTTCGACTCTATGGAGCATTTGCAAATCCATCTACCATATGAAGCTCGTGTTGGTGGCCTTATTCAATATAAATGGATGTATCCTTTCGAGAGGGTCATGGGAAACCTTAAGAGAAAGGTGAAGAATAGAGCTTATGTCGAGGGGTCGATATGTGAGGCATACAGTTTCGATGAGATATCTACGTTTGTCTCAGACTATTTTCCCAACGAAGTCTTAATAAAGGCCAATCGAGTCCCGAGACATGATGATGGGGCACTTTTGAACTAAATGGTCGACTTTCTGTATTTGGTCTACCAGGTCGCGCTTATGGAAAAGGGAAGCGCATATTCCTCTCTGAGAAAGAATTACATCCAGCACATACTTAAATTCTTCTCAATTGCGAGGAGATTGATGAATTTGTGAGGTATACTTGTAAAATTCATATTTATTGGACTTAATATGTTAATGTTTAATTATAAAATTGTTCTCAATCTCATATTAATATATGTTAATGTTTATAAAATTGTATAGATCATACGATGGCGAGTTAAAAGCAAATCAACGCGGCATCACTGATAAAGATATTTAAGTTAGTCGTGATCAAAGATTTACACTTTGGCTAAAGAACAAAGTAAGTTGTGTTAATTAGGTATTACAAGTATAGTGTTCAAGTATGAATTCATTTAATTTAATTTCTGAATATATGTAGGCTCTTCATGGGGGAACGATTCCTCCAAATGTACAAGTCCTAGCTATAGGCCCAGACACGGACCAAGTCAGCCGCAATGGTTACAAAATAAATGGCTGTCAATTTCATACAAAGACATATGCTCGCGGTAAAAGAACAATTAACACTGGAATGTGTGTTCAAGGAGATTGTTACAACGAGCTTGGTCGTGCCTTTTATGGGGAATTGGAGGAAATCATCGAGTTGTCGTACAAGGGTACTTATGGGGGTTATATTAACTTTTTCAAGTGTCGTTGGTTTGATTCAGAAAAAGGGATACGTGTCGATCGACATGAAATCGTCGATATTGACCTTCATAGGTCCACGTACGTCAACGCACCATTTGTGTTGCCAACTCAAACACTACAAGTGTACTACACTCCTACTCTTGTTAGGAAAAGGGATAGACCGCCTACAGATTGGCAAGTTGTAATTCAAACTCCCGCGCGCAGTCGTGTCCAAGTAGTAGACGGGGAGTTCTACCAAGAGGAAATGCTTCATAGACCTCTTATAATAAATGTCGATGACAACAATGAATTAATCCAATTAGAGGGTGTCGATGAACCTGATGAATTGGATCCCGAGTCAGTACTTGTGTTAGATGACATTGATACTGAGGAAGAGTTATTGACTGACACTGACACATAATCTGAAGAAGATGATGGTTATGAATCTCCAATACGTATACAAAATGATTCTGACTCAGACAACGATTTTCATTAAAATGTATGTTTAGTTTAACTTGTATTAAATATAATTACATATATACATGTTCTCTATATGTATGCCCCCTGTTTATGTACCTTTTTCATTTATAGTTGTTGTAGTTAAATATTTCATACAATTACCAGTCATTATTTTCATTTTATTTGTATATGTAATCAAATATATATAACTCATAATAACATCCTGCAATTTTTATTTATAGATGTCTTCTGAACCAGCTGGTCGAAAGCGCGATTTGGGTAGGGGTTCTAATACTGTGTCGAAGGCCCCGACTAATCCGAATGACCGGATTCTTATACAGATCCGTCCTCCTCCGAACAGTATGTACGTTATACATCATTTATATATAAGCATTTTATATTTCATTATTGTAGATATATACTA
This sequence comes from Aralia elata, assembly GCA_034770075.1. NCBI lineage: Eukaryota > Viridiplantae > Streptophyta > Magnoliopsida > Apiales > Araliaceae > Aralia > Aralia elata. Next base: position 18,970,567 of record CM068388.1, read on the forward strand.
ATGTAAATTGTTTTAAATATTGAAATAAAATGACTTATCTTTAATATAAATTAATCTATATTGTAGTGATTTTAGTGATAGCAAAATTGTGAAGTGCATTTCACAATTATGCTTACAGAACTGGCCTACGCCAGTGATTACGTGGGCGAGCACACCTATCACCCACAAGGATGTAGTTTGGGCCGAATTTCAGGTATATTTTTGTTAAATTCTGATATATAATATAATTATAGTAGTAATATTGTTTAGTAGTGTTGGATTATGGTAATATCATCGTTTTAATATTATTATTGTTATTCTATTTTCAGAAAAGGTATAGATGGGACTACGCGCAGGCATCAGTTATTCAGACACTGTTCTGGCAGAAATGCGCCGTCCGGATCAAAGACAATCTGAATAAGGAAAGACAGAAAGCACTGCATAATGCAGAGCTCGACCATCCAGGACAGGGTGAGCTGTACATGCATGAGCATAGCCCCTGGTCGTGCTCGCAGGACATATGGGCTGAGATGTGTGCCCAGTGGAGTGCTGAGAGCTGGGTTAAGAGACGCAAGACTGCCATCGCGAATAGAGCCTCAAGTGTAATTGAAGGCGAAAAGGCGAAAGACACCTATAAGGGCGACAGTATATCACAGTTGCAGCATATTACTGCCAGGGTACGTATTTTGCAAAGTTTAAGTATTAGTCTTAGTATATCACATGTTTACATATTAATATATGGGCATATTTTGTAAGAGGCATCGTCTTAGGGTCAGCCCATCCATTGGCTGAATGTATACGTCGCCACCCGCGATGGTTTGCCTGAGGCTATCCAGATAGCGGTACTTTTATATGTCTATAAATTTTTACGTCATTTTTAAGCATTTTATATTTATTTTTAACTATTTAATTTCTAACCTGCTGACAGGACACTTATAAGAGCCTACTAAATAAGCGTTATCCTAAAGGCACCCCACGGCCGTCGATTGATCAAGAATTATGAGAGAGGGCATCGGTTGTGAAGAAGAATTATGTCAAAGGTCAAGGATAACGACGACTGACTATCAGTGGCATAGGCAGCTCTTCAAGTCAGTCTAGTCAGTCCTCGTGTTATCCGACGGCGCACACTCCTCCTGACTGTGTGAGAGCAATATGTCGGGATCGAAATCTTCTTCTCACACTTGACGGGCATCTGCAATCTCTATGTCCTGAGGAGTTGGCAGATGCAGTAGCATGAGCAGCATAACACCAGGATGAGCCCGAGCAGGTAATCTTGTCATTGTTTAACTTTATGTTTCGATTAGCTTTATGTACTGCTTTGCATGTTTAGTTTAACTTTACATTCAATAATACATGTTTTATTCTTTTGTTACAAGGTCATTTGGACGATATTGATCCGTGAAGACATTTGTATTCGTTCTTTATTTGTTAATCTACACTTGTATATAAATTTTACTTAACGGAACTTATTCATATATATAGGCTTTTAATGTGTGGATGTTTATATTACTGTGTTGATTTTATTAATTTCTATATATGGATGTATGGATGGATTTGTATTGATGTTGGTTTATTTATATATATATATATATATATATATATATATATATATATATATATATATATATATTGCTGTGTGTTGGGATATAAAGTAGGTACAAAACAGGCACAAATATTTTGGGAAATCCACAAAACAAGCAATTTTTTTTTAAATGTAAGTATCAGCGACCGCATGCGGTCGCTAATGAATAACATCGGTCGCTGATATCGTGAGGGTATTAGCGACCGTGACGGTCGCTAATGGCGGTCGCTAACACGTGGCCACGTTAACAGTCAGACCTGACCCACGATGACTCATCTTAGCGATAACATCGGTCGCTGATATGTAGGTTGCAGATGGTGGTCGCTGATGACCACGCAGCGACCAGATTATATGCGACCACTATCAGAGATCGCAGGCAGTCGCTGATAAGATTCTGCGACCGAGTGCGGTCGCTGATGAGCGGTCGCTGATAGGACTTTTTCTTTTAGTGATATCTCCTTGTACACCCAGGTTCTAATACCTTTATAACTTCGTAACATAGAAATAATGAATATTACATCATTTATCTATTACAACAATACATTTGTGACTTTTATACGTCACAACAAATACATATAATTTAATATAAAATCTTCTAATCAGATACTTGTTCTCTCTTTTAATCTTCATTGGATTCCACTTTTCGTTCTAGCTTTGTTGAAAATGTTTTATTTAAAGCAAGGGTGAGCATTTAATTGCTCAACAAGTTATAACAGTTGAATAAAAAATAAAATCAAGAATCAAATATATGTTCTTTGAAAACTTCGATAACTGAACAATAGTTATGAAGCAGCCTGATCAATAAATAGGAATAAATTAAATTCGTTTTTATTTCTAAACACCAACAACATTTACTCATATATCACATTATTACACGGGGTGCAATAAATACTAATACTTACCCAAATTATTTGATTGGCACAAATACTAATCATACTTCCTAGAATTATCATCGATAATTTCTCCAACAATATATATTTTATTCAGAATAGTTCAACAATTGAGTTAAGCCGAATCGAATGGCTAATAACTTTTTTACATACGTCATACGACAAATATCATATAACAAATGAAATTTCATCATTTAAACACATGCCTTGCACAGAGAAATAATATGTACAAGAATCATACAACACTTGCATAACACAGAATTTATACATCCTACAGAAAACTTGCACAAATATAAGCATTTGCATAGGTTAGGAAACTTTGCTCAATAAAATTTGAGTAATTTTAGGAAAACTTGCTTAATATTAATAATTAAACAAGAGTTAGAAACTCACAAAACATCAAAATACTTGCACACAATAACCAATTGTATAAGATAGGAAACTTGCATTTAATACATAATTTGAACGAAGTTAGAAAACTTGCACAGAATAATTATCTGAGTAAGTTTAGGAAACTTGTCTGATGTATTTTTTAATAATTACTCTAAAAATGTCCTTCAAATATCCTACACATTTGATTAATAATAACATACCAATTAGTCACATAAAAACTTCACATATTGGTTTACATTACAATACTTTTCATTTTAGGTTGTTCGCGTTTTATAAATTTAGATAACGCGTCCAAAATTTTAAATTCTACGCTACAACTCCAAATCAGACAGGTAAGACATGTCTACTTTAGGTCAAATTCTATTTTAGTTATTATCCGGACAGCTAAGACCTGTCTGCTTAGGCCAAGTTCCATTTTAGTTAACATCCAGACAGATAAGACCCGTTTGCTTTAGGCTAAGTCTTCTTTAGTTATAAATCAAACAGGTATGACCCGTCTGCTTTAGACCAAAATTTTATCGGATAATCCAGACAGGATAACCCGTCTGCTTCCAGGTGTCGGTTTTAGAACAAAACTCACTGCATAAGAAGTTATTATCTGGGCAGCCTTTCATTTTTCTCGTACCTAATTCGTAACGTCACAACTCGCTCATTCCAAGTCGGAATGAGTCCGTTCTTGAGCCTACGACTTCTTTATACTACAAACTACAAAACTCCTAGAAAATAATCCATTTCCAGAAGCTTTAACTATTCGAAAAACTGACTCTAAAGTCAGTGTACCAACTGATTTTTAACCCTTTTAACTAGTTTTATAAAAAAATTCGCCATGACTTCGTTACACAAGCTTTTACCTCCGTTCCAATTGGGTGATGTTCGTAACTCATAAGAGTATAACATAACACCATAAACTAAATTTTTGGATTAGGGACAGCACATAAAAACAGCTCCAAAATAGTCCATTATAGTCCACTAATTAGGTTATTCCATCCTCATGCTTGGGTTTTCATTTTTAGTTCTTTTGTTCACTTGACATGCATACTTAAGGTGATTTAACAAGGTTAACTTCTTCATAACCACCTTATAACTTCAAGATCCACCATGATCTTCCATTAATAACAACCACCAACAACTAATAAAAACTTAAAAAGATAGAGAAATGATTTAAGGTTTTAAGATTACCTCTTCTTGCTTCTTCTTGTTCTTCTTTACTTAGGATGATCAAAGCTTCCAAGCTTATTCTTGCTCCTTCTCTCTTCCTCCCGAGCTCTCTCTATTCTCTCTCTATTCTCTCTTACTTTTACTTAAAAACAAGGAAATGAAATGAAAAGAGAGGAAGACTTCCTAAAGCTTAAGGGTAAATGAAAACAAAGGTTAGACAAACATTATTGCCAAGACCAAAACTTACCATAAATGGTAAGTTACCATCTCATCTTGTCCCCCCTTGTCCCCTCTCTATCCACCGATTCATCCCCCCTTCCCTTGTTCCTTTTTTGCCTTCATTTATCCCATATGCTAGAATACCCAACATATGACACATGTAATCTTATCTTTTGGCTCTAATGCTTAGTCACTAGTTAAATGACTCACTCCGCTCATTCACCCACTACATAGCCGGGTATTTCCCCCTTCTTTATCCCTTATTTGTTTTTTTTTGTTTTTTTTATTCATTTATCATCTTATTCTTCCACCACTTTGACCCAATTTTGGCTTTCTCAATTGGGCTTAGTTTATTAACTAGTTTGGGTTTTACATTGGACTTCTTTTTTGGGTCATCCACACACTTGGCTTGGGCCACAAATGATTCTACACTTGGGCTCAATTAATTAAACATACAGGATTCCATGCAATAATCATTTGGGCCTTAATTAAACATACTCTTGGACTTTTATTAAATCCATGCTTGGGCTTTTAATTAAATTAACACTTAGGCTAGTAAATTAACTAGCTCATTAGATTTACCCTAGTTAGTCTTCTCGTTGCGTTTTTTGTAACGTTTCGTAACTCGTTCATTTTTTTCTAGTTAAGTTTTCCTAACTCGTTCTTTAGCCAAAACCACGATTTTTTTTTTCATTCTTTTATTTTATTGGAGATTTCATCTCCCTTTCCTAAATAAATGCCATTACATAATTCGAAAAGTCAAAAAACAAAAAAGGCGTTTTTAGTGTGAATAGTGTTTTTACGGCTTTTTCCCGAAAAAACTTTTATTAGAGAATTCATCTCTCTTCCTTAAATAAACGTTATTGCGTAATTCAAAAATTCTCGAAAATACACAAAAAAAGCGTTTTCTGCGTTTTATGAATAATGTTTTAGTGTTTTTCTCGGAAAAATTTATTTTCTCCCAAAAACTTCTTACACTCATACATAATCACATAACATCTAACCTGGGTATGACCCGTCTGCTTTAGACCAAAATTTTATCGGATAATCCAGACAGGATAACCCGTCTGCTTTCAGGTGTCTGTTTTAGAACAAAACTCACTACATAAGAAGTAATTATCTGGGCAGCCTTTCGTTTTTCTCGTACCTAATTCGCAACGTCATAACTTGCTCATTCTAAGTCGGAATGAGTCCGTTCGTGAGCCTACGACTTCCTTATACTACAAACTACAAAATCCCTAGAAAATAACCCATTTCCAGAAGCTTTAACTATCCGGAAAACTGACTCTAAAGTCAGTGTACCAACTGATTTTTAACCCTTTTAACTAATTTTATAAAAAAATCGCCATGACTTCGTTACACAAGCTTTTACCTCCATTCCAATTGGGTGATGTTCGTAACTCATAAGAGTATAACGTAACACCCATGAACTAAATTTTTAAATTTGGGACATCACATAAAAACAACTCTAAAATAGTCCATTACAGTCCACTAATTAGGTTATTCCATCCTCATGCTTGGGTTTTCATTTTTAGTTCTTTTGTTCACTTGACATGCATACTTAAGGTGATTTAATAAGGTTAACTCCTTCATAACTACCTTATAACTTCAAGATCCACCATGATCTTCCATTAATAACAACCACCAACAACTAATAAAAACTTAAAAAGATAGAGAAATGATTTAAGGTTTTAAGATTACCTCTTCTTGCTTCTTCTTGTTCTTCTTTACTTAGGATGATCAAAGCTTCCAAGCTTATTCTTGCTCCTTCTCTCTTCCTCCCGAGCTCTCTCTATTTTCTATTACTTTTACTTAGAAACAAGGAAATGAAATGAGGGGAAGACTTCCTAAAGCTTAAGGGTTAATGAAAACAAAGGTTAGACAAACATTATTGCCAAGACCAGAACTTACCATAAATGGTAAGCTACCATCTCACCTTGTCCCCTCTCTTTCCACCGATTCATCCCCCCTTCCCTTGTTCCTTTTTGGCCTTCATTTATCCCACATGCTAGAATACCCAACATGTGACACATGTAATCTTATCTTTTGGCTCTAATGCTTAGTCACTCGTTAAATGACTCACTCCTCTCATTCACCCACTACATAGCCGAGTACTTCCCCCTTTTTTATCCCTTGTTTGGTTTTTTTTTTTTGTTTTTTTATTCATTTATCATCTTATTCTCCCACTACTTTGACCCAATTTTGACTTTCTCAATTGGGCTTAGTTTATTAACTAGTTTGGGCTTTACATTGGACTTCCTTTTTGGGTCTTCTACACACTTGGCTTGGGCCACAAATGATTCTACACTTGGGCTCAATTAATTAAACATACGGGATTTCATACAATAATCATTTGGGCCTTAATCAAACATACTCTTGGACTTTTATTAAATCCATGCTTGGACTTTTAATTAAATTAACACTTATGGTAGTAAATTAACTAGCTCATTAGCTCTAGTTAGTCTTCTCGTTACGTTTTTAGTTACGTTTCGTAACTCGTTCATTTTTTTCTAGTTAGGTGTTCCTAACTCGTTCTTTAGCCAAAATCGCGAATTTTTTTTTCATTCTTTTATTTTATTGGAGATTTCATTTCCCTTTCCTAAATAAATGCTATTACGTAATTCGAAAAGTCAAAAAACGAAAAAGGCATTTTTAGTGTGAATAGTGTTTTTACGGCTTTTTCCCAAAAAAAACTTTTATTAGAGAATTCATCTCTCTTCCCTAAATAAATGTTATTACGTAATTCGAAATTTTTCGAAAATACACAGAAAAAGCGTTTTCTGCGTTTTATGAATAGTGTTTTAGTGTTTTTCTCGGAAAAATTTATTTTCTCCCAAAAACTTCTAATACTCATACATAATCACGTAACATGTAAACTGGGTCATTAATCAACCTTAAATCACACAATACATAATAATATCAATAAAATTTTATTTTATTAAATATTCACCTTAAAAACCTATTACAAGGTCATCCGATTTCTTGGGTCGTCACCGACCCTCTCCTTCATATCTATATCCCCAAACTCGAAAATAAAAACCCCATAATTGAAAAAGAAACATCAATGTGCCCATAATGCTTCCAATTTTTCCTAACAAACTCCTCAACTACTTTTAAAGGGGGTTTACCTCCCAAAACTTATCCAAGCATATTTTACCACACGAACACCATTTATAACAGTAGGCTCAATGAACTTTAAATCCATACTGCTCTACTACGATTATTAGAAACAACTGAGGCCCAATTTCCATTCAAATTTTCCCCATGCAGTCCCAATTTAGCAGACGAATTTTGAAGTTCAGGAAAATCAACCATAAATTCCTCATTAATATATGTTTTCGTACCCTTATTTTCCATAAATTCGCCACTAGATCCATGAAGGGAACGAACACCCAAATTATCAATAGTAGATCTCTGAAGGATACGAAGAGAATTATGCAGAGAATCACGAGCTACAGCAAATTCCTGAGGTGACTTCAATCCAACCGCCCCAGATAGCTCCATATCGGTATCCAAGTTGCTCAAATCCATGGTTCTCTCAGACACAGAATATCGATTGAGAGGTCTATCAGGTGGTTTTCAGAGGTTTGCAGAGGTCGAACAACAAACAAGTATAAAACCATTACCGTATAAATTAAAGACGAGCAACAAACAAGTATAAAATAAGTTACCATGAACACACAGACGCGCCCACATACACAAAAAGAAACAACGGTGACATTGCTGTACTCTTAAGGTAAATTTTAGAATAAAAAGGGTTAAATCGCCTATCTAATGAACAATTTGGGCATCACCAAAATGATGTACTTGCGCCACATTGCAGAAGGCTACAAAAGTGCAGGGGTTGAGGGGGTAGAAGTAAAACTGAAAGCAAAAATAATTTTTCCCTTGTTTGATAGAGAGTAGTATGGGTGGTGAATAGTGGTGGAGTCTCCTCCCCACCAGGGCCCACAAACTCTTTTTTTTTTTTTTTTTGTTTGAAATAGGCCCACAAACTCTTTGTTGCTGAAAGTGGGAGGAAATGATGATGGAAAGGTAGAGCCCATTTATTTGTCTCCACAATTGCCAAGTGGGCCATTGACATTTGGTTCATTTATAAGTTAAGTTATTATGATTGTTTGATTTCATAAAATGTCCAATTAAAGAAATATCGAATTTTAATTTCTTAAAATCTCAAATAGGGCAATTTCCTACTCAAACACGAATTTACCCAATTCGGAAATTAAAAACTATTTGTCTTAAATAAGATCTAACCTCTCATTTTCACACTTTTAACAATTCTATTTTAATTCCCCCCCACCTCTCTCTTTCTCTTGCTAAAATTCGTCTCTCTAAATAATTGTGTCAAGTTAAGTAATCATCTTACTTGAACTATGTCTGAGCTATTGGGGTGGGATCTCAAAGCAAGGAAGGTGACTAGGAGAATAGGGCGCGGCTTCACGCAAGCAAGAGCTACCATCCTGAGGAGCTAGATGGAGTCTTTACTATTTTATGGACCGAGCACCCCAATCGACTTTGTCCCTAGATCCATGCACAACCAAACGAATCGAGGCAATGGCATCTGTGAATTCCCTCCCAAACTAGATCCTAACGAGGAAGAGTTATTGTCTATCGTTGGTCTCTATGGTAGAATTAGTCGGGAGACCTAGTAGGCGGTGGTTTACCCTGCGCCAAGAGCAAGCAGGAGGAGTAGTCCTATCTGCTTTGCTGAATATGCCTTTTTTCTAGCAATTAGTTAAATTTGGATGGATGGAACATATATCAAACACACTAACTATTCTTTAAAAAGTTATATCTACACGTGGTACCACCATAAACATATTTTACAAGTTTTCAAGAAACATACAGAAGTCACAACTCATTACAAACACTCAAAAAACCATGATTTTTTAAAGACAAACTATATCAACATAACAAAAAAAAGGGAAAAAAGAAAAAGAAAAACGAAATGAAGTCATGAGGTTGCAAATAGATGAACATAAAGTACTCACCTGAATAACATGTGGAGCCAAACTAAGAAATGTATTTTCAATTCCATAATACTCTGGAAAGCCAATATCAAGGTGGTTAAACATCATAAGGAACAAAATCACTTAATAAAAAGTTTACTCCCTCCATTCCACTTTGAATGGCATTATTCAAATTTAAGGACATTCAAAAAAGGGCTAATGAAACTTATGTTCCTCCAAATATAATTTGTCACAAATGAGCTCATAAAGTAATAAAGCTTGAACCAGGGATCCCCAAGTACATTTAATAAAGTTCATCAACCTTAAAGGCAACTTTGATAGGGTTTTTTTTATTGGAAACAGTCACGTAACTGGCATATGACTCACTTTATACAATTTGACGTATGTCATACCAATATAACCTAAATATATGTATTTGAAAGTGTTAATACATTCAATTGAATCCCTTTCTAATATGAGTTTTCTTGGTTTTGGCTGAAAATTTTGTCTATGAGATTCACAGTACTGGCCGTTCAATTGATTCTATCTTTGTATTTGATATGGGCTCTCTAAATCATGATGTCAGTATATGGTTGGTGAATGTGAGGAACCAATTCTTCTGGCCTCTCTAGCTTAGGTCACCTACATCAGATTAATTTCAAGTTGGTACAATTGTTGTTGTTAGGTATGGTAAAGTTAAAGTCCTTCAAGGTTTTGCCAAAAGTTCCGGTTGGTAGTTCTCATTTTGATTGTACTTCAAAATTCTTAAATATGTATATCTAATATTTTATACTAAATGAATACAGTAAGCCATAACAAATGCAGTCAAACAATATAAGAAGTCATGTAGCTGATGCATATCACTATTCTGGCAACAACAAAAAAACCAATGAAATTGGCTTCGGGGTTTGTACTGTTTCATTAAATGTGTTTGGGGTCCGTATTGCAAGCTTTTATACTTCCTGAGCTCACTTGTGAGACGAGCTATAGTTGAATGGACAAAAAAGTGTCGTTTGCCCGTTAAAGAACATGTTTAGAAATAATCTTCTGAAATTTAATTTTATCCAAATTATTATTTAACACTTAAAGTGCAATATTAAATAATAAAAAAATAAAGACACAAAAACATTATCTAGAAATGTCAACGACACGCATGTCTTAGAATTTTTCCAAACATGTTTAAGTTGAAAGGAGGGAGTATATCATAAGCAACAAAATCACCAATTAAAAGATATTATAAACAGATTGATTTAATTACCAGTTAGAACACTACAAAAAAACAAGTCATTGGCGACGGCCGCATTACCGACGGCAACATCGCCGTCGCGAATAAGGTTAATGTCGATGGGAAAGCCGTCGCCCATACATGTCGTCAGCAATGACCTCCCCCAGGGATGAATTTTGGTGCGAAATTTTCGCGGTGGAGGGAAATTACATAGGCGACGGGGGAAAATTGTATTAGCGACGGGGATCCCGTCGATATTGACTCACTCTCGACGGGAGTAATAGCGACGGGACTGCCGTCGATAATAAGGTTTTTTTAAAAGCCCTACTGCCGACGACTAGCTCCCATGTGGCTTATTCAGCTGCGTGGTTCCTCCAAAGTACTTTGACCGAATGGATGACCTTATTTCTTAACGCCTGCTCCTTCCTATCTAATATCTGGACAGGAATCTCTTCATATAACAAGTCTCGCTCAACTGAATCGGTTCATAGGATATCACATGTTTGTAGTCGGGTTTATATGGGCTCCAGTTTGGGAGGTAAAGCTACCTCGTACGCCACTTCACCTACCCTCTTTAAAACTTCAAATGGTCCTACGAACCTAGGACTCAATTTTCTCTTCTTTCCAAATCTGATCTTCCCTTTCCAAGGAGATACCTTCAAAAATACCAAACTGCCAACTTCAAAGTTTTGCTTCTGACGATGCAAATCGGCGTATTTATTCTGTCGGTCCTGAGCCGCTACCAATCGAGCTCTTATCACCTTGACGATATCCACAGTCTGTTGTACCAATTCAGGTCCCAACAGTCTCCGTTCACCGACTTCGTCCCAACACAGAGGTGTTCGACACTTCCTCCCGTATAATGCTTCATATGGCGGCATGTCAATACTCACATGATAACTGTTATTATAGGAAAACTCAACCAATGGTAGATGATTATCCCAGCTGCCTTTAAAATCCATTACACGTGCTCTAAGCATGTCTTCAAGAGTCTGAATCGTTCGTTCACTTTGCCCATCCGTTTGAGGATGATATGTCGTACTCAACCTTAACTAGGTTCCCAACCTCTCTTGCAAGCTCTTCCAGAAATTCAATGTGAAACGCGGATCTCTGTCACATACAATAGATACCAGCACTCCATGTCGTGACACAATCTCGTTCACATATAACTTTGCTAGCTGCTCCAGATTGTACCTTATCTTGATCGGCAAAAAATGTGTAGATTTAGTTAAACGATCCACGATCACCCAGATCGCGCCGTAACCCTTCTGAGTGGAAGCCCTGTCACAAAATCCATCGTGATATGCTCCCACTTCCACTCCCGAATCTCTAACAGTTGTAGCAGTCTCAAATGTCATTAGTGATCAACTATTTGCATTAGCATGTGGTCCAAATTTACGAGTATGGAAATATAAAGGATGTATTGTCAATGGAGTGAGGTTTCTTGTCAAAGATTGTGACAATCGTAGGCAAAGCCAAAATAGTAGAATAACATGTGAAGGGGAACACAATGGAAAAAGTATTGACTTTTATGGCTTATTAAATGGTATTATCAAAATAGAGTATGGAAAAGGTTATAATGTGTTCATATTTTCTTGTGAGTGGTTTGATTTAGCTGATCGGCGATTGGGTATTAGGAAGGATACACACTTTATAAGTGTAAACGTAAGTGGCACATGGTATAAAAATGATCCATACATATTAGCTTCTCAAGAAAAACAGGTTTTTTTTCTGGATGATTTGAAATTAGGAGGAAACTGGAAAATTGTCCAAAGGTTTAACCACCGACATGTATTTGATGTTCCGGAGGATGAAATGGACGACATTGAAAATTATACCACTGGCGATGTTGTTAACCTTGATGATGACTCACCCAATATCGACATTGTTGTTGAGGATCCGGAAATAGGGCCAATGGATAGAGTTGACGTTGACCCAGAAATAATAAATAGCAGTGTCTTAATACAAAGAAATCACAAAAATAACATTAAACAAAATATTTTATTGGATGAAGACATTAATGATGATGTCGACGAGGATGATTTTGAGGAGGAGGAATTCAATGAGGAGGGGTATAGCGAGGATGATACAACTGCGGATTATCGTAGCCAGGAAGAACGAAGTATAGACGAGGAAGATAATGAGAACTAGCATCAAATAAGGTTTGACTTTTGTCTTATCAAACTTGAAACATTTGAATGAACTAGCATCAAGAGCAGTTGTCACCTTATAGATATTACTGCCTTAGAAAGGATTGCATATGGTTTCTTTTTCATACAAACTGTCGTAGAGTAGTACTGTACCAGGACTTGGTAATTCCTGTAACAAATTTTCATAATGAAGATAAAGGCTATGGTTTTGGCTGGTGAATTTTTTGATGTATATATTAGGAAGGATATTGTTCACCGTGTAGTAAGATGACAACTTGCAAAATGATAACAGGTATTACATAATCCTTTTGGTTTGGAATTTGAAATATGGGCACTTAACTGAATATTTGTGTGTTGGCCATTGGGAAACATAAATGTATGTTCCCATTATTTTGATGAACCAAATGTTTGACACAAACGTACTGCATTTGTAGAAATTATTGAGTCACTTGAGCTATTTTTTCACCTGTTCTCATGTTAATCACATAAAATTTAAATATATTTTTAACTGCAATAAAGGTTTAATCTTCCTCATAACATAATTGATTGTCCCACTTTGAGTTGTTGTAATTGAATTGGGAGTTGCTATTAATGTTCTGCAGGGCACCCATTTAACAAAAACTATTAGTGAGGTCAGCTGGACTGCCAGAAAGTCATGGCCACAGAAAGACACAGGTCGAGCAAGGCATGGAACAAAGCGCGGACCTCAGGTAACCATATTACTGGCAATTCGAAATTACTTTGGATAAGAATTCTGAGGATGTATATTGCTGGATTTGTTTATAGTACAGTGGAGGCATTGTGCTACTATGCACAACCCAAATTCATGAACTCATGTTATCAAGCTGGACAAGAAGGTTCGTCGACATGGACTAAAAATTGCACTTACTGCTCATGCAGCAGAAGGAAAGGCAATAAATATAGGGTATGAAATCATTGTAAAAAGCATACTATTGCATATTGTAAAAAGCATACAGAGCCTCATTGCATTAGATGCGTGAAGCCTAATAATCTTCTTAAACCTGCTATTTTTGAGAATGTCAACATCATGCAACAACTACGGTGTGGTGTGAGTACAAATTGGAATTCTGATTTTAATCTGTTTGTTATTATTCAGTTTTTTGCTATGAGCACTCATTATTGTTCATGCAGGGTGTTCTAGTGGCAATCAGAATAAGTTATCCTGGATATCCTACTCACAAGACATTTTTCAAATTTCTAAATCGATTTAGCCTTCTCACTCCAGAAGTTATGGAAGGGAAGTAAGTATTAGCTCATATTCACTGCATAGAACAAATGTTATCCTTTCAGCATTTTTTTTCCTTCTCCAAATTTTGGTGGTTTTGGCTTATTTAACGTAGCTAGATTCTTACATCTGGGTTTACTGCCTACTTGAGCACTAATGATGAAAAGGTTGCCTATAAAAAGCTTTTGGAAAAGATGGGGCTCATAGAATCTCAGGTAAAATTGAGCTTGTCAACCTTTCAATCTGAAGTATTTCCTTTTCAACAAATTCGTGTTACATTGGCTGTATTTCTAAAGTAACTTGATATGCTCAATGGCTTCTTTGAGGCTTGTTCTAGGTGACATAATGGAAATTTAAAAGGCATTGTAAGTGACGTAATGGTCATTGTTATGTGATTTCAAGATGTTTGGACTGATGTTACCTGGTCAGATGGATAGAGAAATCAAAAGGCTTGGTAAGAGACCTGTGTTGCAGGCCTATTGATCTTTGTGTGAGATTTGAATGTGTTTTCGCTATATACCTGTAATAACACATGGAATGGTTTCCTTTCTATTAAAATTCTCACAGTATTACTTTGGTCTGGTTCCTAAATTTCTATTAAGTATGTTTTTTGTATAAATGCATGTGATTGTATAGTTTCTGATTAAGATGAAAAATCTTTATTGACTAGTACTTATTTGATGAGGCTGCATTATAAACGATGTATACGCATTAGAAGGGGTTGAACTTCAAATTTATAGATATCAAGAGGATTAGTTACGGGCTTCAGATCTAGTGGCACGAGCTCTCGAATTTTATTTATCATCTTGTTGAAATCTGTATCTGCATTTTAACAGTGAAATATTTCACAGTGAAATATTGTTATAGGGTGTGAATCTCTGAACTGATGGATAGCTTGAGCTCATTGTCATTTTCTGTAACAAACTTAACTACTACTACTTTTTGCACTGCTTCTTTTTTCTAGAAACTCCTAACAAACCTATATTCCCTAAATTTCGGACTAGCTTGTTTGTTTGTTTAATTATCCCGTGAATTTTATTGCTAAATCTGGACTTTCTTTTTTAGTAGAAAGTTTTCAATATATCATACAAGCTAAGAAACTATGTAACGGTTTCAGGAAGCCAAAGTGTTCAAGGATTTAGTACTAACAGACACTTCAAGAGGTCTGGTTCATGTTTTATTTGCCCAACGTGCAATGTCTAAGGTACACTTATTGCTTTAATAAACACCAATATTTAATATGTTTCACATATTAGGCTGGGTTTATATTCAGGCCTTTGCATCACTAATGTGGTTGTTTTCAGTTTGTGCAGTAGGAGCTGCCAAAGTCTTATTGATTTGTATACTAATTTTATTGACTATGTATATTCTCTAGTATAATTAATTCATTTTTAGGTATGTGAAACTGTTGTCACACCATATGCGGCTTTCCACATATAAGTTTCCCACTCCTCTAGAAGAAGCCACTACTCTTAAAACTTGAAAACCTTTAAGTTTTTTGAATCGTGGTACAACTTAAGCTTATTTAACTAGAGCTGATGGGAAGTGATGCTTTTCATCCCAAGACTTTCTTTTATTACAGAAAAAATGTGCCGTCTATATTACTTGAAAAATGAAATCCTCTTACATTGCAGGTTGTGGGGAAAATTTCTGCTGTGGGTGATTCAGTGAGCCACTTAAACATTGGCTCTCCAGCTGTAATCATGTCTTTTGGAGGTTATGCTGAATTCACAATGGTAGACTATCTTGGAATATACTACTATTTTTCTAAAGTCCACTTTTTTGAAATATCACTATGGTACTTAATCAAAAATAATCTGGATATTGATTTATGAGCTTTCACTTCTGTATGATTTTTAGGTACCCTCAAAGCACATCCTTCTCGTGGCAAGGCCGGATCCTGAAGTCGTTACTATGCTTACATCTGGACTCACTACTTCAATTTCTCTGGAAAAAGGTTATTATTACTCAAAAATTGTCAATCTGGTGATGCATCTGGTGATGGAAGGAAGACATTGCTTTTACTGATCTCAATCTCTGGTGATTTGGTTGGAGACAACAAAGTTGTCAGGTACTTTTTGCTGGTTTGGTTTTTCTCCTTGAGCTTCGGGCCGACAATGTGAAACTGTTGTCACACCATATAGAATTAAACTAAGTGGTTAATTTGTTAGACTGAGGATTGACTACTTGTATTCTGATCATGTAGCCAGGACAGAGATGGAACTACGTACATGTGCACCAATAAATCATTTAGATAGTTGATTGTAAAGATGATGAATGATTATGTACCAAATGTTTTATTTAATTAATAATATTTGAGTTTTTTTGTACTTCTATCATAATTTATTATGGGGTCATTGAGCCTCAATTTATTTTAATTGTAAAATAATTTCGACATTCGTTACAAAATAAAAAAGGCAACATTTATATCGTTGCAAATCATAACAACTTTCGTTGCACATATAAAGCAAATGGTAACATATAGTTTCGTTGCTAATCAACAACTTTCGTTGCTATTGAAAAATAATGAGCAACGAACATTATCGTTGCTAATTGATCATTAATATCCATAATAAGACCAACGAAAAATAATCTCGTTGCAAAATAATATAAGAACAATATATTTAGCACATTTAGTAACGAACATCGTTGCCAAAAAATATACAATCAACAACGAAAACCAGTTAAGGCAACAATTTTAATAATGTTCAGCAACGGCAAACATCGTTGGCAAATGTGTATCAACCGCAACGAATATCCTCTTCGTTGGGAAAAAAAGGTTCTCTTCGTTGCCAAATCTGCGTAATTGGCAACGAAAGGTATTTTTTAGTAACACTTTCTTGATAAATTTGCTACAAAACAGTTCGTTGCTAAACGATATATGCTTTTACACTAAATTACAATTTCGTTGCAAAACATCTCACTTTTGGCAACAAACAAAATAATTTCGTTGCTAGACAATTTCCAACGCTCATTGCGCAACGGATGGTCCAACGACAAAAAAATCGTTGCAAATGGCCTTTGGCAACGAAATTCCTCACCTGTAGCAACGAAAATCGTTTGTTGCAAAATCGCCATTTTTTGTAGTGACACAAGCCAATCATATTTGATATGATGTAGCATATACTTTGTAATCTTATTCGTTTATTAAAGGCATTTTACTTTATCTACATGGTACTGTTATATTAAATGTGATAAACCCATAGTTTTGAGCAATACTTTTAGAATCATGATGGTGATCATGCTAATGAGATCTAAATTCTAGATAGCTCACAAACTAAAATCGTTCCTATCGATGGATTACTAAAAAGGGGATTAGTGAATCCGGATAGATTAGTACATACGTTGCTTGCTCTTATGAAGAGGATGATTGATCTCATAATTAATCATTTGTATGGAGACACTAAAGCAAGTATGTAGGTGCTTATTAGAGAATAAGTTCACTGAACGTGACTCACTAAGGAATACCTAATGGAGTTTTACTCGCCTCTCAATAGGAATTCTTCTACTGATAGTAGTGCAAGTGATCCTTGGACTTGAGATCATCATAGTATCTTGTGTATGATGAGTTATACTTTAACATGTCCCTTAAGACCTTTAGGGTATATCAAAGGGTATGATTGGGTATAATAAGTTATACATGGAGATAGGTGAATGATCAACAAAAAATCTATCACTTCTAGTAAAAAGAGAGAATGTCCTATGTGATTCGATAAATGACGACTAAGAAGTCTTTGGCCAAAGCAGAATAAAATTAGAAAGGAGTTTCTAATTTGCATTATCAAAGTTGTTCATTGGAGAATCGAAATGCATATAATTAAATAAAATGAGACTTGACAGTAATTCCATGTCTTATATTTAATTGGGACATTGTATGGTAGAAGATTGAATTATATGGTAACTATGCACTGAAAGGTTCTTTTATGATTAATGTTGGAATTTATATTATCTGGAAAGTCGTTGATCGCTAAGGGGGCTTACCCTTATTGTAGAATAAATATTATTTATTTAAATAAATTAAATAGTTTAATTTATTTATTTAAATTAGATTAGAATTGTTCTAATTGATTTATTCTCAACCGGTTTAATATGGAGAACCTAAAGGGTCACATCGCAAAAAGAAAAATATTTGTTTAAGAAATAAATGGCATAATTGTAATAATAAGTTAAGTGTATTCAATTTAATCTATGGAGATATAATAAATTAAATAGCTTAATATTTATTATTTAATATTTTAGAAATATTAAATATAAATTAATAAGAAGAGTCTTATTATTATTATTACCATTACTATTATTTAATTCCTAATAGAGATTGAGAATTAATTAATAAAAGTACTCTCTCATGCATTCCTAATTGGATTAGGAGTATAATTAATTAAAGGAGTTTAATTAGAATATAAACCCCAATCCTAAATAGTTTAAGGAAGGATTTTCCTACATCTATAAATAAGAGATGTCTTATCATAGATGGGGTTACACACTCTTCCATAAGAATTGGAGAGAGAGAGTACTTATAATTTCTATAGAGATAGAAACTAAGGTTTTGCCAACACCCATCTTCTTGAACAACTATTATTCTTTGGTGGATCACCTCTAGAGGCCAAACACTTGGGTGGCTAACGCTGATCAAAGGAAGGAATTTAATCGGTGGAATTCAAGAAGAACGCGAAGGAATTGGAGGGGAACTTGTACCTGAGGAAGCTTTGATTCACGATGGTATAATTCTATATCTCTATCTCTTTCGTTTAATTGATAATTGATCACAAGGATGATCATGGTGATGGTTTGTATTAAAAATTTTAAAATCCGTTTTATTGCGCTTCCGCTCTATTTATGTAATTTGATTGCATGTTCGCGCTATATACAAACCTAACAAATTTTTCCCGCAATTTGTACACGGTTCACCTTTCTTCTTATTCTCTCCTAGTTTATTTCCTGATTGACTATTATCGTTCCACTTACGCTTGTTGGAGTTACTGCCTCCACTACTACCTCCCCTATTACCTCCTTCCATCTTTTTCTTCTTTTGTTCTTGGTTGTATTTGGATACGGCTTCAATTCCTCCCTCAGCGATGATTGCTTTTTCTAACAGGGTCGAAAATGAATCAATCTGCAATACAGCTATTTTGTTGAATATCCACGTTTTCAGTCCGATCTCAAAACGTCGCGCTTTTCGTTCCTCGGTGTCCACCCGATGTGGTACAAACCTAGCTAACTCATTGAACTTGGCGGCATACTCTGATACTGACATGTTTTCTTGCTTCAACTCCAAAAACTTAACTTCCATTCTTCCTTACATACTTCGTAGAAAATAATTTTCGAAAAATAATTCTTTAAATCTCTCCCATGTTACTACTCCTTCTCCGGCTCTGTTCTAATTCGACTCCCACCATAAATTAGCCTTTCCTTTCATCAAATGAGTAGCAAAAACTGTCTTTTGCTCCTATGCAACTCTAGCAATAATGAATGCTTTCTCCTTCACCCAAGTTTGAGCTTCTATAGGGTCGGTTACCCCTCTAAATTATGGCGGTCCTACTGCCTTAAAGTCTTCGAAGTTTGCCAACCTTTTATCTAGCTGATTTCTTGCGGCAGGTGCTCTATTCTGTATTACCTCTACTAACATATTTATAAAGTCTTGCATCGGGTTTGTGTTACCTTTTTCATTATTAACGGACCTTTCTTCCCTTCGGTTTCATGGTTCTCTTCTTGGCGGCATTATCTAAATAAAACTTCAAATTATTCTTCCTTGGTTTACATTTTATGCTTCAATATATAAGCGTTAAACATTCAAATTTAACGTGTAATTTAATCTCAGGCCATAATTCAATTTACTGGATTTTACAACAGCTTGCTTGATTAACCAATCCAGTTTACTGAATTAACAAATTCGGTTTACTAAATTAACCAATTCAGTTTGCTGTCTTAACCAATTCGGTTTACTGAATTAACTAGTACTGTTTGCTGAATTAACATATTATCAGATAGACATCTTACTATCTTAATTCTCAAAACTTATTTACTTAATCAAACATATAATTGTATCATTACATCTTCTGACATATTACTATAAATGCCAACTATCCCATTTTAAACAACAAAAGGTCGGATCTACCAAAAACGATACTCCCCAATACACATAAGGTGGGGATACATCCATATATATATATATATATATATATATATATATATATATATATATATACATACATACATACATATGCCTATCCATCATCTATGCCATTATATTACTAACAGATTATCTTACTTCCAAAGGTCCTACCTCTCATACTTAATCTTTCTTTCGTCCTCTTCCTTCACCTGTCTTCTTCTTGGAACAATTCTTGGCCCGATGACCTACCTCTCCACACGTGAAACATCCTCCTTTCTTAGGTTTGGAACAATTGGGAGCGATATGCCCTGCTTGTCCGCAATTATAACACACATTTTTACCTTTCATACAGTCCCCAAAATGTTTCTTTCCGCAGTTAACACATGTCTTTTTCTTTGGCTTTGAATTTCCTTGCTGGTTCCCTGAGTTATTGTCACTGTCGTTGTTCCTTTTCCTTTTTCTTCTTATTACTTTTCACTCCCATTTTATTAATATGTGCTTTCAGCTCATTACGTTCTTCTGTCAATTCACGCAATGCCCTTTCCATCTTCTACAGTTCTTCCAGGTAAAACACCTACCTCTCCACACGTGAAACATCCTCCTTTCTTAGGTTTAGAACAATTGGGAGCGATATACCCTGCTTGTCCGCAATTATAGCACACATTTTTACCCTTCATACATTCCCCAAAATGTTTCTTTCCGCAGTTAATACATGTCTTCTTCTTCGGTTGTGAATTTTCTTGCTGGTTCCCTGAGTTATTGTCACTGTCGTTGTTCCTTTTCCTTTTTCTTCTTATTCCTTTTCACTCCCATTTTATTAATATGTGCTTTCAGCTCATTACGTTCTTCTGTCAAATCACGCAATGCCCTTTCCATCTTCTACATTTCTTCCAGGTAAAACACCTTATTCGTTTGTTCTTGAACTTCAACTGATGTTTGACCATCTATGACTACTACTCTAAGTTTTTCTCCATCTTCTACCTCTATTTCTGGCCCTACCTTAGCCGCTTTAGAATCTACTTCTTCCTCTTCGTTCAACTCCATTTCAGGATACTCTTAATGATCGTCTCCTAAGTTAATCATAGGTTCGTCTTTTAAAACTTCTTCAACTATCACCCTCTGAACTGCCACCTCAGCTAACGGCATTGGTGCATCTGCTAATTCCTCAGCAACAACTTAAGTTCCTTTAATCTCATCATCTCCTGACATCCTTCAATCAGTTTAAACAACTTTATTAGTACATTACTAATAAATACCATTCATAACTACTAAATATCAACATCTTACTATTGATGAATTCCCTAAATCCATCACTTAGAACTCTAAATGAGTTTTCCTATCCTTTTTACGGTTATATTCCTAAGGCTTTTCCCCCACTTAAGGTTTATAACCTACAGCTCTGATACCAACCTGTGACACCCCCAAATCCGGGTCCCTTGAACCTCATATTTAGTGCTCACGGTACAATATACACATCTCATCTAACTACCCATTCAATTATGAATTATATCATTCATTACATTACCTTAATAAAAACATACATTAAAATATAATTATATCATCGTCATCCCATGTTAACTATACTTCACATTATATGTCTATTAATACAAAAGACTTAAGCAAAATTATAATATAATAATCATTAAACAACTTGATACTACTCGGTCTCCTTCGTTTTACCTTTGTCCTTATTAGAACCCTCTCCTACCTCGGCTTTAGCTGAAATGTTTTGCTTAAGCAAGAGTGAGCAACGAGTTTGCTCAACAAGTTAAGAGTACAATAAAGGATATATATCATGAACAGAGGAGTTTAACTTTTATAGAACTTCACTAATAAATCAAAAGATTTTAACGTAGCTGAATAATAAATTATTTTTAATAACAAGAATTTTCTTGAATTCCATACTGAATAACATATCAAGGATGAAAGAGTAAAAATTCTTTCAAAGGTTGAATAATATTCAATTGATTAAGAAGAATTATCAATACTACAACAATATTCAACAAAGTGAGATATTCCCAGATTTCATGCTGAGTGATCACAATGGATTGTGAACTGCTAGAGGAATCATCAGTTATTATTATTACTGACTACCTCAAGAGTAAAAGTTAGCTATAAAAACTAATTTTTACTCTTCTGCAAGTACGTAAGGTGATCAGCCTTATTGTAGCCGAGATTATGCATAATTCTCAAACATAGCGCGCGGTCGGGTTACCGACAATAAAATTTTCCCTAATTTATTTTTCAGAGTTGTTCATCTCAGTCTTGCATCATGAGTCAGTACCATATCAATATGGTTTGGATAGCTTTCAAAGAAATACTTTGAGTTCAAGATATTATATCAATTTTGATCTAGCCGAATCAAATGGCATATATCTTTAATAACGAATTAGTTCAAATAATAGAACGTTTCATGCGATATCAATTTAACATTAGTCTAGCCGAAACAACTAGCTAAGATATGGCTAATAAATAATTATTTGGTCCAACTAATACAACTAGCTGAGACATGGCTCATAAACAGTTGATGAATAAAGAACTCTAATTATTTCACTGTTCAAATAATAGAACAGGAATTCCATTGCACAAAGTACGAATATCAATAATCATAGATGTGGAATAATTGTCAATAATTAATCCACTAGCATACTTGAAATATAATAACTCGAGTTTGAGTTAGGGAACTTGCCTTGGTCGTTGACTACTGCTACGCAATTTAATTTAATTTCTTTCGTAAGACCTATCAGTTATAAGAGTGATCTTTCAATCAGCAAATCATATGATACCTTATAATATCACTTCTTTATAAGTAAATTATCTAACATTTAACCACATAATCAAATATTAGATAACACTTTAACACTATACACATTCATAATTCTAAAACTAGCATACATCGAGTCTTTAACAGTGTTCAATATAGTATGTTAAGTGGTTTTCCACAAACAACCAACAAACTAGTTTCCATCTCGTCTACACTGTTTTCACAGTGAGTTAGATCAGTTAGTAGTTCGTATATACCTTCGCTCCCTTAAGGAATTGTTTAGCCTAGATACTATACATCAACTATTAAAGAGTATGATTGTACCACTACTTTATCATATACCTTATGAATTAAAACTAAGTCTTTCATTATTATCCCGTAGGTTAAATACCCAATTCAGCAAATTGGATTCCAAATCCAGCAAACTAGATGGCCATCCAGCAACCTGGATTCCAATCTCGCAAACTGAATTCCAACCTGGATTACAATCCAACACATTGGATTCATACTAACCTCTAATCCAGCGACCTGGATTCATACTGACCTCTAATCCAGCAACCTGGATTCACACTATTCAATTCATCAAATCGTTTTCCAATCCAGCAACCTGGATTCACACTATTCAATTCATCGTACTATTCAATATGAGCTATTGAATATCTAACTCAATATCTTAACTCCTCTTTTGAATTGTCATGTAATATTATTAATTATTTATCCTTATTTATTACTTAATTCATAACTTTTTATGTTAATTAAATAACATGTGAGTAAGTAATTATCATTATTAATTACTTAATCTTACTTAAATAATAAATACTTAATTTATTAACTTTAACATTCTTTAATCATTATTTAACATTAATTAAATAATAATTAATTAATTCTTTATCCCTATTTATTATTTAGTCTTACTAAATAACAAATAGTTAGTTTAGTAATACTAACTCTATTTAATTATTACCTAGTGTTAATTAAATAGTTAATTTCACTTAAACAATATTTAATTAGTGTAATTATTAATTAGTAACATAAAAATTTATTAGTTAGTAATCTCAAATTATTTGAAAGGAATTAAACCATTAATCACTTTAATAATTACTTAATTACACATAAAAATTCTAAATTAAATATTATAATATTCTCTCATATTTTAGAAAAAGTTTAGGTCGGGACTCATCACCAGAACCGGCCGGAAGAAGCCTGAACCGTCGCCGGAAAACTCTCGTGAACCTGACCGATTCACTTTAATCAATTCATGCAGGTTGCCCCTTGATTTTCAGCCTTACGGTCCTTCACGGAAACGAGAATAAAATGAAATTTACAACTCAAATTAGGGTGTATTCTGGATTCGTATCTTTTTGAACTACAATTTTCCATCATCAAACACCAAATTTGGACAAGTTTTGGTCACTGAAACTCGTCCGGAAGTGGACTATTCTGACAGTATACCAACAGTTAGCACGCTTTGGTAAAAATTACATAACACTCTCATTTTAACTTCTTTTTAAACGATTCCAACTAGGTTCTCTTTCTAACTTACCCCTTAAAACTCAGAAAAAAGAAAATCACCAATATCATGTATAGATTTTAAAATACATAATTTACTCAAACAAGCTATGGTTTGTTCGTCGAAAAAAATGTTTTCAAGCTTTTAGCTTAACTTTTCTACATAAACCCATACCAGTTCATACCAAAACCACATATCATCCAACATAAATATATTTAGCATGATTCTAAATATTTAAAATATAAACTTCAAATTTCTAACATAAGATTACACCCATAACCCAAAATTAGGGTTTTTAGGTTAGTTTGTATACCTTCTTAGCTTGATGGCTATCTTCCTTTGCTTTCCAACGTAAGAGATGAAATTATTGGTCATCCATAAGCTCTCTTCCTTCATTTCTAGGTGGCAGCACCCTCTCTCCTCTTTTGCAAAATTTTTGCTCTCAAAGATCAGTAGGTTTCTCTCTAGTTTTCTCTCTCTAACTTTGCAACAATGAAGATGAACAAGACTATCATTTGATTTACAAAATTAATTACTTGCACCATCTATAGATATATAAGTTGTATCTATCCATTTTATCATCATGAACAAGTGGCCTTAATTGACAACTTGGTGATAGATATCATAATCAATTGTACTTCTTTGTTAATCTTTCCAAGCAAGCTAGCAAAAATGAACAACTCACCCCTTTTGTGGGCCACTCCAACTCGGCAGCCCCCTCTCCTTTATGTCCAATTTTTGATTTTCTTTAATTGATTTTATGGAATAATCAAGTTGTTCAAGATATTTTCCAAGTGGACTAACAATTGAGCTTTGCTTTAAATACATTTAGGCTCAGTTTTAATCTAATTTGGGCTACTAGTTGCTAAGGTTATTAATTCATGCTTGGGTACTAGTTTAATTAAATGTTGGGCTAATTTAATTGGTCCACACATTAATTATCCAAGTCCATGATCAATAAATTAGTGGCTTGATTAGTTTATCCATTGGGCTAGTCCACTAGTATCTATTTCCTACTTGGGCTATTAAAATTAATCATTCATATATCACATATCTCTCATTAATTAATACACATATTAATAAATTTACAAATTTTATTTACCTACTATATTCACTTTAATTGTATATTTAATTAGCTTACTATTTTATAAATTCCCTTGATATTAATACTCTTAGGTTAGTCCACTAATTTAAATAACTATTACTGGGCCCTACTTTAACTAACAATTAGTCACATATATTTTTTCACATAAGTCATAACATATTTATGATCATTGATAAATAATTAATATATTTATTTATCCACATATCCATTCAATATAAGTCACAAAGTGTTCATTACACTAACAAATAATTTAATATACTCATTTCCTTTAATAAGTTATTACGCATTCATATAATCACTTTGTATTAGTAATACTAATTAATCATTTAAAGATTATAAGTCTTTTATTTACCATTCAAGGTTAACATTCAAGTTATGTTAATTCTTAACATAACTTATCTTGCTTTTTCTTTATCAAGTTGATTAAGTATTCATCTTAGTTAACTTAAAATAAAATCAACTATCTTGCTTAATTCACATATTCACTTATATGCTCCAAGTAAAAAAACAATTATTCGTAAAATTTTACATATATAATCATATAAAATTTTCGGTCCTTACAATATGTATATGTATATATATGTTTAATTAAAGTTACATAATTATTATTATATCTTTTATAGTTGTATATATTCAAAATCATATAATAATATTTTTAATTTAAATGGTGGGTTCTGTGAGGGGAGATCAGGGATTTTAGCTCACTATATGGTCAGGATAGTGTATTTTTACATATTCCAACGTATCAGAGTGGGGGAAGAGATGACTCAAGTAGCGGGGGAAGGGTCGAGGCACCCAACTCCTGCTCTTTCTCCTCCCCCCCCCCCCCCCAAACCCAAAAACCCAACCAACCAGGAAATATATATATATATATATATATATATAATAAAAATTATCATCCCTAACTAAATAATTTATCTTGTGTAATTTGGTCATTTCAGTAATGACCACGACCAGATGTACGTATATGGATAATTTGACATATATATTCCACTTAATTAAGATAGAATCAAATTTTTTTTGACAAAAGTATAAAACCTTTGAATTATAGATGGATACATTGGTAAGAAATAAATGAGGACCATTAACATTTTATATAGGAGACTGATCAATAGCCAACGTTATAAATTTAGGTTTATTTTTATAACAAATCGTGGCCGTCCAAATTCAGATTTAACGAATAAAATTATCATACATCCGTAATTTAGTTTGGGAGAGCCCGCACAACTAAAGTGTGGACCCAAAAAATGCCTAGCATACCCCTTTAGGATTAGCACTTTAGTTTGGGAGAGCATACCCCCTTATCTGACATACCAAGCATACTCCCTTTAGCGACGGACCGCGACGCTTTAGTCCGTCACCATAGGTCTGGTCTCACTATAGCTTCGATCCATCTCAATATGTTTGTCTATCGCTATATGTTATGCGTCGCTAAAAGCTATAGCGACGGACCAGACCTATGGCAACGGACCAAAGCGTCGCCCTGTCCGTCGCTAAATGGGGTATGCTTGGTATGTCAGATAAGGGGGTGTGCTCTTGATCCGTTCTATATATATACATATATATATATATATATATATATTCATATAAGTGATTGTTTTATGTTTATAGTGATGCAAAGTGAAAATTCATTATTTATTATATATATTCTTTCCGTGCATAATTTTTTTCACCTATACTTATGTAGGTGATACATGGAATGGAATGGTAATTATCCTAAAGTAGAGGATACGATGGTTGTCGATGGCATATCAATTTAAAGGTAATATGTTTTTAATACACTCCATGTAAAAAAAGATGAATATAGACTATATTAGTAATGTTTATTTTTTTCTACTCATGCTTAAATTAAACCAAAGATTTATGACAGTTTTTGTTGCTATCAATATATGTCATACTTTATGCTCATGTAATGTAGCATCAACAAGTTCAATATCTAAAACACTTGTGCATTTAAGCATATTGTGTTAGTTATGCTTCAAATTATAGTGTTTACCAAAGTCCCACATTGCTCACTTTGGAAACCATTCTTGAGTATATTAGTATATCCTAGTGTTGGGCTTAATAACATGGTTGAGGAAAAAGGGATGGGCTCGCGCACATGAGGTTGGCTAAGTAATTGGGTTGGGTCAAGCTTGGATCTTGGACTTCCGGCCAGAAAACCTTAATGCGTGTGGACGCGCATTACGCCCGCGCAGGGGGGGGTGTAAATCCGGACGATTTGGCCTCGCGGGTGCACCTAGATAGCCCAATTCTCAAGTTCCATGTTTTTCTGCTCATTAAGTCTCAAACACATTTTTTGTTGCTTAAGCTCTATACACATTTTTGCCTCTTAAACCTTCTTCCATGCTTTTCCACGTTTTATGTATTTCAGATCTGAGATCTCATTTCTCCTATAAATATGGATCAGTTCTTGATGCTTAACACATCTGATTAACCTTAATATTCAAAACATGCTTCTCCTCTAAATACTCTGTTCTTATTTCGTAAGTCGGGCAATCCACAAAGACAACTCCAAAACCTCTTTCTGTGAGTACACACAATTGGAGGTTTCACCATTAAATCCTGGAGGGTGAACGCCGGCATCCCATTTGCACCGGAGGTTATTACCTGTGGGGGCGGAATCACTTTTTAGGATAGTAGCTCTACTACGCCTCGGTTTAATTCCTTGTTTCCAGATAAGTCGTTCCAATTTTATTGCTCTATTGATCTTGTTAATACTGCTAGAAATTCCAACAATCTAAAAAGTGATTCGATTTATTAACAAGATGAAATCTACTTTAGACTTTGCTAAAATTGAACGCTTTAATGGTACGAATTTTAAGAGATGGTCTGAAGATATGTTGTTTTATTTGGAAACTATGAATCTTGAATATGTGTTATATGTGGATCATGTTGTGGAACTTCCTGCTACTCCTGCTAATTGGATTCTTGAAACTCCTGAAAAAAGTTATGTTGATACTTCTGCAATAAGGGATTATACTAAGGATAATCGTGCATATCGTAGATATATGTTGCACTACTTGTCTAATACGTTGTTTGAGATTTATTACCCGTATCATAGTGCTAAGAAGATTTGGGAAGCCTTAAAATCTAAGTATCCTGTAGAAAACTCTTGACTTAAGAAATATGTTGCTGGAAAATTTTTAGACTTTAAGATGCAAGATGGAAAATCCGTAATAGAGCAAGTTCATATATATCAGACTATTGTGGGGGAGGTTATTGGGGAAGGAATGAAAATATGCGAGATCTTTCAAGCTGCTGCACTTATTGAAAAATTACCACCCTCATGGAAAGATTATAAGATGAACCTTAAGCATAACACTAAAGATTTTACTATGCAGGAACTAGTTGCACACATACATATTGAAGAACAAAACATGGCAAAAGATAGAGGAGACATGGTTGCTCATCATTCTGCTAAGGTCAATCTCGTTGAAGAAAGGCCACAATGGAAGACCCATAATTATCCAAATCAAAAACCGTCCAAAAACCACAAAGGGAAAAATCAGAACTCAACTCAGGGTAAAGACAATAGGTTCAAAACTCCTAATCAAATTCAGAAACCTTTCACCAAAGGTCCTTGTTTCGTGTGTGGCAAGCCTGGCTATATTGCTATAAAATGTCACTTTCGCTAGGGGCAAGATAATAATAATAGTAATAACTTTCAGCCTAAGCCCCAAGCGAACCTAGCTGAATCCGATGACATTATTGTTGTTGTTGTCTCGGAAGTAAACCTAGTTGTTAACTTCTCAGAATGGGTAGTTGATACCGGCGCCACTAGACACATTTGCGCAAACAGAGACGTAATCATTAATTACGAGACTATGACTAAGGGGGAAAATGTCTTTATGGGGGATTCTCGAACCACCAAAGTTGCAGGAAAAGGAAAAGTTTTACTTAAGTTAACTTCGGGAAAAACTATCGCTTTGCAAAATGTGCTTCATGTGCCTGATATTCGTAAAAACCTTATGTCTGGTTCATTGTTGAACAAAGCTGGGATTAAACTTGTGTTTGAATCTGATAAACTTGTACTTACCCGTAATAGGGATTTTGTGGGAAAAGGTTTTTGTAATGGGGGTTTATTTGTTCTTGATGCTTCTGCTAAATTGAATAATAAGAATGCTTCTTTTGCTTATATTGTTGAATCTTTGGATATGTGGCATACTAGATTAAGACATTTAAATATAACATCTATTAAAAAGTTGAAACAACTTGAGCTTATTCCTAATTTTGCAAATACTGAGTTTAATAAGTGTGAAATTTATGTGGAAGCAAAACATGCTAAGAAACCTTTTAAAAGTGTTGAAAAACATACTGAACTTCTTGAGTTAATTCACAGTGATTTAGCTGATTTTAAAAATACTACAAGTAGAGGTGGTAAGAAATACTATATTTCTTTTGTGGATGATTATTAATCTAGATACACTCAAATTTATCTCCTTGCCTCTAAAGATGAAGCGAAAAAAATGTTTATTAAGTACAACGCAGAGGTTGAAAATCAGTTAGAAAGAACGATTAAAAGGGTTAGATCCGATTTTGGAGGTGAATATGAATCGGGAAGTCTTAAACAATTTTGTGAGCTAAATGGTATTATACATGAAACTTCTCCACCTTATTCTCCACAGTCCAATGGAGTTGCTAAAAGGAAAAATAGAACTCTTAAATATATAATGATAATTAGTTCTGGTTTACCTTATAATATGTGGGGTGAAGTTTGTCTTTCTGCAAATCATATTTTAAATAGAGTTCCACATAAAAAGATAGGCTCTACACCATATCATTTATGAAAGAATCATGCTCCTAACTTGGGGTATCTTAAAGTGTGGGGGTGTCTAGCTAAAGTAGTTATACCAGAATTTTAAAAGAAATAAGATTGGACCTAAAACAATGGATTGTATTTTTATTAGATATGTTTCTAATAGAGTAGCATACAGATTTTTGGTTATTAAAGATGAGACTAATAATTATCAGAATTATTCTATTTTCGAAACTAAGGATGTAGAATTCTTTGAAAATTTTCTTCCAATGAAAATAAGAGACATGGGCAGTCCATCTTCAAATGAATTTCTTAAAAGGAAAGATAAAGAACCTGTACCTGCTTCTACTAGAAGTAAAAGGCAACGTTTTGAGAAAACTTTTGGCCCAGATTTTATAACTGCTTTTATAACTAAAGATGACCCTAAAACGTATGGAGAAGCAATGAAATCAATTGATGCAACATTTTGGAAAGATGCTATTAATAGTGAACTAGAATCCATTATGTCTAACCATACATGGGAACTAGTTAATGTGCCTAGGGTGTAAACCTATTGGTAGTAAATGGGTGTTTAAAAAGAAGTTAAAAGCTGATGGGTCTATTGATAAATTCAAGGCTAGACTTGTGGCTAAAGGGTATACTCAAAAAGAAGGGTTTAACTATTTTGACACTTACTCACCAGTGACTAAAATTACAAGCATAAGAATTTTAATTTCTTTAGCATCTATTCATAAATTGATAATCCACCAAATGAATGTTAAAACTGCTTTCTTGAATGGAGAGTTAAATGAAGAAATATATATGTGTCAACCAGAAGGATTTATTGTTCTAGGAGAAGAACAAAAAGTGTGTAGACTTGTGAAATCATTATATGGTTTGAAAAAAGCACCAAAACAATGGAATGACAAATTCAATAAAACTCTCTTGTCTAATGATTTTGTGACAAATGAATCTGATACTTGTGTGTATAATAGATTCAATGGAAACTGTGGTGTGATTATTTGCTTATATGTGGATGACTTGCTAATATTTGGTACTGATGAGAAAGTTGTGAAAACCACAAAAACTTTTTTATCTTCTAAATTTGACATGAAAGATTTAGGAGAAGCGGATTTGATTCTTGGCATGAAAATTAATAGACATGCAGATGGTTTGGTCTTATCTCAATCTCATTACGTGGAAAATATTCTTAATAAGTTTAATTTCTTTAATAAAGAGCCATTAGGAACACCTTATGACTCTAGTATACATTTAAAGAAAAATAAAGGGATTGGTATTGCACAAACTGAATATGCTAGAATCATTGGTAGTGTAATGTACCTAATGAACTGTACTCAACCTGATATTGCATATGTCATCAGTAGACTTAGCAGATATACTCATAATCCTTCACAAGATCATGGGAATGCATTGCCACGTCTAATGAGGTATTTAAAAGGAACAATTAATGTAGGTATACATTTTACTGGCCATCCTAATGTTTTAGAAGGATATTGTGATGCTAATTGGGTATTTGATAATGATGAAACAAACTCCACCGGTAGATATGTGTTTACTTTAGGTGGAGGAGTTGTCTCTTGGAGATCTACTAAATAAATTTGTACTGCTAGATCTTCTATGGAATCTGAATTTATTGCATTAGAATTGGGAGGTACAGAAGCAGAGTGGCTGAGTAATTTATTGGCAGACATACCATTATGGTCTAAACTAATTCCTTCTATATCTCTGCATTGTGATTCTCAAGCTGCCATTGGCCGAGCAATGAACTAAGTGTATAATGGGAAACAAAGGCATATTCGCTTGAGACATAATATTGTACGAGGACTGATCAGTAACGATGTTATTTCCATGGAATTTGTGAGGTCTGAAAAGAACCTAGCGGATCCGCTTACAAAGGGATTGATTAAAAAGATTATCCAGAGGGATGGGACTATTACCAACATCTTGAGTAAGTAATGTGTGATGGAAACCCAACCCATGTGATTGGAGATCCCATGAATTGGGTTCAATGGGTAACAACAAGTCACAGAATTACTTAATTATAGCACTACAATTATTTATCCCTGTGTGCATGTAGTGCTTACTGACAAATTGTGTTAAGATGAATCATTTAGATTCTTAATGAAACTCATAGCCCTAAAAGGTGGTGTATGTCCGTTTACACTGATGGGTTCACCTATATAAAGGTGGAAGTGTAGGTTGCTTCCTATGAGAGCCTATGGCAAACTCTCTAGAGCCTTTATGAAAATCTGGGATATGGCGCATGGCCTAGAACGCGCCCAACCGCAGACTTGTGTGGATTCAGCATTTTTGGTATGTGTGCTAGTTCAACTGTTTGTATCACAGATAATGGGTTCAAGATTTTAATTCACCTATAATCTACAATCATAAACTTGTTTCACTAAGTGTCGATTCAAACCCACAAGGTATCGACATGATGTATCTAAAATCCATTGTCTTTCTTACTTCGTTGTAATCTTTCTTTAATAAATTTAAATCATGTGGGGGATTGTTAGTTATGCTTCAAATTCTAGTGTTTACCAAAGTCCCACATTGCTCACTTTGGAAACCATTCTTGAGTATATTAGTATATCTTAGTGTTGGGCTTAATAACATGGTTGAGGAAAAAGGGATGGCCTCGCGCACATGGGGTTGGCTAAGGAATTAGGTTGGGCCAAGCTTGGATCTTGGACTTCCGGCCAGAAAACCTTAATACGTGTGGGCGCGGTACACCCGCGTAGGGGGGGTGCAAATCTGGACGATTTGGCCTCGCGGGTGCACCCAGATAGCCCAATGTTTTTCTAAAATTAGTAACCGAATTTTTGAATGAGTCATTCCCAAGTTCCATGTTTTCTACTCGTTAAGTCTCAAACACATTTTTTTTTGCTTAAGCTCCATACACATTTTTGTCTCTTAAACCTTCTTCCGTGCTTTCCCACGTTTTATGTATTTCAGATCTGAGATCTCATTTCTCCTATACATATGGATCAGTTCGTAATGCTCAACACATCTGATTAACCTTAATATTCAGAACATGTTTCTCTTCTAAATACTCTGTTCTTATTTCGTGAGTCGGGCAATCAACAAAGACAAGTCCAAAACCTCTTTCTGTGAGTACACATAATTGGAGGTTTCACCGTTGAATCCTGGAGGGTGAATGTCGGCAGCCCATTTGTACCGGAGGTTATTACCTGTAGGGACGGAATCACTTTTTAGGACAGTAGCTCTACTACGCCTCGGTTTCATTCCTTATTTCCAGATAAGTCGTTTCAATTTTATTGCTCTATTGATCTTGTTAATACTGCTAGAAATTCCAACATATTGTTGGTCCCTTAGGTTTAAAATAGACTAGAGGGTGGGGTGAATAATCTTTTCTAAAAACTGTGATTGATTATTTGATTTACCAAGTTGAAAAATTATTTCAAATTAGAGCATGACTTGCAACAAAAAATATTAATTAGAAACCCCAACTTGTTTTTTGCACAAAAAGCTAGCAAGCTAATGTCAATGAAATAATAATAATAATGCTAGAAAGAACATAAATCTATAATACACAGAGAGAGATAAAGAAAAGAGAAGGGGGAAGGAGGGAGGAATATTTAGTTCTGACAAACAGATAAAAAAAATCATTATGCTACATTTGGATTGAAGAAATTGAATGATTTTTTAAAATATTTCAAATGTACGTTGGGTGGTTGTTGGTGGTAGGTGGTGTGAAAGAATGTCATAATTGTCATCTACATCCATTCCATTGGATTAAATTTCATTCCACCACCTCTCACATGAAACAAAAATCAAAGGGATGTAATGAATTTTTATTCTATCAGAATAGTTTATCCACTAAAATGATTACCAAATACATATTTTTCGATTTCATTCCTTTCTCCATTCCATTCCTTTAATCTAAATGTAGCATTAGTGTAACTTCTTTACTTTTTTGATCTCTTTGTTATTAACTGAAAGCTGAAATTTTTACCTCTTTTTACTAATTAATGTTTACAGATCCAACTAAATGAATGTTTAGGGCCAAAGTAAAGATCATGGAACTACTTTCTCAGGGAGCTACTTTGCCAAAACATCAAAGTTATGACGCACAGCCAAAACCAAATATCTCTCAAAAAATTCCCATATCGTTGTCGGTTGAGACTGTTGGGCAAAGAGAGATCCAATCGGAAGAAGAAATAACGACAAACAATCAATTGTTTATGCAGGAAGACAAAATGGCCTCTTGGCTTCAATATCTACTCGATAACTCCTCTTTCAACCAAGATTTCTATGCCATTATTCTTTGTCTACTGCCCCCTTCCGCGCCAATCTCTGCCCCTGTTTTACTTTATTTGGCTTTTACATAATTGTGTCGTTGAAAGCAATATTTATGTCATTATAGTGTCGCTAAAAGCAATATTTGTGCCGCTAAATGTGTACTGAGAGAATTTATGGATAGGTGTAATGATGGAGATCCTAATCCGTTAATTTTCAATTGTAGTCATGATTTGTGCCACACATACATTGATGCAACTTGAATGAAGTTGAGAAAGTTGAAACGCAGAGGGACTAAACACACACTTGTGAAACTCGAGACGTAAAAATTGGAATATAGTATGCAAATGAAATTTAATTATAATTTGGAGCTCATTCCAATTTCAAGACTTAGAATTGAGTTGTCAAATTTAACTTAAAGTTGGACCTTAAAACTGCAAATCAACATCATCTATGATTTTCTCTACTATATCAATGCAAAAGCCCACAGATCTTCCATCTAACATGGCCTCAATAAGTATTGTTCGTGCTTCTTGATGACGACGTAAAAGTAGGACTGTATTTAGCACAGCCCATCTGACTTGAGAATTTGTTTTCTTCTGTGTGAAACCCAAGCTACTAAGTAATAAATCCAGTTGTTACATGAACAAAAGTGGTTCAATTAGCAATGTGACTAGTTGGAATATATAGTACAATTGTACAACCATATAGGGATATCATCGAGTGTGAGAACAAATTGAAGGCCATCTAAAGTGCAACTCCTAATTATACGGATAACGGATGCAAATTGTTTCTATAGACTGCGTAGATGGATTGCCCAATTTGAACTGTCTAGAATCAAGATTCAGAATAATGTATACCTGGTTAATATTACTAAGAAGGCCTCCTCTAGCATAACCATATAAAACATACTCAGTTGCCACACCTGCCACTGCTATACAAGAGAACCTGTTCAACATCTATAAAAGAATCAATGTCATTGTCAATTTTCTAATTTCTTGCCAATCCCCTCAGAATAGTGAATTACTACTACAGAAGAACTTAGACAACAAAAAGTGAAAGCATAACACGGAGACATACCGTAGCTGATACTTTTCCTTTATTAACCTGTATGTAATGGGAAGTGGTCCATATTAAAGGACAGAAGGCAAAAATAACCATTCTTTTTTGTTTACTATAAAACAATTAAAAGGCAAAAGCTTCCTATTCCTATTAGTTTTGTTAGATTTAAGATCTGATCTAAGGCACATTCACATAGAAAATTATATCAAGAACAAAAAACAAAAAGCAACTGATATATCCCGGTTCACCAAATTGTGGCTAATCCTACATATCTGATGTATTCATAATGTGTCTCACACACTCCATAATTATTCACACACAAAATAATATTTTATATTGTAACAAAAAAACACCCTAATTGCTATAATATGGGCTCAAACACATGATGCCCAAAATATTAGACAAGCCCAAAACTGGGATGTTAATAAACTGGGAGTGAAACCCACAACTACCCTATCATAGTAGCTATTATTCGGACCGGCTGAAATATGAGTGAATCCCAAAAGGCTTCAAGAAAGACTATATTGCAGTCATCAATTGGTTTTTGTTTGATATGATATAGTTATCAATTGTTCTACCATTACAACTATGTATAACATACAAACAATCTAAGGTAAAAATATCGGTATCTTTATATATCAAACATTATGTACTAGCTAAGGCGACATAGAGTTAACTTAATGCCTATGGGCAGAGCCATCCAGTAAGCCATTAAGAGGGAAAAAAAGTATCGAAAGAAATTATAGACAACATGAGCAAAGAATTGGGAAATAACATGAGATACAAAAATTTCAATTAATTACTAGAAGAAAACATACTTCTTCAAGAAACTCAAAATCAACAAAAGCAGTCCCTGCTTGAACATTGAGCGACCCTTGCTTTTGGAAAGCTTCCAAACTTGATAGTGTATATCCCTTGGGAAGAATTCCCATCAGGTAGGCAATCAAGAAATGGCCAGCTTCATGCTAGATGATATTGACAATCAACATGACAAAAATAAAAATCATTTTTCTTCAAGATGTAATGAGACATACATGTTTATTAGAACAAGTATACAATAATAATATGCGTGTTGTGTACGTGCAGATACAGAAATGGCTAATTTTAGGGGTCTCAATTTTTTTTTATCTAAATTAATGACATTGTGTAATACATGTATTTTTATTACATGCTCAATCACAAGAGATGTACTAAACTAATGTAATAATGCCACATAATTTGAGACACTAATTGACACAAAAAAATATGAGACCCTAACATTACTCATTCAAAAATAGAGTTCACCTTTAAAATGTGCCGAAATTGGGAATTCATATGAATTCCATAAATTGGAAAAACTCAAGTAAGGAGAAATAAATCTTACTTGGATTACCTTATTATGGTACTTTTGGCTCCAGTTGTGGCCTATGGTATCGAGAACCAAGCCGTTGATTCCACCATTAAAAGAAACCTAAGAAATACCATTTTGAGAGACCCAATAATAAATAATATAAACTTTGGTTTCCTACAAGTTATAAAAATCTGTAAAAGTCGGCTCTTCAATCAAAAGAAAAGTGCTATAACTACACTTAATAATTAGGAAACCTCATTGCGCTCTTAAAAAAAACTAATAAATGGTAAATACAGGTCGAAATTGGAAAAATCAGCCAAATGAACAAAATTAAGCATATGTGCCAACTATGAGGATCAAAGTCGGCTATTAAAAAGTAAAACATGTTTTCAGAATAAAAATCATTAAGAAGCACTAGTTCTAGGGAGAATTTACCGCATCAAGTGTCCATAAAAACAACAATCCCAAAGAGAAATATGACTTATGTGGGGCTAAATACAAACACATTCCATGCTGAAATGCCCCCTGCAAGAGCAGCAAGCTGCAAGTTTCTTTTTATAGCTCCAAGTGCGTAATCCACTGGTGAGAGGAGAGAAAAAGTCTCTATTCTATTCAGTTTTAGTTCATCCAAGGTGTAAAGTCTCTAGGGTACCTGCAGTCAGTCTTATGTTAAAAATATTACTTACTCATGTTTATCTTTCAAATTATTTATTTTGAGTGTAATGCTAAAAGAGTAAAATATATCTGGAAACTTGTTGAAATTTGACTGGAACATCCCAGTGCCTGTTATCAAGTTAGTTGATTAAGGTTTTTGTTTGGTTACTTGGGATTGGAGCTTTTAGGGAGATTAGTTGAGTTAGACTTTGACTTGTCATGTTCGAGCTCGTTTAAAAGCTAAACAAGCCAAGTCGAACAAGGCTTTAAATGAGTCTGAGATTTGGTGCACGAACTCGACTCATTTAGCTCGAGCTCGAGTTGGGCTTAAGCAAGCCGAGCCGAGTTGAGCCAAGCTCAAATCTAACTCGACTCGTTTAACTAAATATAAAAAAAACTTGGTAAAATTTGACTAATATAACGAGCTTGAGCCAAGTTCGAGTTGAATTGAGTTGAGCGGAGTCAAGCCGAGCTCGCAGAAAAATCGATTAATTTACAACTCTAATTGGGATGGTAAGGGAAAATAGTGGGAACACATTTTGATGCATGTTCAACTTCTTTCTATCCTCTTGGTCATTTCTCTTTTCCTTTGTTATGTCAACAGTTTGAATCACTGGCCTTTTAGTTACATGTCCAAGAAAAGGACTTTACTATATTATACACCTGGTTTGACTTATGGTCAATTATTATTTTATCTTTGAAGTTTTTCTTTTTCTCTTTCCTCATCAAGCTTCATAATCAATGTTGTTAGAAAACTAATAGTAATATAAGGAATTATGAACTCATTAATAAACCAATGATATATTCCATTCTGAAAGAATCATTAATCTAGACCATTTCCCTTGTGATTTTATTATTTGGGTTCAATCAAAAAATAAAATTGAATTGAGCATCAATATTGACCCAATCTTCTAAGCAGAACATTGGGAATCATGAGGGTCATTAAGGCAACTAGCTAGATTCATCATTAACTAAAAAAGGATACTCCCTCGGTTCCTAAATAATTGACGTTATACGTCAATTTTTTTGTTCCCAAATATTTGACGTTATAGGATTTCTAGGAGAATTTATATATATCTATGTAATCCTCTCTCTCCTTCCTATTGGAGTCCTAAAAAAAATTAAAAACTTAAAAATTTTCTCTCTTCTTCTTGTTGGAGTCCTATGAAAAATTAAAGACTTAAGAATTCTCTCTCCCCTTTCTATTGAACTCTTTTATCTTTTTATGTATATCTGTGCAATCTTCTCTCCCCTTCCTATTGGATGAATAGACAAATGAATTGGAGTAATTAAGTTTCTTAATTGGTGTGCATTGAGGTATAACGTCAGTTATTTAGGAACCGAGGGAGTAAAATTTTAGCTTTTTATTTCTTTTTTTGTCCCCTTGCTATTTGAGTTTCAAACATCACACGTGAAGTAGAATTGCTTCCAAATTACTCCATCGATTTCGAAATTTGACATACATTTTGACTTATTAAAGTCAATTTGCAAAATTTTATAATTCAAATAGTTAATTTACAATGGTTATAATAGTTTGTATTAAAATTAAATAATTTTGTATTGATGTTAAAATTTTGAATTTCACCAATTAACTCTAAAAAAGTAATATATCTCTAATTTTGAAACCGGTGGAGTACAAATTTGTAACACATTCGACAAGCAAAAAATGGAAAAACCTGTCGCACACCCCCAAAACACCGTAAACCGTCAAGTTTCCCCTTGCAAATCCTTGACAAGTACCAATGCAGCTCTCTCATTTCCATTGCTTACCTCTTTATCCACTTGTTCTAACACTTGTCATCTTAATCCACCAGAATTCACAACCCAAAAACTCTAGGAATTTAACCTCGAACGCGACGAAATGTGGGAGATGTAACGACTGGAAATTCTGAAATTTTCTTGTAATTCGAATTTTTGAATATTAATGAATATTTTATATTTTATTAATATTATATTTGTGTTACGTGTTTAAAGGTTGCGTGACAACCTGGATTATGGGAATGCATAAAATTTTATGTGTTATAGTTTTGTTCAAGTGAATAATTGATTTCGCGTAGCGTCGCTAAATCACTATTCACGGGGCACGTTTCCCGAGGCACTATTCATGCCAGATATTTTTGTGTCTTTTTCGATATTAATAAATTTCATAAATACGTGTATGTGTACGAATAATTTTTCCAAGTGTCGGAAATTTTATTTGAGCTGATACGTGATTTTATCCATATCCGAAATGCATTAAATGGGTGTTCCGAATATTTGGACAAATCCCATAATAATTATTTTTACCAATCCCAATATTTATGGTAATACCTATTTTAATTTTGGGTAGAATTATTTACCAGTTTTGGTACAAAAGTGAGAGTTTTCGGATATATTTTTGATGTTTTCTGGTATTTATTTTGGCTTGTTATACTAAGTGAGAACCAGCCAAACCATTTTTCACCAATCAAATTGCTAGGAATGAGTGAGTGGGGGGAGTATTTGAAAGTAGTATGCACACAAGCCAATCATATTTGATATGATGTAGCATATACTTTGTAATCTTATTCGGTTATTAAAAGGCATTTTACATTATCTACATAGTGTTGTTATATTAAATGTGATAAACCCATAGTTTTGAGAAATGCTTTTAGAATAATGATGGTGATCATGCTAATGAGATCTAAATTTTAGATAGCTCACAAACTTAAATTGTTCCTAATCAATGGAATACTAAAAAGGGGATTAGTGAATCCGGATAGATTAGTACATACGTTGCTTGCTCTTATGAAGAGAATGATTGATCTCATAATCATTTGTGTGGAGACACTAAAGCAAGTATGTAGGTGCTTATTAGAGAATAAGTTCACTGAACGTGGCTCGCTAAGGAATACCTAATGGAGTTTTACTCGCCTGTCAATAGGAATTCCTCTAGTGATAGTAGTACAAGTGATCCTTGGACTTGAGATCATCATAGTATCTTGTGTGTGATGAATTATACTTTGACATGTCCCATAAGACCCTTAGGGTATATCAAAGGGTATGATTGGGTATAATAAGTTGTACATGGAAATAGGTGAATGATCAACAAAGAATCTACCACTTCTAGTAAAAAGAGAGAATGTCCTATGTGATTCGATAAATGACGACTCAGAAGTCTTTGGCCAAAGCAGAATGAAATTAGAAAAGAGTTTCTAATTTGCATTAATCAGAGTTGTGCATTTCAGAATCGAAATACATATAATTAAATAAAATAAGATTTCACAGTAATTCCATGTCTTATATTTAATTGGGACATTGTATGGTAGAAGGATTGAATTATACGGTAACTATGCACTGAAAGGTTCTTTTATGATTAATGTTGAAATCTATATTATCTGGAAAGTCGTTGATCGCTAAGGGGGCTTACCCTTATTGTAGAATAAATATTATTTATTTAAATGAATTAAATAGTTTAATTTATTTATTTAAATAAGATTAGAATTGTTTTAATTGATTTATTCACAACCGGTTTAATATGGAGAACATAAAGGGTCACACCGCAAAAGAAAAATATTTATTTAAGAAGTAAATGGCATAATTGTAATAATAAGTTAAGTGTATTTAATTTAGTTTATGGAGATAGAATAAATTAAATAGCTTAATATTTATTATTTAATATTTTAGAAATATTAAATATAAATTAATAAGAGGAGTCTTATTATTATTATTACTATTACTATTATTTAATTCCGAATAGGGATTGGGAATTAATTAATAGAAGTACTCTCACATGAATTCCTAATTGGATTAGGAGTTTAAGTTAATTAAAGGAGTTTAATTAGAATAGAAACCATAATCCTAAATAGTTTAGGGAAGAGTTTTCCTACATCTATAAATAAGAGAAGTCTTATCATAGATTAGTGTTACACACTCTTGCATAAGAATTGTAGAGAGTACTTACAATTTCTATAGAGATAGAAACTAGGGTTTTGCCAACACCCATCTTCTTGAACAAGTATTATTCCTTGGTGGATCACCTCTAGAGGCCAAACACTTGGGTGGCTAACGTTGATCAAAGGAAGGAATTTAATCGGTGGAATTCAAGGAGAACGCGAAGGAATTGGAGGCGAACTTGTACCTGAGGAAGCTAGAATTCTACAAGGGTATAATTCTTATTCTCCGTCTCTTTCGTTTAATTAATAATTGTGCATAAAGAAAGATCATGGTGATGGTTTGTATAAAATTTTAAAATCTGATTTTATCGCGGTTCCGCTTTATTAATGTAATTTGATTGCATTTCGCGTTATACAAACCTAACAGTGGTATCAAGAGCCAAACTTTATGCGAATTATTAATTGTTTTGATTCTGTATATACATTGATATGTGTTTAGAACAATTTAATTGGGCATAATTTTTTGTGTAAAATTATTTTATTTTTTTTATTTTGATTTTATTTATTTTCAATTAAGATAAAAGGTTTATTTTAATTGGAATATGATTAAAATTAAAAGTTTTATTTTAACTTGGAATTGGATTCTACGTTAACTAGAATAAAGGAGTTTATTCATATATGAAATAGGATTCCATGTTTCCTAGAATAAAGGAGTTTATTCACATATGGAATATGATTCCATGTTTCCTTAAAAATAAAGATGTTTATTTTGATAAGGAATAGGATTCAATATATTTTATTTTCCAACAATTGGAAGTTAAAAATAAAGGTGTTTATTTTAAACTTGAAATTGGTTTCCATATTAATTAAAATAAAGGAGTTTATTTTGATTTGGAATTTGATTAAAATAAAGGAGTTTATTTTTATTCAAAAAAAAATTGGATAAATTAAAATAAAAGAGTTTATTTTGATTTGGAATATGATTAAAATAAAGAAGTTTATTTTAATTGAAATTGGATTTCATGATAACTAATTAGAGTTGGAATTGGATTCCATGATAACTAATTGGAGTTGAAATTGAATTTTATACTAACTAATATTGCCCATTAAATGATATCAATGCATATATGGAATGGTTTTATTATTCATGGGATGAATGTTATTTATTGATACATATAGAGATATGTATGATAATAAATAGGGATTGATTATGGACTATTGACCAATGTGTGATTGGATTTATTTTAGTGGATGCTTGAATGTATGGGTTTTTATAAATGGGGTCTGCGTACCTCGTCTTCTCTAATTTTTCTTAATGTAAATTCTATCTCTCTCCTATGTATCTCCCCTTGATTGCTGATCAAGGTTTCTATTTATTGTAAATAGTTTTTGTAATAGGACTAGTTAGAATTAATTTTGAAGAATTGAAGACAAAGAAGCAAGGAGCGCTTGAAGACCCATTTGTAATGGAGCCCGGGTTTAAATGTAATAGTTATATTTAAATTTAATTCTTGCACCCTAGGTTTGACCTTTTGGTTCACTTGGTGGCTCTAGTGAACCAAACTAGAATAAAAGTCCATAATCAATCCGGGTATAATATAGTATTCTATATGTGCATGCTTACTATATATATATATTATATAACATGCTTCGCATGTAAAATAATATGACGCGTTTTTTATATATATATGTGCATGCGCGCTAAACAAGATGAGACAAATAATAACAAACCCCTCAAAGAAATTATATTAAGTCCTAAGCGTTCAAAGATATTTGGAATATCGAACGTCGCCTTCTACCATGGTAAAGCGATAGAGTATTAAATATTTAATATGAGTTTGTTGTGTCACACAAGGCAAGTATTAAATATTTAAGATGTTGCTTTATCACATTTGATGCTTATACATAGACTGAACGATGTTGTTTTGTTGTGTCAGACAAGGATATTGTTTTTCTTTCGAATATATGGAAGTGCTAGGTTGGACTTAACTTGGATAATTTTGATTCGGATGTGTCACACTTGATCAAAATAATCTAAGAGACAAATTGAAAGGAGTTACATAGTGATATAATTGACAATAGTTGTCTACCTATTTATTTATATATCGTTTGTTGTGTCACACAAGGCTATATACATTTAAAATGGGATCCTTATTCTCACTAGCAAATCTTTATTTAGATTTGCCGAACTGTATATTGAGGGTAATATAGTTTGATGAAAATAGTGGGAGATACCAATTTAAAATAAAGACCTAATTTATTTTGGTAATTAATTAAGAAATGAATGTATGATAAAATGTTGTTAAACTACAAATTCATTTACAGAATTTTACGATGTCTAATTCACTATCACTGCGGAGCATATTAGATGCTAATTAATCGGACCAAATTAAAAGGACTGGTTAAAGAATTTGAGAATAGTTCTCAAGGCTGAAAAGCTATCTTATATCCTTAATATGCCTATCCTTGCAATGGTTGCAGACAATGCCTCTGAGGACGATATTGCTACTTTTAGAAAGTGACAAGATGATGCACAGTTGGCTCAATGCATCATGCTCGCATCCATGAGTAACGAGCTTCAGCGTCAGCATGAAACTATGGATGCTCCTACTATACTCTTGCACCTTCAAGGAGTTGAAGGGTGAGGAAAGTAGGACTATTAGATATCAGATATCTAAGGAGCTCTTCCAATCTAGAATAACCGATGGCACTACAGTATAGACAAATGTCCTCAAAATGATCAATTTGATTAAACAATTGGGACAACTGGTTTTAATGGATGGAGAGTTGATCCAAGATTTGATCTTGCAATCACATCCGGACTCTTTCTCACAAATTGTTGTGAATTTCCCATGAACAAGCTATATGTCAGCCTGCCTGAGTTGCTTAAACATGTTGAAAACTGTAAAGAGTCACTTTCCAACCAAGAAAGACCAAGTCTTACTGGTAGATGATTCTTCCAGGAAGCGGAAGAGGGCCAAAGGATGTTCTTAAAAGAAGAACAATTCAAAGAAGGTAGATGGAAAGGTAAAAATAAAGGACAATAAGAACAAGACTGATGCAGATAGCAAAGGAGTTTGCTTCCACTGCAATAAGCCTGGATACTGGAAAGGAAAACTGTAAGGAGAATCTTGCAGAGGGTAACCAGAAGAAGCTTAATGAAGCTTCGGTTACAGATATAGATTTGTTCATGATTGAAATAAGTTTTTCTGTAAATCAAGGTTCTACTTGGGTATTGGATACCGGTTGTAGTTCTCACATATGCAATCCAATGCAGAGACTAAGCAGAAGTAGAAAGCTAAACAAAGATTAAGTAAATCTTATGTGTGGGAATGGAGCAAAGGTTGCTGCATTAACCATAGGAACTTATAGTTTAGCATTGCCTACGGGCAAGTCTATTAAGTTAATAAGTTGTTATTATGTTCCAGTTTTCTTTAGAAACATTATTACTTCCGTTGTTGGACAAGGAAGGTTTTGGTATTATATTTAAGAATAATTGTTGTTCTATTTATAACGATAATGTTTTGCTTGAAACTAGAAGATTACTTGATAGACTTTGTAAACTTGACTTACATGAAAAATAATTTTGCAAATTGAACAAACTAGTAAAAGAAAAAGAGATGATTCAAAGAGTTGAATATGTGTATTTGATAAAATACAAATCTGAATCATTTGAAAGGTTCAAAGAATTCAGAAGTGAAACATATTGACAAAGTATTAAGATTCTTTGATCAGATCGAGGAAAGAATACTTGTGCAATGAGTTTCTAGATCATCTCAAAATGGTATTTTCT
This sequence comes from Aralia elata, assembly GCA_034770075.1. Taxonomy (NCBI): domain Eukaryota; kingdom Viridiplantae; phylum Streptophyta; class Magnoliopsida; order Apiales; family Araliaceae; genus Aralia; species Aralia elata. Next base: position 19,015,561 of record CM068388.1, read on the forward strand.
CATAATGGATACCTTCTGATACGCAATAATTGATTGGTGTATCTAAAAGGAGAAATTGTACCTTGTTGGACATGGTGCAGTCCATAATGATTTTTACCGACATTCTAGTATCCATCTAGGGTTATGCCCTAGAAACGACTGCATATCTACAAAATAAGGTAACCTCAAAAATCTGGCCCCAAGACTCCATAAAGGTTATGGATATGGGGGATTCCTAGTCTTAAGTATGTTAAGATAAGGAGTTGTCCAGCTTATGTGAAAAGGTTTCAAAGATAAGTTTGGGACAAAATCTGACAAGTGCAGATTTGTGGGATATCCTAAAGAAAGTTTAGGGTATTATTACTATAATCCTACATGCTGCCTTCTTAGATAAAGGTGTTTATCATTGAAGGAGCTAGTGGGAGGGTAATAGATCTTGAAGGAGTTCAAGAACCACAAAGCACTTTAAGTCGAACCGAGGAACCTGTAGATAGACCTATTGTACCACAACCGAATCGTAAATCTGGAAGAGTACCGAAGATACCTGGGAGGTATGGATTCATCATAGAGGATGATGATGAGGTACGCATCATAGAGGATGATGATCCAGTTATATACGATGAGGCTATGAGTAGAAGACACTCAGAGAAATGGCAGATGGCCATGAAATCCGAAATGGACTCCATGTATGAGAACCAAGTATAGACTCTGGTTACTCCACAAAAGGGCATAGTGCTTAGAGTGTGAATAAGGGTCTTTAAGAGAAAGACTGGGGCAAATGGCAAGGTGGAGACCTATAAGACCAGACCTGTTTAAAAGGTTTCAAATAAAGTCAAGGAGTTGACTGTGATAAAACCTTATTATTGGGTAATGCTCAAGTCCATTTGGATTTTGCTTGTGATTGCAGCTTATTACGAAATCTGGCAAAAAAGGATGTGGAGACACCCTTCCTCAATGAAGACTTGAGGAGAATGTATGTATGATACAGCCAGAGGAATTTGTTTCAAAGGTTGAAGCAAATCGTGTTTTAAGCTACAATGATCCATTTATGGATTGAAGCAAGCTTCTCAAAAAATGGAACATTCATTTTGATGAGACAATCAAAAGAGTTTGATTTTATCAAAAATGAGAATGAACCTAGTGTGTACAAAAGGGTAAGTGGGAGCACTGTGATATTCTTGGTATTATATGTTGATATACTACCGACAAGGAATACACACCAATGCTACAATCAGTAAAGATAAAATTGTCTAAACATTCCTCCATGAATGACTTGGGAGGAGCATCCTATAAATTGGGGATAGAAATCTATATAGATAGATTTAAAAGGATGTTCGGCTTGACCCAATGAACGTATATTCATTCGATGCTAAAGGCGTTTAGCATGGCAAACTCCAAGAAAGGTCTCATGATGATGAGCCGTGAAGTGTATCTCTCTAAAATTATCCCCAATTAAAAGAGAGATCGCATGAGTTACTATCATGTATATACTGAATATACAAGGCCTGATGTTGATCAGTCATATTCTGGAGAAGATCACTGTAAGACAGTGATAAACATCTTTTAGTACTTAACCGGTACTGAAGATGTGATCATAATTCAAGGTAGGTCTGAATAAAAACTAGAGGGCTTAACAGATTCAAGTTTTTCAGACTGACCAAGACGATAACAAATCCACTTTAAAGTAAATCGTTACCTTGAAAGGTGGTGCAGTAAATTGGAAAGGTTCCAAACAGTAAAGAGTTGCTTGTTTAGTGATAAAGACAAAGTATATAGCTGTAAATGAAGCTGCAAGTTGATTGTTTGGATGAAACGTTCATTACAGAACTAGGAATAGTTCCTAAGTCTCATCTTGGATTCAAACATGTATTGCGGCACTTTCATTTGATTAGTGGAATCATTGAAAGAGGAGAAGTAACTATAGAGATAGTGGACTCTCAAGAACAACATTGCATATCCATTTACTGAAGCTTTATCCAAACAGCAGGATGATCGTCACTTAGAGAAGAAGGGTATTAGATACCATGACGATTGGCTTTAGTGCAAGTGGGAGATTGAAAGTAGTATGCACACAAGCCAATCATATTTGATATGATGTAGCATATACTTTGTAATCTTATTCGGTTACATTATCTACATAGTGTTGTTATATTAAATGTGATAAACCCATAGTTTTGAGCAATACTTTTAGAATAATGATGGTGATCATGCTAATGAGATCTAAATTCTAGATAGCTCACAAACTTAAATTGTTCCTAATCAATGGAATACTAAAAAGGGGATTAGTGAATCCGGATAGATTAGTACATACGTTGATTGCTCTTATGAAGAGAATGATTGATCTCATAATCATTTGTGTGGAGACACTAAAGCAAGTATGTAGGTGCTTATTGGAGAATAAGTTCACTGAACGTGGCTCGCTAAGGAATACGTAATGGAGTTTTACTCGCCTGTCAATAGGAATTCCACTAGTGATAATAGTACAAGTGATCCTTGGACTTGAGATCATCATAGTATCTTGTGTATGATGAGTTATACTTTGACATGTCCCTTAAGACCTTTAGGGTATATCAAAGGGTATGATTGGGTATAATAAGTTGTACATGGAAATAGGTGAATGATCAACAAAGAATCTACCACTTCTAGTAAAAGGAGAGAATGTCCTATGTGATTCGATAAATGACGACTCAGAAGTCTTTGGCCAAAGCAGAATGAAATTAGAAAAGAGTTTCTAATTTGCATTAATCAGAGTTGTGCATTTCAGAATCGAATACATATAATTAAATAAAATAAGATTTGACAGTAATTCCATGTCTTATATTTAATTGGGACATTGTATGGTAGAAGGATTGAATTGTACGGTAACTATGCACTGAAAGGTTCTTTTATGATTAATGTTGAAATCTATATTATCTGGAAAGTCGTTGATCGCTAAGGGGGCTTACCCTTATTGTAGAATAAATATTATTTATTTAAATGAATTAAATAGTTTAATTTATTTATTTAAATAAGATTAGAATTGTTTTAATTGATTTATTCACAACCGGTTTAATATGGAGAACCTAAAGGGTCACACCGCAAAAGAAAAATATTTATTTAAGAAGTAAATGGCATAATTGTAATAATAAGTTAATTGTATTTAATTTAGTTTATGGAGATAGAATAAATTAAATAGCTTAATATTTATTATTTAATATTTTAGAAATATTAAATATAAATTAATAAGAGGAGTCTTATTATTATTATTACTATTACTATTATTTAATTCCGAATAGGGATTGGGAATTAATTAATAGAAGTACTCTCAAATGAATTCCTAATTGGATTAGGAGTTTAAGTTAATTAAAGGAGTTTAATTAGAATAGAAACCCTAATCCTAAATAGTTTAGGGAAGGGTTTTCCTACATCTATAAATAAGAGAAGTCTTATCATAGATTAGTGTTACACACTCTTGCATAAGAATTGTAGAGAGTACTTACAATTTCTATAGAGATAGAAACTAGGGTTTTGCCAACACCCATCTTCTTGAACAAGTAATATTCCTTGGTGGATCACCTCTAGAGGCCAAACACTTGGGTGGCTAACGTTGATCAAAGGAAGGAATTTAATCGGTGGAATTCAAGGAGAACGCGAAGGAATTGGAGGTGAACTTGTACCTGAGGAAGCTAGAATTCTACAAGGGTATAATTCTTATTCTCCGTCTCTTTCGTTTAATTAATAATTGTGCATAAAGAAAGATCATGGTGATGGTTTGTATAAAATTTTAAAATCTGATTTTATCGCGCTTCCGCTTTATTAATGTAATTTGATTGCATTTCGCGTTATACAAACCTAAAAGTATTGCCGGCAAGTTAGAAAATTGGCCACCTTTCCCATTTTTCTTCCACTTCTCCCTAATTCACTCCACTTCTCCCAAATAATTCAACCATTTCATTTCTCTCTTGCATTCCACATTCCTCCCATTCCCATCAGCTGATAGAGAGAGAGAGAGAGAGAAAGAGAGAGAGAGCTGCAAAGAAGGAAGAGAAAGAAGTCGTCGGAGTTCGCCGAAAAAAAAAGGAGAAGAAGGTCGCCAGAAAAAGCAAGGAAGAAGAAGGAGAAGGCACGGGTGGAAGAAGAAGAGGATTCAAGCAAGGAGAACCCCCTAAACAAAGCCTAGCCGAACTCCTTAACATCTAGGAAGGATTTACAAAGGTAAACAATCAATCAAATCTATTCCATTTGATTTCTTGTGAAAATTTTCAAGTTTTTCTTAGTTTTGAGCTCTTAAGCTTGTGGGTCGGATTTTTGACGATTCTTGGTATTTTTGTTTGTTGTGATTGTTTGCAAATGTTGTTAAGAGACTATATAAGCCATTAATAACATCAAAGTGGAGCAAAAACGCAAGAAATCCTTACCTTGGCTTAATGGAGCAAGAACAATGGACTTTGGACATGAACTTGAACATTCGGACTTTTTAGAGGACTATAAAGCTATGATTTCGTGTTTGTTAATTTTGTTTGTTGTTATGGTCTTGTACTTCCATGGGTTACGAAGCTAATCCAGTTGGAATGGAGTAAAAAGGAGTTAAAACGAGTTCGTAGTAATGATTTTGGTAAAACATGTCAAGAACTCAAAGAACAGAGTATGAACTTTACACTTTGGCTTAAGATTTGACTATGTTAATATTAATGGGTAGCTCTGCATTTTTGATATGTTGTAGCCCCATAAGTTAGGAGTCCTTAGAGTCCGGAATGGACCAATTTGCTTGTGTATTGAAGAAGTTATGGAGGTTGGAGTGGCCGGAGGTCGGAGTCGCGAACTGGGAACAAACCCAGAATCCGGCTACTGCAAAATGGCGTCGCAGCGCCACTCATAAGCTCTACAGCTCACGCTGCAGCGAGGGGCAAGTTAGTAAAAGACCGGGACTCACGCCGCAGCGTGAGGCCCAAGCTTTAAGGCTCACGCCGCAGCGTGAAGCCCTGTCAGGGAGAAAACACGGGACTCACGCCGCAGCATGAGGTCCAGTGCTTGGGCTCGGCGCTGCAGCGCCAGGTCCGTGTCTGGACCGGGTCGGGCAGTCAGGCCGGGTCAAGTCGGGTCGGACCTAATAAATCCTTTTCAACGGTCCAACACTTATATTTCTCCTTGGATTAAATGATTAGACAGGTTAACTAAGCATATCTTGTTAAGTCCTAAATGCTTAATTATTTCTCAAATGTCAATGTGTTTTCAACGAGACCCCCGACTGGGTAGTCGTAGGGCAATCAATGTGTTTTGATGATGCAGCGTCCGTTTTGAACCATTATTTAGAATGTGACTAATTGTTATGTAAATATGTACTTAATTGTGTAGGATATTAAGGAGCGTGTGTTGTATTATTGTAGCAGCGCTTCAGGCAAGTTCCCTAACCCTTGTCTAACTCTTGTGTTGGGCAAGTTTCTAAACCTTATGCACTATTCTTTTTATTTCGTGCAAACAAGTGTATGTTATGCAAGTTCTCTAACCCTTGTCTAACCCTTGTGTTGGGCAAGTTTCCTAACCCGTACAACTTTTATTATTGTGCGAGATGTTTATTAATTGAGCAATCATTCTATATTATTGCAAGTTCCTTACTCAATTGTTTTTATTGAGCAAATTTCCTATCTTATACAAATGTTGTATATTGTTGCAAGTTTCATGACTCAAATCGAGTTATTTCTTTCAAGTTATGTTAGTGGATTGATTATTGTTAATTATTCCACATCAAGGATAAATTATTGATATTCGCATCTTATGCATTTGAATTCATTATCTGTTGATGGATTGTGAAACGTTTAAGTTCTTCATTCACGAACTGTCTAAGGAAATAGTCTACGCCACTCGTTTCGGCTAGACACGTACAGGTTATTATTTTAAAAGCTATCCAAACCGATTGTTGGTGCGGATTCTTGGACTGAGAGAGCAACCCTTATGTAGGGGATTTTAATGTGTCGATTATTCGATGCAGTCAGAGCTAAATATTATGCATATACATAGGGTACAAGAGGCTGATCCCCTCGAGTACTACTGACGGGCCAGGCGTTTAAAAGGGTTAGTTTAATAACTGATCCTTTGGCCAAATAGTTCATGGTCTATTGGACTACTCAGCAGTAAATAATCAATATTCATCATTTCTTTTGAACTTTGATTATATTGTTAGCTATTTCTTCAATGTTCTTAAATTGTTAAACTATGCGATTATTGTTCTCATTCATTCATGATATATCTCATTTATTCATATTAAACTTGCTGAGCAAAGTAGTTGCTCACCCTTGCTATATCATGAACCTATTGCAGTTAAGCCGGGGAGTTCCAAAGCGGACAAAGGCAAAGGGAAGCTTAAGGAATAGTTATATGTACTATCCTATTATGTAATCGTGGAATCGTTTTGTAATATTATTGTATTCTGCGATGTATTCTATTTAAGGTTATAGACCTTGGAACCGTAGTAAACCTTTTGTAATGAACAACATATGTTTATTTATTCCGCATTAGTTGATTTATGTTGTTTAGAGGTGTATGGATGTATTTTGGCGTGAGCACCAGATTCGAGGTATTGGTACCTAAATTTGGGGGTGTCACAGGAGAGGGATTAACAAATTCTAGAGACTAACACAGTGTTTGCGAGGAAATTTTATAAGAGAAATGAGAGAAGAAAATAGCCCATTTGGGGCGAGTATTCCCTCCATTCCATATTATTTGATCAATCATTTAAAGTCAATTTAAAAGATTTTTAAACTTAAAATTGACATAAATTCTTTTAATTTTAATCAATACAATGATGAATAATGTAAACAATCTAAAAAGTACTACTCATTGTAAATTTTATGATTTCATAATTTTTAATGAGTCATTTCAATTTTGAGTTCAAAAATATTTCAAATTGACTTTCAAAAGTCAATTAAACGGAGGGAGTACATTTCATGCTAGGGAAAAGAGGAAACTTGGAGAGGGGTCTGGGAGAAACTAGTGGTTATGGGTGAGTATTCGGTTTAGCAGAACCAAATTGCCTATTCGGTTATAACCAAATACCGAATTATATACAGTTTTACTATCCGAAGTATTCGAAATTAGCACTATCTGAATAACCGAAAACCAAATTATACTATTCGATTATTCGGTATATAACCAAAATATGAATTTATTTTTACCAACAAAAAAATTCATTTCTAATTTCACACTAAAGTTTTCAAACAATATTTAATAAAAACCCACAACCATAATAATTCATAAACTAGTTTAATAATTTTAAATTTAACACTACATAAGTACATAATCATATGACAAAGTTAATTTATTTTTTTTAATATCTAATTCGGTTATTCGGATATATATCCGAATAGCAAAATTTTAAAAACTGTAACAGAACCCGAATACTGAATAGTTAAACGGTTATAACCGAATTAAGTAAAATAACCGAAATAATTCAGTTAAAAAAATTCGGTTCGGTTAGGTAATTCGATTTTACCCGTTTTTTACTCACCCCTACTAGTGGTTGGAAACTTCTTTCTTCATGTAGCTTGGTTACTTTTAAAATCTTCTAACTTTTACCGGATAGACTAGAATATGTGACTTTGCACAATAAAAACTCATTTGGAGGTTAGCCTAGTGGTTAAAACTGAGGTATCGAGACCTAGGTCTCAAATTCAATTATCACTAGGTGAGTTGAAAAAAAAAAGATGAATTATGTCAATTTTAAATTTAAAAATGTCACAAATTGATATTTAAAAAGTCAATATTAATCTTATAAATCGAAACGGATGGAGTATAATAATAATCTTTTTGCTCCATGTCCATTCTCTTTATTGAAAATATATGATCTCGGATTTTCACTTGAATAGACGCAATTTGGACGATATGATTGCATGCGGATTGTAACATGCAAATATAGTTGTTATTTAAACAAGTAGAATTTAGAGTGTTCAAATTAAACTACCATGATCTAACGCTCCTTATTAAATACTAATGTTAATAAATTGAACGTGAAATTTCTATACACACGAACCAATGCAGAATAGTCCATACTATATTCCTTTTATGTCTTCTCTCTTTAATTTCTCAAATATGATTTCTGTTTCACTTATTCAAAATTCGGATCGTTCAAATTAAACTACCATGATCTAATGCTCCTTATTAAATTTTAATGCTCATAAACAGAATGTGAAATTCCTATACACACGAACCGGTGCAAAATCGTCCATAAAACTTTTTATATATATATCTTCACTATTTTCTCAAATACGGCTTCTGTTTCACTAATTTAGATAAGAATTATTCGATACCATCAACTTTACATCTTATTGTTATCATCTCAATACACTTGATTAATAAACTCAAGAAAGTGTAATTAAAAGACTCAAGTTTTGATTGATTATTCATATAAATTTCATCAGTTTCTTTCATAAACACACACACACACACATATATATATATATGAGTAAATGATTCATAGCAAATATATTTCCTATGAATCAATTTTGGACAAAGATATCTATAGCCATCCATTAGATTAATCAATAGTCAAGATTAAATCTTGGAACTCGGTCGTCATTTGTTAGTAGCGCGAATGTCACTACTAGTAATAGCGATGACGAGATTACAATTTTGTCTCTAATTTTAGTAAAAATAATTACAAAATTGTCATCATCTGCTATTAATAGTAACGGATGCACATCTAATTGTTTTGAACGCCCCATCATAAAGAATTGAGCCGGTCAAACTTAAGTCATCCACTACTAATTGTTACCTAGTTAAGTATTTGTTGTTTGATTTATCAGTGTAAATATAACTAACTATTGATTTGTATGCTCACACTTGCATATGGCATTTCTCTCTCCCTTCCCTTTGCCATGTCTACAAAGAAAATTATCTTCTAATGACACGAGTTGCAAAATAAAGTTGGAGAAATTAACTCTTAAATAAAATCTTGATAAACTCAAATTCATTTTTATTGAAAAATTCCCAACAATAAGTGTGATAAAGTAAGAAGGCAGTAGGTTTTCACAATAAACGATTTTCAACGATAAGTATGACTCAAAATAACACTATATAACTTTTCACATAAATTAATAAATACCAATACAAACTTCTGAATATGACGGAGGTAACAATATTGCAAGATTTTTGAACAGTCCATTATTTATCCCAAATTCTGATTCAGTGAACAAGCTTGTGAGGAAAACTGAGGCTCTATACGTTTTCTCTAAATTTGCATAAGCTGATCTCTGCCAAAAGAAAATGTGATGTTTAGAAAGGAATATCCAAAATCTATAAAAATATTTGTGCTTTGTCTTATTTCAAAAATTAAAACTTTTTGAGTTTACTTCTTATGAAGAAATAAAGACAAATATTTTGAATTCCATAAGTTGGCCACTTAGTTTAAAACATGAATACTTTTTCTCTATACCTTAATTGCCTTACTGAAATTGCATGAAGAGATTTATTTATAGGTTTGCAAGCTATTAACTCTTGTGACACGACAAGCATGGTTGGTCGCGCTTTAGGATCTAAGCGTACACATGCAAAGCCCAATGAAAGAACCCGAATAATATCCTGCTCAACTAGTCGAGTAGCTGGATGGGAGAGGCGAGGATCCAACATATCTTTCAACATTATATCTTGAGCAGAAGATGACTTTGGAGGTGAGAGTAGCTCTGCTGGATGCTTTCCCATCATTATTTCAATAGCCACTACCCCAAAGCTGTAGATATCACACTTTTCACTCACAACCATAGTGTAAGCAAGTTCTGCATGGTCAAAAAACTTGTTGAGCAATTCTACAGTCTCATTTTAGTTGTTCTATTTTTCAAAATATGCGGCACAACTTTTTTAAGGTATGGTAAATATATATGAATACATATACGTATACACACACATACACATCTATCTATCTATCTATCTATCTATCTATCTATCTATCTACACTTACTATAATTAAATAGACAATTTAGTCCGTCCTCTCTTTTATTGGTTCGACCTATTACTTTCCTACTTTAAATCAAAAAATATTTTTTTACTTTAAATCAAAAATTATTTTTCCTACATTATTGCTTTTCCTATTTTAAGTCAAAAAAATTATTTTTCCCTATTTTAAGTCAAAAATTACTTTTCCACATTAGGCCAAAACCTAATCCATTTACATACATATACATGTTATCGTTGAATCAGCTTTATTAGAGGAAAGGTTTAACTTGAGGAGAAAGCTTTGTGAATCCTGGTAGCAGGGCCTCTTATTAGCATCATTGACCATCGGATAATTCTGCAAAGGTGCATCTGGTAATAGATAAGCTGATACAGTTTAGTTTACTATTGTTGTGATTTGTTATTTTTAGTCGTATGTTAAGTGTGTGTCCCCCTTTCTTTTTCTCTTACTATGAAAACCTTCTAAAGTGGCTGCTACTTTTCCCATGGGAAAAAAAATATACTCCCTTTGTACTAGATCAAGTCTTATTTTTTAAAGTCAAGTAAGATAATCCCAAGTTCAAAATTGATCCAATTAATTTTCTTTCTAAAATATAATAAATTGTCTAATTAGTAATAAATTTTAGATAATTTATAATTTTTAATATCGTATCGTCTAAATTTAAATGAATTCATGCTAGCATGTACATCCATGCAAAATACAAGGTCTTATGTTAAAATTACGATATTATTGAATTGTTATTGTTAATATATTATTGTCATTGTTATTTTATATTATATTATATTATTTCTAATAAGAATCAATAATATAGTTTTAATATGTTGTTTAATTTGAATATGTTACTATTATTGAAATATAAGTATCATTGTGTTTCAAGTATAAGTATGCTTTTATTATTACTTACATAATATAATTTTAGAAGTAAACTATTTTCTTACAAGGATTGTCTTACCTAATATTTAATTTTTACTATAATTATAAATATAATATATTTACCAACTATATAACTCAATTATTAAAGAAAAATAAAAATTACTTAACTTTATCCAATAATATATTTATAAGAGAATATACTAAAAATTCAACAACATCATAAGATCATCTTACCTGATATTAATTTGTTATAATTATTAAATAAAATTTTATTAGTACTTAGATAATATAATTTGAGAACGTAATATTTTTTTCTCACAGATCATCTTACCTAACTTTTGTTACTATCATTAAAATATAAGTGTAACTATATTTCAAGTATAATCAAAATTTAATTTATTATTACTTAGATAACATAATTTTTGAAGAAAATTATGTTTTTATGAGAATCATTTATCTAGAAATCCAATAATATATTTATTAAAAAGTACAATAAAATATCGACAATATCATTATTCTAAAATAAAATCATGTGCTTTGCACTGGGTGTACTTTGATACGTATTTGAAACTTAAAATTTGAGATTTTCATAAATTCATGCATAACCTATTTTTTTCGACTTATATATCTATACACTATAATTAAATAAACAATTTGGTTTGTCCTAATCTTTTGCGGTTTGACCTTTGACTTTTCTTATATTAGGTCAATTTTTATTATTTATCTATCCAAATAAGAAACAAGAATTAGTAATATAGTTTTGTAAAGAAACTAGAATTAGTAATATAGTTTTATGTTAGGTCAACTTTTATTATTTATCTATCCAATTTTTTTTGTTTGGTTCAACATTTGACTTTTCTACATTAAGTCTACATTTATTACATAATTCAAATCAGAAATAGGAATTATTATCGTAATTTTATAAGAAAACAAGAATTAGTAATATAGTTATTTTATATGAAAATAATCAAAATAAGATCATTTTACTTGATATTAATTTGTTACTTAAAAATTAAAATTAATATCGTAATTTTATAAGAAAATATAAATTTGTAATGTAGTTTTATAAGACAATAATCAAAATAATATCATTTTACATAATATTAATTGATTTCTTTTATTCAAATACGTATACAATAATACACGTTTACGTAAAATTATATTACCACTTAGATAATATAGTTTGAGAAGAAAAGAAAATTATCATGAAAATATCTACCTAGCTAAATTTGATACAATTATTAAAATATAAATATAATTGTAGTTTTGAGTATAACAAATATTTAATCATTATTTAGATGATATAATCGTTATTATTATTAAAATAAAACTATAATATACTAATCCACCATATGATTTAATTATTAAATAAAAATAATAATTACTCTATACAATAAAATTTGTAAAAATAAAATTTTAAATATCAATAATGTTATAATTGTACAACAAGACAATTCGTTCAGTTCAATCGAGTCAAAAATAAAAATTAGTGATATAGTTTACAAGGAAACAATCTATTATGCCACATTTACAATAACTTAGTATGTTATAGTATTTAATGAGTTAATCACCACCGTTGCTCGATTTATTGTTAAAATTTTATTATAATTTTTTTGACATATAGTATATTAATTTTTTTTTACTATACTATATTACATTGCTTACAAGTTACTCGCACAAAAGGGATCTCAAAATATTTTGCATTGAACATCAAAAATAAAGTTCATATTTAATGCATAATTTTTAGTATAAAATTTTCTTTATTTCAAAATAAGAAATTTGAACATAGATAGCTCAAAAAACCTTTAAAAATCATAAGAAAATATGGACAAAAAATTAAGTTAAAGAATAAAAATTAAAAAAACAAAAAATTATCATTAAAAATAATTAATTAATAAATAAATTAAAAAAGTCCAAAATATTAACATATAGAAAACAAAATAGCCTATTAAGTTAAATAAGATACTTATTCTATTTCAAAATATTAAATAAAAATATTAATAAAAAATAAATTTAAATTTTAAAAATCAAAATAAGACCATGTGCTTTGCATAGAGTATTCTTCTATTTTATAACTAAAAGCACAATTTGGTTTGTTCGGTGCTACTATAAGTATACACATGTAATTCGTTGACAAACTATATGACTTAATTATTAAATTAAAAATTAAATAAATATCCCATAATTATTTATAATAAAAATATTAATTTAATAAAATATTTACACTATCATAACTCAATAATAAGACCACATTCTTTGCGCAGGATGTAAATGCTAGTATATATAGAATTAAATATAGAATTAAAGTTTCATACACTGATAGTGTATACACGAGCAATATTAGAATCATAACACCTCGTTAATTACGGACTTATGTTGGACAAAATTACCTTATTTTTATGGCGTGTTAGGATCTTAACACCGCTTGTGTATACACTGTTAGTTTATCAAATTTTAACCCACATATATATATATAGAGAGGTCAGTTCTCCAACGGACCGGCTATAGCGACGGTTTTTTCCATCGCTATAGGTCTATGGCAACGGAAAAAACCGTCGCTATAGCCGGTCCGTTAACGGATCGGTCCGTTGAAGAACCGCTGTTTATTTATATATATATATATATATATATATATATATATATATATATATATATATATATATATATATGGACACACACACGCACAAACACACCTTATATCTAGCTATAATAAAATATATAAAACTTGTAATGTATAAATATAAATTCAACATTTCTTGAAATTCGTCTCGACTTTCCAGAAAAGGGTGTTTGAACTTCACAAACTAGCCTATGATCTCAATAGTATGTTAAACTTGCAGATATATTCAATACTAGTAAAATGTTATGCAAGTCAATGTAGATTAAATTCTCTAGATTGAAATAACATTTTTAGGCTATATTAAAGTAAAAAATAAATAAATTAATAATATTACATGTGTAGACTTGTTCACCTGGAGCAACATATCCGCAAGTGCCGGCAAGTACAGTTTGATTTGATGAATCCGGGTATAGCAATCTTGCATTTCCAAAGTCAGCAACAAAGGCCTCTAGCTTGGAGTCTAATAAGATGTTGTTACTTGATATGTCACGATGAACAATAGGTGGGTCAGTCATAATGCATGTAAGATAAAGCGTTTGCAATACCTTTCACAATATTCACCCTCCTGGTCCAATCTAATTCGGTGGCTTCAACATCATTTCTGAGGACACAAAACAAGCTTCCCCTTTCCAAGTATTCATAAACCAAAAACATACATCTGTGGTGTAAACAATATCCGAAAAGCTTCACAATGTTCTTATGCCTTATATTTGTTAATACTTGTACCTCATTCCTGAAACTCTTGTCAAAAGCTGGCTCTTCCGCTTCGAGTCGATGAAGTTTTTTCAGAGCCACTACTTTGCCACTAGGCAGTCTAGCTTCATACACACTACCATAGCCACCGGTTCCAATGCAGTATCTGATGTCAAAGTCATTAGTTGCTCTAATAATGTCTTCATATGCAATACTTCCATCATAATTCCATATCGAACAAAAATCACCGTGCTTGATTGCTTTAGCCTGGCTTTGACTTCGTTTGGCCTTTTGTCGATTAAATAATACAAGGGCAATCGTTAAGAAGGTTAGCGAAATAACGATGGGAAGAGCAATGTATAAAGTGCGCAACACTCTCTTTCTATTCTTGATGGTGTTGGTGTTGCTGACATTGTCTTGACAAGTTTGCTTTCCCTCAAGGGCATTGCCTGATAAATCAATTGCCGTGTCTTGACAAAACTTACAAAGACAACTCGGAATTGTGCCGGAAAGATTATTGTGAGAGAGGTTCAAGTAGTTTAAGCTTGACAAATGTGCAAGTTCAACTGGAATGGTTCCATCGAAATTGTTACCACTTAATGTCAACTTGTCCAGGGAGCTGCACTTAACAAGTCCGTTTGGGATGTGTCCGCTCAGCTGATTTTCTGAGAAGTCTAGGTACTGAAGATTATTGCACTCCTTAAAAACGGGTATGCTTCCAGTAAGTTGGTTCGAGTGCAAATCAAGAGCACGAAGTTCAGAGAACAGGGAAGCCTCCATAGGTATTGAACCAGTAATATTATTTGAATCAAGGTATAAATCGGTTAGATAAGTCAATGAACCAATAGATGAAGGGATTGAGCCGTTAAACTGATTTGAACCGAGGTTCAAACGTCTCAAGTTGCTTAAAAGACCTAAAGACGAAGGGATTGAACCAGTAATATTATTTGAATCAAGGAATAAATGGGCTAGATAAGTCAATGAACCAATAGATGAAGGGATTGAGCAGTTAAACTGATTTGAACCGAGGTTCAAACGTCTCAAGTTGCTTAAAAGACCTAGAAACGAAGGGATTGAACCATGAAGGTTGTTATCGCGTAGGTTTAGTATCACTAGCATCTTCAGGTTCCCTAATTCTGAAGGGATAGAACCGACGAGGTCATTCTCATAGAGGAATAGATAACGTAAGTTGGTCAAATTCCCAAATCCCAAGGGAATGAAACCACTAATTTTATTACGTGAGATGGAAAGTGATTGTAGTTGGGTGAGGTTAGCCAAGGAAGGAGGTAACTTACCTAAAAGGAGATTTGTAGAAAGGTACAAATCTGTCAAGTTGCTTAAAAGACCTAGAGATGAAGGGATTGAACCATGAAGGTTGTTATTGCTCAGGTCTAGGTCCCTTAGCATCTTCAGGTTCCCTAATTCCGAAGGGATTGAACCGACGAGGTCATTCGCATATAGGGATAGATAACGTAAGTTGGTCAAATTCCCAAATCCTAAGGGAATGGAACCACTAATATTATTACTTGAGATGGAAAGCCATTTTAGTTGGGTGAGGTTAGCCAAGGAAGGAGGTAACTTACCTGTAAGGAGATTTGTAGAAAGGTACAAATCTGTCAAGTTGCTTAAAAGACCTAGAGACGAAGGGATTGAACCATGAAGGTTGTTATTGCTCAGGTCTAGGTCCCTTAGCATCTTTGGGTTCCCTAATTCCGAAGGGATTGAACCATGAAGGTTGTTATTGCTCAGGTCTAGGTCCCTTAGCATCTTCAGGTTCCCTAATTCCGAAGGGATTGAACCGACGAGGTCATTCGCATATAGGGATAGATAACGTAAGTTGGTCAAATTCCCAAATCCTAAGGGAATGAAACCACTAATTTTATTACGTGAGATGGCAAGCACTTCTAGTTGGGTGAGGTTAGCCAAGGAATGATGAAAAAGGTGAGGTAACTTACCTGTAAGAAAGTTGTCAGACAGATAAAGTCGTGTGAGTTTTGATAGCATACCAATTTGGTATGGGACGCTACCATGCAGTCCACAGTAGCGAAGATCAAGATATTCAAGGTTGGGAAATGATGAAAAATTCAACTTCCCCACCTCACTTCCTACTTCGTAAGAGAACAGGTCTATAACAGTGACACTACCTTCGTCATTGCAATAGATGCCTGTCCAATTACAATGACTATGAGAAGTGTTGACCGTAATAATAGAATTACTATTATTATTATTATTATTAATTCCCCACCAGCCGCTGCCGAGTAGAGCTTCAGCCTCTGGTGATTTTGCTGCTGCTACTACTAATATCATATTTGCACAAGAAGCCAGAAGAAGAAAAAGAACAAGTAGTAGTGCACAAGTGATGGACGAGGAGGATGCCATTATTTTGTTTTGTCTATTTTTAATTAATTTCTCACCAAGTGCTGCCTAAGCCCAACAAATGGTGGCTGGATTTGTAATGTAAAGGAGGTAACTGTACAGCAGACCACAATTGAAGTCTTCTTAGTCTTTGTGGAAATTTTGGCAGGGGAGACTTACTTTTATTGGCGTGAATTAAAGATGTGGAAGTGAGAGGCATTATCTTTTTTTATTTATTATTACATAATTTTGGCAGGGGAGACTTACTTTTATTGACTCTTCTTGGTCTTTGTGGGCTCAAAATGAGATAACTTTCTCAATACAAAAATGAATATTCTAAAAAATATTAATCATTGTAAAGTTTGTTTTTTTCATAATATATAATTAGTAATCTCAATTTTGAGTTTCAATTAACTCTCAAAAGTCAATAATAATCCGATAATGTGGAACAAAAGAAGTATAATTCTAATAAGTTAGTTTTCAAATTGCAAAATATTCATAATCAAAATGAATTGTTAGTTTTGTGTTTTTCTCTAGCTAACAAATGAAGGTTGGATTGTAATGAGAAGTAGCCCTTGACCACTAACTCGAATAGAACGTTTATATTTAAGCGGACCGAGGACTGGAATATTTCGCAGGGACTCATCTTCTCTTTGAATCGATTCTTCTTAGTCTTTGTGGTCCTGAAGAGAGACTCTTTAGTCTTTGTGGAAATTTTGGCAGGGGAGACTCACTTTATTGAGTCTGCTCTTAGTCTTTGTTGGGCTCAAAATGAGTGGCGTGAAAGATGTGGTAGGGAGGGGCATTAACTTCTTTATTTTTTGGACTGCAAATCATTGCTTGCACTGCACAACTTCACGTTAATGTGTAACGCCCCCAAATCCGGGTCCCTTAAACATTGGACTTGGTGCGCCACGATACATCATCTTCGTACACATTCTATAAACTAACGCGGAATATATAAATATACATTATTTATTTCAAATAATTTTACAACATTTCCCAAGGTCTACAACCTTTAACTTAATACCTTCCTTTAATAACTTACAAGGTTTACATAATTATTTTCATAAGATATCATAATAGTTAACGCATATTAAGTTACTCTTGAACTTTTCCTCTTGTCTTTGTCCTTCCTGAAGCACTTGAGCTTAACTGAAATATTATCATGATATAGCAAGAGTGAGCAACTACTTTGCTCAGCAAGTTTAAATACAAAAAAGATATATCATGATTGAAAAAGAATAGGCTTTCGAATTTTCAACAATATATAATAATTGTGAAAGAACGATAATCAAATTTTAAAAAAATGAATAACTGAATCAACAACGCTGAGTGGGCAACAATGACCATGAACAAATTTGGTAATCAAGGTGATCAGCCTTTCATACCAGGTAAACATATGCAACTTGCAATAAGTGCGATTACAATAAATTTCATTGAGGTGGAATAATTGACAATAATTAAACCACTAACATGCTTGAAAATATTAACTCAAGTTTGAGTTAGGAAACTTGCAATAACGTAAGAAGTTTAGGATTAGGAACTTGTCTTGTCTGTCGATTACTGCTACGCAATCTAATTTAATCTCTTATGAAAGACCTATCATTTATAAGATTGATCTTTCAATCAACATATCATATCATACCGCATAATACTGCTACTTCTATAAATAAATTATCTAACATTTAGCCACATAATCAAATGTTAGATAACACCTTAAACCATCAATATTATTATCGTCCTTTGATAATATTTCAATCACGTAATCCACATCTTAAAACTCTCGTCTAATATTATTAATCATTTAATAATATTTTAATAATATCTTAGGCACTTAGAAATATTATTAATTATTTAATAATATTTTAATCACACTTTAATATTATTAATCATTTAATAATATTCAAAATTACTTCTTAATATTATTAATCATTTTAATAATATTTTATTCACTTTCTAATATTATTAATCATTCAATAATATTTTAATTCACTTTCAAATATTATTAAACCCCCCCCCCCCACTTTAATAATATTTTTGATCACTTAATATCATTTATTAATGTCTTAATCATTACAAATATTATTAATCATTTAATAATATTTTAATCATGTAATAATAATTTAATCTAATATTATTAATTATTTAATAATATTTTAATCATTTATTAGACTCATGAACAATTTAATTTAATTGTTTATCATTTACTATTTAATTTAGTTAACATACATATTTGGTCATACACATAATATTTTATTAAAAATGACCAAATTACCCATATAAAATCTTAATATATTATATTAAAGGTCATTAATCAATAAAATCACATTAACACATTTTTCAACTTAACATAACTTAATTTACTCATTTATTCTTAACTTGATTAAAGATATGAAAAATACCAAAACAAATTATTATTTTTATATCTTCTGGAAAATATCAGTATATGATATTTTAGTCATAAAATAATTTTCCTGTAATTTTTCAATGTCGTTTCCTATTTTTAAATAGGCTAAAACAGTCCAAAATGGCTATATTTATCATACATTATCCTTTTATTCAACAATTCTGAAATTTATACGGTAGACTCATACTACCATATACTACTTTCAGTTACATTTTCACAATTTTCTGGGTTATATTCAGTGAGTTATAATAATTTACTTTTAAAATTGTATTTTCTTATAAAAGCCATAACTCCCTCTCAGGACATCGAAAAATTCTCATCTTTGGACAGCATCTAGTTAACTTGATATACTAACATACCACAAAAGACCAGAATTTTTAGAGTAACAAAAGTGGTCGAAACAGTGGTCGGAGAAAACTGGCCAGGGAGCTTTAACAGTTTTCCAGATTTTTGTCGGCAGGAAGTGTTTTGCCAAAAATTACACCACGGTTGATCCGTTTAATCTTTTTAAGTGATTCCACTTGGATTCATCAGATAACTCATAGATCTAACACCACTCTTTGACGGATCACAAAAAGAAGTTATAGATTTCAAATGGTAAAAGTCCAAAGTGGACTAAAATTTAGCACTTTTAGGCTTAAAAACTGTTTTTGTTCTTCTTTCATTTTATTTCTCTTTCTTGAATTCTTTTGTTGGATTCTTGCTAATCCATGGCTAAACCATTACTTGTAAGTTTAATTACTCCATGTATCTTATAAAAACATATATTTATACATAAACATTAAGGTATTAACCAAGGGTTTTGATATACCTCAACTAGTAGCTTGTTTTCTCTTCTCCTTCCATGGCTTCCTTTATTCTTTTCTTCTCTCTTTCTCTCTCTTTCTCTCTTACTCTCTCTATATTTTCAGCTGAACATTTGGGGGATATGGGTGGAGAATGTGAGAGAAGGCTTGATAATTGCCTTATGAGGCTTGAAAACAATAGTCAATCATCCCATGTCCCATGTCATTTAATTAGCCAATCACAAGAGGAGTTGGTGAGGAAAATAAGGAAGCACTCATTGCATTTCTTCCACACATATCAGCATTTAGCCACCTCCCCATGCCCCACACTTCTAGAAGTTTTAATAGCTCCTCTTTTATTTACTCATTTATCCATTTAATGGTCCACTTGACCATTTTGGCTACTAAAAATCAACTTTTCCGAACTTACAGTCGATTCCTACTAATTTCGACGTTATCAAAGTCATGGGAATATTCGTTTCTTCAAATTCATCTTCAAATTTTGAATTGAACTTTTACCGAAAAATCAACCGTTAACTTTTTGACCAAAAAGTCAACCCCCGACACATTTTGTGTTTTAAGTCTATTCTTACTATTTTCGGCGATCCGGACTCAACCGTCCAGTCCGCGTCTTCAAATTCCACTCCAAACTTAAATTCGAGTTTTCTACCACTATTCTTGTCTTATATGCAATTATTCGTTTCTTAGTTAGTAAACTAAATAATTAGTTTAAACTAACTATTAAATTACATCTCATCACTTTAAT
This sequence comes from Aralia elata, assembly GCA_034770075.1. NCBI lineage: Eukaryota > Viridiplantae > Streptophyta > Magnoliopsida > Apiales > Araliaceae > Aralia > Aralia elata. Next base: position 19,035,964 of record CM068388.1, read on the forward strand.
TATTAATAAATATCTAATACAACCATATAATCCATTTACTCATCTCATCTACCCAAAATAATATCTATAAAAAAAACTTTATTTTTTAAACAATTATACACTTCGTTAGTTAGTTTAAACTAATTAAATTAATTAGCTTTGACCAACTATTAATTTACATCCATTCGGCATAATATAATATATTAAGCCACTACATAAAATAATTTAAAATAATGAGTTTAATTAACTATCTCATTTTATTAGAACAAAATATATACGTTTAATTCATCAAAATTAAGTAAGTGAATTAAATCAGCTCATACATGAAATTTAGTTCATAATAGTTCTATTATTACCATCCAAGGCTCAATATTCAAATTATATTATTTAATAATATAAATTTAATTTAATCTCAATTAAATTAATATTAATTAATTAATTAATTTCATCCACTTTCTTTAATGATTTAATTAAATATTAAATCTCATTTTTTCAATATATGTATATATTTCACATCTATATATACACATTTAATCTATTATACAAAATCACATACTTCACATTATATGAAACACATTATATTACATATATGTTTCAAAATCTATTTTATCTCTTGATAACAATTTTATTTATTAAATTTTTATTTTTAAATTTATGAAATATCTGGGATATTACATAATGCCTAATTTTTCCTTTTGTTTTAATGTTTAATATTTCGTTGTTAACGTAAAATTTTCTTTTAAAAATTAGTTTACTATTTTTATATATGTACTTTTAATTGAATTATATTTATTTGATATTAAAATAAATTACTTCATATATCAAAAAGCAAGTAAAAATTTGATTTTAGGTGATTATAATCGTAATTATTTTAAACTACTTATAAAATACTACTAGTTATTTTATTATTTTTTCAAAATATATATATGGATTCCATCAATTCTGAACGTTTTAAGTTCTAACAAATCGAAAACACTCACATTCACTGCAAATTCTTAGTACTTGTTATGGCGTGCGGTCCCAAGAAAAATGGAATAACGAATGTGAATTCTTTTCAAAACGAGTGGTGCGAGTCTTCTTAGTCGTTTTTTTGAGTCTTCGTCACGTAGCAGAAAATTTTGAAACAGTCAAACAAGGAGAGAAAAGTCCAATTCAGGTAGAAAAATAAAAATAAAAAACGAACAACTCCTTGAAATTTCCTCAAACCCCAAAGCTGCCTTCACACTATTTTCCGTCTCCTCTAAAAACCCACATGTTCTTTTCAACTCTACACGTTATATGTATAGAGCCTGAATTCCATTTTTCGGCTGCATTTCTGTTAGGGCGTTCACACTTTTACTCGCACATTTCATCGAACATTTCAACGGCAAATACCTCCCCAGTCTTTTTTCTAATTCATTCTTCTGTATGAAACTCCCATCTTTCCACGAAGGAGGAGGAAAAGAAGAAGAAGCTGATTACTCCTATATCTATAATTTGATCAAATGAATGAAAACCCAGAAATCCCCAGAAAAAGGCAAAGAAGAAGAGAAAAAGATGAGTTCAACGCCAAAGCTCTAGCTCAGTTGGTGGACTAAGTCTTTTGCAAAACAGGTCTTAGGTTCGAACCTTGACAGTGGCCAAGTAGGGTGTGTGCTTAATTTCAGTCAAAAATAGTAATAAAAAAAAGAAAAAAAGAAAAGATAGCCTCAACAGCCATGGAAGTGATGAAGGTGATCAATCAAGAAATAATAATAATGCTAGAAAGAACACAAATCTATAATAGAGAGAGGGGGGGACTATTCAATTCCGCCAAACAGATAAAAATAATAATTATGCTACATTTGGATTGAAAGAATGAAATAAAAGAAAGATTAGGGTGTTTTTTAGCATTTCAAGTATATGTTCGGTTGTTGGTGGTGGTGAGTGGTGTGCTAGGATGTCATAATTGTCATATACATCCATTCCATTGGAATGAATTTCATTCCACAACCGTCCACATGAAATGAAAATCAAAGTGATGGAATGAATTTTTATTCCATCAGAATAGTTTATCCACCGAAATGATCATTTCATTCCTTCAATCCAAACATAGCAGTGTAACTTCTTTACTTTTACTTTTTGATCTCTTCTGATCTCTTTGTTATTGATTGAAAGCTTAAATGAAAATACATCTTTTTACTAATTAATGTTTACAGATCCAACTAAATGAATGTTTAGGGCCGAAGTAGAGATCAAGGAGCCTTTTTTGGCAAAACGGCTAAGTTGCGACGCACAGTCAAAACCAAGTATGTCTCAAAAAATTCTCACATCGTCGTCGATGGAGACTCTGCTGGGCAAAGAGAGATTCGATCGGAAGAAGAAATAGCGACAACGAATCAATTGTTTATGCAGGAAGACGAGATGGCCTCTTGGATTCAATATCCTCTCACCGACTCCTCTTCAACCTAGATTTCTATGTCATTATTCTTGGTCCTGCTGCCCCTTCTGCGCCAGTCTCTGCCCCTATTTTACTCTTATTTTTTTCCATAATTGTGTCATTGAAAATGTCTTTAAATGTGTCGTTAAATGTGTATTGAGAGAAATTGGAGGATAAGTGTAATGAAAGAGATCCTAATCTATTAATTTTCGATTGCAATCATGAGTTGGGCCACCAGACATTGATGCAACTTGAATTAAGTTGAAAAAGTTGAAACAAAAAAGGGACTAAAGTACACACTAGTGAAACTTGGGACGTAAAAATTGGAATATACTATGTAACTGAAATTTAGTTATAATTTGGAGCTCAATTCCAATTTCAAGACATGGAATTGAGTTGCCAAACATAACTTAAAGTTGAACCTTGAAACTACAAATCCTCATCATCTATTGTTTTTTCTACTATGTCGATGCAAAAGCCCACAGATCTTCCATTCGACATGGCCTCAGCAAGCTTTGTTCGTGCTTCTTGATGACGACGTAAAAGTATGACTATATTTAGAACAACCCATCTGACTTGAGAATTTGCTTTCTTCTGTGTGAAACCCAAGCTATTAAGTAATAAATCCAGCTGTTACATGAACAAAAGTGGTTCTATTAGCAATGTGACTAGTTAGAACATATAGTAAAACTGCACAACCACATTGGGAGATCATCAAGTGTGAGAATGCCAATAGTTATCTTGAGGAAGGAAAAATGTTGTTTTAGTTGATGTAACATAAAATCTATTTAAAGACACATTTTATGAACATTAAAGCATATATCCGAAGACTCTCTTGGAATAATATTTTTGGGAAAATATTAATTGTATATATTAGAACTAGAATAATTGATTGGTCTTAGTAAGTGCGACATATGAACCTTAAGCAAGTATATAATATGACCGACTAGTGTGAGTTATATAATTATCTTTTGGGCTTGTAAAGACTATGCCCAATAGGATACTGATTAGGAATAATATAAGTAAGAAACTATACCATCTCTCTTGTTCTACAAGTAAAAGAATTTCAATAGGGTTAAGGGTTATCGTCAAGCCAACAGTGCTACGTTTGGATTAATAAATTGTATTTACAATTGGATCTTCATAGTTGCAGAAATGAAGATGGGAATGAAATGACTTATTACTATAGAATGAAAAAAATTGCATTTGATTGTTCCATTAGAATGGAATGAACCATTCTCATTCCTGCCAAATTTGTAAATTTTACTCTTTGGGGGAGGGAATTGAATGATTCATTCCAGTTGGAATAGAATGAATCATTCCTCTCTCCATTCCATTCCATTCTCTATTCTATTACTTCACCAATTCCATTCCTTTAATCCAAACGTAGCACTATGGAATCAGGAAGTAGTATTTTGTTCATCTGAAGAAATAAATTCTGCAGCATCACTCAAAGTTATAGATTCCAAACAAGGTACATAAAATTTATTATTTTCTATATGCTCCTGGTATTCTTCTCTGATCTATGTATAAAGAATAATAAATAAGCACTGATAATTAATTTGTGGATCTTTGACATCTTTAAAATATTGTTACAATCTCTTATTAAGGTAGTCTGCCAATATTAGGAGCTGTAATACGAAGATCATGATTTCTAGCCTTGAGGAAAATCAGGCTACTTTTTTTGGAAGCACAAGGTGTAATATGCTCAAGTTTCGGTGTTTAAGTGATTTAAAAAAAATCTATATAAGACTTTATGAGGCCTGGCATGACGAAATGTATCTTGATTCCAGACAATTTAAAATAGGCAGTACATTTCAACAGTCTATAGAAACATGTTGCATTGTATAACACAGAGTTGCAATTGTATAATACTTATATAACAAATGTCATTTGAGACGCAACTCTGTTACTATATCACTACAACTTGTTTCTATAGACTCAAATAGACTGCCCAATTTAGACCGTCTGGTATACACAAGAATGTATACCTGGTTAATATCAGTAAGGCCTCCTTCAGCATAACCATATAAAACATACTCAGTTGCCACACCTGCTAGTGCAATATTACAAGAGAACCTGTTCCACATCTATTTTAAAAAAAAAAAAAAGCAATGTCGTCGTTAGATTTCTAATTTGTTGTCAATCTCCTTGGAAAAACAAATTACTACTATAGCAGAACTTATACGACAAAAAGTGGAAGTATAACAAGGAGACATCACATACCGCAGCTGATACTTTTCCTTTATTAACCTGTATGTAATGAGAAGAGTCCATGTTAAATGAGAGACGCCAAAATAAAATATTCTTTTTTGTTTACTATATATAAAGCAGTTAAAAGATGAAAGCTTCTATTACTATTAGCTTGAAGAAGGGCAATGTTGCAGTCATCAATTGGTTTGTGCCATATAATTTGTATATGATAGCGTTACAACTATGTATATCGTACATACTTCTTGTTTACATATTAGGTATCGTTTGTTCTACTGTTACCACTCTGTATATACCATACAACAAGTGGCTCGACTGAAAATTTTCGTAACATCTATCTATACTAGCTGATGTAGAGTTGAACTTAATGCCTACGGGCAGAGCCATACAGGAAGTCACTATAAAGGGAAAAAAGGATTGCAAAAAATTATAGAAAACAAGAACAAAGAGTCAGCAAACTACTTGAGTTACAAAAATTTCATTTATTTACTAGAAGAGAACATACTTCTTCAAGAAACTCAAAATCGACAAAAGCAGTCCCTGCTTGAACATTTAGTGACTCTTTTGGAAAGCTTCCAAACTTGACAGTGTATATCCCTTGGGAAGAATTCCCATCAGGTAGGCAATCAAGAAATGGCCAGCTTCATGCTAGATCATATTGACAATCAAATGAGATGATTAAATTTTCTTTAAGATGTAATGACACATACATGTTTATTAGAACAAGTATGTAGTACTAACTAACGTGCGTGTTGTGCATGCAGATTCAGAAATGGCTAATTTATAGGTCTCAAATTGTTTGTCTAAAATGATATGACATTGAAAAAGACAAAACGTATTTTTATTAAATGCTCCATCACAAGAGATGTACTAAACTAATGTAATAATGCCACGTAATTTGAGACACTATTTGAGACAAAAAAATTGACACCCCTAACATTACGTATTCAGAAATAGAGTTTCACCTTAAAAATGTGCCGAAATTGGGAATTTACATGGATTCCACGAATTCGAAAAACTCATGTAAGGAGAAAAAATCTTACTTGGATTACCCTATTATGGTACTTTTGGCTTAATTTGTGGCCTATGGTATCAAAAACCAAGCCGCTGATTTCTCGGAACAGGATCCTCTCCATTTCAAATGAAATGGAGAGTCTCTATTTCACCTCATTTTACCAAATATTAGGTTATAATAATTTAGTTAGTAATAATCCAAATATGTTAATAGATAGTTAATGATATTAAGATCAATCCTAAAAAGAAAAAAAAGTAATCCGACACTTTTTCACCATTAAAAGTCTAAAAAAAAATTCACCGTTGATTTCCTAAGTATTTCAACGGTGAAAAATCTTTTAGACTTTTAACGGTAAAAAAATGTCGGATTGCTTTTTTTTTTTTAGAATTGATCTTAATATCATTAACTATCTATTAACATATTTGGATCATTACTAATCAAATTATTATGACCTAATATTTGGTAAAATGGGGTAAAATGGAGACTCTCCATTTCAAATGAAATGGAGAGGATCATATTCCTGATTTCTCCATTAAAAGAAACCTAAGAAATACCACTTTGATCAGACCAATAATAAATAACAGAAATTTTGGTTACCTGCAAGTTATTAAAATCCGTCAAAGTTGGCTATTCAATAAAAAGTAAAGAGCTACACTTAATAATGAAAACTGTTAACGCCAAGAATTGGTCCACGCGCCTCAATCACCAAGGGCGCGTCAATCCTGCACAATAACGATACTACACTGAGAGTTCCGGGTGGTTTTGCCACCGGGGGATAGCTCAGACGTGAGAATTAGTACAGACCGAACAAGGGTTTAACAATGGAGGTTGTGTGCTCTTGTGCTCGTAAAATAATGATTACCTGTAAAATGGGTTCTAAGCCTTGTACTTATAGTATTCTTTCAGCTGACGTCACGCCTATTCCCGAAAAGTAAGTAGGTTTCCTCATTAGGTCAGATGCCTTAATGGGATTAGACTGGTCCTCCGCTAAATGAGGTAGGCGCCGAATTTCATCCTGACACCTTCCTTGAGAACAGTGATTTTTATATTGTCAGGTTCTTTAATTTACTTCAGCCGCTAAAATTGACCCCCATGTGATGAGACTTTCTTCACGTGGACCATGACCCACCATCTTATCTAGGTTTAATAAATCACACCCCAACATTGCCCCCCAGTCTTCCGTTAAAATGGAACATCTAATGGAAGAGTACATCATTTAAAAGTCCAAGAACCAATGGTTGGGAACGGCTCGAAGGCCGGTTCCTGTTCGGCACCACCGCTTGATCAATTTATTGGGAACGTCTAGGAGGACTGTTCTTGATCGGCACCACCGCCTGATCAATTTTATTGGGAACAGTCCAGCACCACCGCCTGATCAATTTTATTGGGAACGTCTCGGAGGACTGTTCTTGATCGGCAACACCGCCTGATCAATTTTATTGGGAACGTCTCGGAGCACTGTTCCTGATCGGCACCACCGCTTGATCAATTTATTGGGAACGTCTAGGAGGACTGTTCTTGATCGGCACCACCGCTTGATCAATTTTATTGGGAACGTCTCGGAGGACTGTTCTTGATCGGCAACACCGCCTGATCAATTTTATTGGAAACGTCTCGGAGGACTGTACTTGATCGGCAACACCGCCTGATCAATTTTATTGGGAACGTCTCGGAGCACTGTTCCTGATCGGCACCACCGCCTGATCAATTTTATTGGAAACGTCTCGGAGGACTGTTCCTGATCGGCACCACCGCCTGATCAATTTTATTGGGAACGACTCGGAGGCCTGTTCCTGATCGACACCACCGCCTGACCAATTTATTAGAAACGTCTCGGAGGACTGTTCCTGATCAGCATCACCGCCTGATCAATTTTATTGGGAACGTCTCGGAGGACTGTTCTTAATCGGCAACACCGCCTGATCAATTTTATTGGAAACGTCTCGGAGGCCTGTTCCTGGTCGGCACCACCGCCTGACCAATTTATTGGGAACGGCTCGAAGGCCTGTTCCTAAGGATACTTGACCCCTCCGAAGGATCTCTTGACCGCCCCGAAGGATACTTGACCTCTCCGAAGAATCCCTTGACCGCCCTGGAGGATGCTTGACCTCTCCGAAGGATCCCTTGACCGCCCTGGAGGATGCTTGACCTCTCCGAAGGATCCCTTGACCTCCCTGAAGGATGCTTGACCTCTCCGAAGGATCTCTTGACCGCTTCGGAGGATGCTTGACCTCTCCGAAGGATCTCTTGACCGCCCCGGAGGATGCTTGACCTCTCCGAAGGATCTCTTGATTTTATGTCCAAGGCAATTAATTGAAGTCACCGATGCGAAGATGGGTATTAGGGGTGAAGACCAAAAGATATGTTAGAGGCCCAAGCTCTGCCCCTACACTCTCTTGTTATAAAGAATTGATAATATGAGAGTAATGCCGGAAAATAATCAAATAAAGCCGGATAATTTCCCGTCCGGGAGAACGTCACGTCCTTTCCGAAGAACGTCCGACCCTGAACCGCCATAACAATGCTTCTGACATCTCTCTGTTGGAGGTGCCTCTGCTGGTGAAGCTAAATCAACTTTTCCGGTGACTGGATGGTAACTTCCAAGTGAGTAAAGCTTCACTACTTGGTTCTTTAATTTTTTCCCTCTCCGTAACATAAGGCAAGTAACATCTCAACACCATTTCCATGTCTTTGCTGTTAAATCCCAGCTCAAAAGATTTGCGCTCAATATTTTCAGATGAATATAGGCCTTCATAGACAAAACCTGTCTTCAAGCCGAAACACTTTGCCGAAGCTGAAACTAAAACGGAATTCCTTAAGCTGAAGTACTTTGCTGGAGAAAAATGATCCGAAGCCGCCTCTGCCGAAGCCTCCTCTGCCGAACTCAACTAATGCCGAACCCGAAATGGGTATATGCCGAAGATGAGATTTTATGTATCGACAGAATTAAATTGTGAAAGCGGCAATTTGGCGCAGTCAAAGGCATAGTGAAGCCGAAGTAAACTGCTAACGTTTGAAGTGGGTTGTTATTGCCCGAAGTGTCATGATTTAATAAGCACCAATTAAAATCACCGAAGAGAAATGTTACACAAAATTAGGTCACTTCGGTTGTGAATTGAAACTTTAAGTCAAAACTGGCAAGGATGATGGGTTTCCCGAAAAATATGAACGACAACTTTGGAGATTTAAGGGACCAAAATCTGACCCGAAGAACACTTGTATTGGATTCATCGAAGCCGCAGGAGAAATGCCGAAGTTATGGCAGAATTGTCGAAGCGAAGGTCATCCCACCCCGAGGAGACCATGCCGGCCAATGGTTTCTTTTTCATGTCTTTGTGCGCTTAAGGCCGAAGTAATTTTGCCGGAGGAAACCACATCCGAAGGCGTCGAATGCTGAAAGAAAGTGACAGTTTTGAAAACAACGAAGCTCTTGACTGAAGTTTGGTGCTCCGATCGTGTGGTGGAGAATCTGTTAGTCCCATAATCATGCGAATTGGGTTCGCCGACGATACAAATGGGGGGGTTGGGAGATTCTCACTGTAAGCGTCGGCGATCGCGTTTGAACACACCCAGTCCGTCGATGATGAAGGTGACGACGCGGGCGCCGATGCCATGAGAGCGAGCGTACCCGACGTTGAGCTTGTTGCAGCAGCCTATAAGGTTGAGCCCCAGCTCGGCTAGAAGATGGTTGAGTAGCGCGAGGTTGAAGTCGCCGGGAATGGAGAAGACGTTGTTCACGCCGATCTCGACTAGCCGCCGAACCAAGTGACGGCCAAGGGTGGCTTCAGCAGTGTACAAATGAGTGTTGTGAATGGTGGAAACCAAGCCATTATCGGGTAGGGAACCGACATCATTGCTAGTGGACTTGCAAGCATCAATTGCCCAGATCTTAGTATCCATTTGTGAATACTTGTAAATAATTGATGATCGAACACCATGTACTTGATTTGCAGTGCCTCGGCTAGCGGAAATCATAATTTGCCGAAGACCTTTCTGAAGTTATAGTCTTTTGAAGGTTCGCTTTGTCGAAGCATTCCCAAAGTCCGCTGCCCGAAGATAATCTGAATTTGTTAATGATGATAATCAGGAGGTTGCGCAAAGTCACGAGTTCTTCTTATATCTTGATATTAGAGCAACCATGCAAGCTTGGAGTTGAGACAAATTGGTCGCTTATAATGGTGATCCAAAGCTAAGTCGAAGTGGAGATTTTAGTTGATCGTCCATCCCTCTAACTTGGATATAGTCAGGGTGGCTCCATCCTTACAAACGCTGACTCGATCTGCTATTATATTTTGATGGATTTGCGGGGATGCCGAAGTCATTAATTTCGGTGAAGCCCGACCGACTTTCCTGAAGCCCCGATTGATTTTTATTTTGCAGCTCGCAATTTGTAGATGCAAATGAATGGTAGACGTCGAAGCCGAAGCAATGAATAAATGCCGAAGTTGAGGGGTAATCATGCTACTGTGGAGTTTATACATGTGCAAGGTTGTTATGAACCACGTAAATTGAACAACTGTGCTTGGGACTTGATATAAGCAGGATGCGATGATGTCACTTGAATATAAGTAAAGTATTAAAGATGAATGACATGGGCCTCGCATGCACTGTCAAGTAATAATAGTCATATGGGTTTGAAGTATTAATATGAATAAAAGGAATTAGTTTACATGATACATAATGCAACAGTGGGTTCTACCATTTTATAAGCATAATATCATATTGTAAACAAGAAATTCCCTAAAGGACTCTCTGTACGAAATTTATATTAAAGGTATAGTAGTAGCAATAATCAAGTTAATTTATAATTTAATAACAAAATTTATGTACACATGCTGCACGTATAGTTTATGGAAAAAAACCACTTAGCTTTTTTGTGTACGCCGAAGCTGAGATTTTGCCGAAGTGATGTTCACCTTGTCGAAGTGGAGACGAACATCATAATAAAGAGTGGGTCCTGGTGGAACTTATTTACTACGCCACGCATGGTGTATGATCCTTTTATGCGTGAGGCTTCCTACTCGTCATGGTTGATCGACTCGGAGATGAGGTTAATTACGCCGCCTTGAGAATACATTGCCACCATAATTTTAATTGGTGCGTGGTCCGAGCCGACCCTTGACTGAACTCCTAATTTGCATAGTGGGATGGACCGAACTTCTTTCTTGGTCGGAAATTGTCTTCGTCTCGCACTCCATAATTTCTATTGGATATTTAAGTGATTGAAAAAATAACTAGCACTAAGGCCCTCCTTCTAGCGCCAATGTTAACGCCAAGAATTCGTCCACGCGCCTCAATCACCAAGGGCGCGTCAATCCTGCACAATAACGATACTACACTGAGAGTTCCGGGTGGTTTTGCCACCGGGGGATAGCTCAGGCGTGAGAATTAGTACAGACCGAACAAGGGTTTAACAATGGAGGTTGTGTGCTCTTGTGCTCGTAAAATAATGATTACCTGTAAAATGGGTTCTAAGCCTTGTACTTATAGTATTCTTTCAGCTGACGTCACGCCTATTTCCGAAAAGTAAGTAGGTTTCCTCATTAGGTCAGATGCCTTAATGGGATTAGACTGGTCCTCCGCTAAATGAGGTAGGCGCCGAATTTCATCCTGACACCTTCCTTGAGAACAGTGATTCGTATATTGTCAGGTTCTTTAATTTACTTCAGCCGCTAAAATTGACCCCCATGTGATGAGACTTTCTTCACGTGGACCATGACCCACCATCTTATCTAGGTTTAATAAATCACACCCCAACAAAAACTAATACACGTGCCTAACACATAACTCGAAAATTGAAAAAAAAAATCAGACTCAAATTCGCAATTCGGCTATTCAATCAGAAGTAAAACATGTTTTCAGGTAAAAATCATTAAGAAGCATTAGTTTTGGAGAGAATTTACCGCATCCATTGTCCATAAAAACAACAATCCCAAAGAGAAATATAAGACTTGTGTGGGGCTAAATTCAAACACATTCCATGCTGAAATGCCTCCTACAAGAGCAGCGAGCTGCAAGTTTCTTTCTATAGCTCCAAGTGTCTTATCCACTGGTGAGAGAAGAGAAGAAGTCTCTATTCCATTCAGCTTTAGTTCATCCAAGGTGTAAAGTCTTTGGGGCACCTGCAATCAATCTTATGTTAAAAATATTACTTACCCATATTTATCTTCCATTTTTTTTGTGTGATGCTAAAAGCCTAAAATATATCTAGAAACCTGTTGAAATTTGACTGAAAAATCTCAGTGCCTGTTATCAAGTTAGTTCGAACTTGTTTAAAAGTTAAACAAACCAAGTCGAACAAGGCATTAAACGAGTCTGAAATTTGGTGTACGAACGCGACACATTGAGTAAATGAGTAGAACTCGAGTTACGCTTAAGCGAGCCGAGCAGAGCTGCCCAAGTTCGAGTCGAACTCTGCTGGTTTAACTAAATGGACAAAGGAACTTGTTAAAACTTGACTAATATAATGAGCTTGAGCCAAGTTTGAGTCGAACCAGACTCGCGGGCAAACCGGTTAATTTACAACTCTATTTGGGATTTAAGAAAAATAGTGGTAACACAATTTGATACATGTTCAGCTTCTTTCTATCCTCTTGGTCATTTCTCTTTTCCTTTGTTATGTCAACAGTTTGAGTTACTGGCCTTTTAATTACATGTCCAAGAAAAGGACTTTAGTATATTATACACCTGGTTTGACTTATGGTCAATTATGATTTCATCTTTGAAGTTTTTCTTTTTCTCTTTCTTCATCAAGTTTCATAATCCATGTTGTCAGAAAACTAATAGTAATATAAGGAATTAGGAACTCATTAATAAACCAATCATATATTCCATTGTGATTTTATTATTTGGGTTCACTTAAAAATCAAACACTGAATGAGTCAGTAATATTGACCCAATCTCCTACGCAGAACATTGGGACTCATGGAGGCAACTGGATTCATAATTAACAAAACAAAACAAAAAAAAAGTATGGAATTTTAGCTTTTATTTTAACACCCCCCCCCCCCCCCCGGTATTTGAGTTTCAAACATCACAAATAAAGAAGAATTGGTTCTAAATTTCGAAATTAGAAATATATTTTGACTTTTAAAAATCAATTTTAAAATTTTAAAATTCAAAATTAGAATGATTTCGTTTAAATTTTGAAAACAACAAATATGATAAATTCGTAGTACTAAATAGTTAGTTTACCATTTTTAGAATAGTTACTATTAAAATTAAATAATTTCCTATTGATATGAAATTTCACGATGTCACCAATTGACTCCAAAAATTCTGAAATGTATCTCTAAATTTAATCCGAACAGATGGAGTACATATTTGCAACACATCCAATAAGCAAGAAATGGATTGAAGACCAAGAATTTAAGGAAAAACCTGTTGGACACCCCCAAAACATCGTAGACCATCAGGCTTCCCCTGCAAATTCTTGACAAGTAACAATACAGCCCTCTCATTCCCCTTTCTTAGCTCATTATCCACTTGTTCCAACACTCGCCATCTTAATCCACCAGAATTCAAAATCCGAAAACTTCGAGACTTTAACCTCGAACTCGACGAGGATAAACCTGCATTATACAGCACACTGCCCATTCACAGAATTCACAGCACTTCAAAACTAAAATGTAGTAATAGATAAAGAAACACATATTTGCTATGAGAGCTGCTTTTTGAACAAAGACCAGAGGATAAGATGGTCATATCATTTTTTGAACTTTTTACATTATTCAAATTTTTTTTTTTCATTGCAGAGAGCCAAACAGAGCCTTGTTAATTTATAGACACATGAATCTGAGTATCACCGCGGGTGAAGAAGCTGGAGGCCGGACGACGTCGTTAAGCACTGCTCTGTCTCTAGTTAAAGTAATACAGGGTAATTCCGGTGGGATTTGGGGTTTTGTTGCTGCCAAACACATTTTTATGTATCTCTCCCTCTCCTCATCTCATCTTGAAAGTGACAATTCAGAGACAAAAAAAATTCAAATTGCCTCAATTTGGTGAAGAATTGGATTTGAGAGACGATATGGGAAAGGGATAACAATTTCTTGAGACAAATGCGGTGTTTAGTGAGGAAATTTTAGCCAGAGAAAAGAAATTTTAACAGTTTATGAAGATAAACCCATTTGGCCTTTTATGTAGCCTTTTACAATAAACACTTTTAAATAAAAAATGAATGTCATTTTGATAGGACCAAAAATGTGTAATTTACATCATTATCGGAGTTTTGCTTCTTTTTTTTTGTTGAATTTCGTTGTTCCACCGGTACTTTACGAGTAACTTAATTATTAAAGTACTTAGTACTCTGTCAATTCTGAATTATAAGATTAATAATGACTTTTTAAACATTAATTTAACACATTTTTAAGTTTAAAATTGATATAATTCATTTAAGTTTGGAAAATAATAAATCTTATAACTATTAGTACTTTTTAGATAAATTATGATATTTATAACTGTATTGACATAAACTAAAAATCATATTAGTTTTAAGTTTGAAATTAACTTTTAAAAATTCAATATTAATCTTATAATATAAAACGGAAATAGAATTATAATAGTTCAGTTATTTGGTTATATAGAATATTTAGGTTTGATTCTTTCCACTGTTATTATTTGTTGTGTTTGGTTATAATATTTAAGTTTGGTTCTTTCCATTAAGTTTGGTTATAATATAATAGTAATCTTTTTACTTCAGGTTCATTCTATTTATTGAAAATATATGATCTCAAACTTTCACTTGAATAGGTACAATTTGGACTGTCTGATTGCACGTATAGATCATAATAAATATAGTCATTTAAACAAGTATAATTCAGATCGTTCAAGTTAAACTACTATGATCTAACGCTTTTTATTAAATCCTAATGTTAATATACTGAATATGAAATTCATATACACATAAATCGATGCAAAATCATCCATACTACATTTTTTTTGTCCTCTCTTTTCTTAGATACGGCTTCTGTTATTAATTTAGATCATTCAAATTAAACTACCTTGATCTTACGCTCCTTATTAAGACCTAATGTTAATAAACCGAATGTGAAATTCTTATACATACGAACATATACAGAATCATCCATACTACATTTTTTTTGTCTTATATCTTTTTTCAAATACGGCTTCTGTTTCACTAATTCAAATAAGAGATAATTCATAGCATCAACTTTTCTCCTTGTTGTTATCATCTTAGTAAACTTGTTTAATATACTCGAGAAAGTATAATTACTAGACTATAGTCTTATTTGATTTATTATTCATATAAATTTCATCTATTTCTTTCATAATTTTCTTCTCACACATACACGCACGCGCACACAATCACAAATATATATATATATATATATATATATATATATATATATATATATATACAGAGAGAGAGAGAAAGAGAGAAAGGATCAAGAGCATACCCCCTTACATGACATACCAAGCATACCCCCTTTAGCGACGGACTGGGCGACGATTTGGTCTGTCAACATAGGTTCGGTTCATCCCTATAGCTTTTAGCGACGGACAATATATAACGACGGACAAACATATAGCGATGGACCGAACCTATGGCGACGGAACAAACTGTCGCCCGGTCCGTCGCTAAAAGGGGTATGTTTGGTATGTCAAATAAGAGGGTATGCTCTTGATCTTTTCTGCATATATATATATATATATATATATATATATATATATATATATATATATATATATATATATATATATATATATATGAAAGTGAGTATGAACTTAACAAATTAGATTCTATAATATATTAAACTTTCAATTATGTTCAATTAGAATGACTATAAAAAGGCTATCTAACTTGTTGAGATTGACTCATACTTTTACGAGTTCGATTAATGATCACTACGACATAGTAGTCTGGAAGCCAAACGCAAGGTGTAATTGGGCTTGGGGATTTATTAGTAGCCTAGTCTTGGGTTTTACTAATGTATTGGACATCATGGGTTTGAGCTCATGTTATAACAGTTATGGTTTTTAGTTACTATAAAATATTATTTGGTGTGTGAATCATTGTAGAGCGTGTGAAGTAACTTATGAATACATCAGACAAGTAGGACTAACCAAATTGGTGAACTTAGGTATATCGTGTGTTTTTATTTTTTTTTCGTTTTTCATATAATATATGTGTGAGTGTGCTATTATTCGTTTTTAAATTCTAACATAACTCAATGGAGATTAAATTCCCTAGACTATAAGATTAAATTCCATATACTAGAATAATATTTTTGGGATATATGAAAAGGAACAGTTAAATTATTAGAATTACATGAATAGACTCATTCACCTTGAGCAAAATATCCGTAATGCTATGTTTGGATTGAGGGAATAGAATGGAAGAAGGAATGAAATAAAAAATAGTGTATTTGATAATTATTTTGGAGGATAAATCATTCCAATGGAATGAAATTTCATTTCGCCCTTTGATTTTTATTCTATGTGGGAGGTGGTGGAATAAAATTCATTTCAATGAAATGGATGTATGTGATAATTTTGCCATCATATTATACCATCCACAATCAACAACAACCAAATATACACTTGAAATACCTTAAAACCATTCAATTTCTTTCTCTATTCCATTCATTTAATCCAAATGCAGCATATATAAGTGCTTGTAAATATAGTTTTATTTGATGAATTAAAGAATAACGAGCTTGCTGAGCCAAATTAGGCAATAAGGGCTGCTACTTAGAGTCCGACAGGAAGTTTGTTGCCTAATATGTCACAGTAAACAATAGGTAAATTCCAATTATAATAACAGTAGGTCACAATGAATAATAGGTGGGTTGCAATCATAATGCATATAAGATAAAGCGTTTGCAATACCTTTCACAATGTTCACCCTTATGGTCCAATCTAATTTGATGGCTTCAATATCATTTCTCAAGACACGAATTGAAATAAGCTTCTCCTCTAACAGAATTCGTTATGCCTATTTTTGATTAGATTTCTATCTCATTTTTGAAGTTATTTGTCAAAAGTTGGCTCTTAGGCTTTGAGTCGAAAAAAAAATTTAGAGCCAGTACTTTAACACTTGTTAACGCCAAGATTTCGTCACGCGTCGAATTACCAAAGTACACGCCTAATCCTGCACAAGAACGAAACCACACTTAAGAGCCTGGCGGTTTTAGCCGCCGGGGGATAACTCTGGTGTGATAATAAGTGCAGGTTGTTCAAGGTATTAACAATGGAGGTTTAGCACTTTAGTGAGTAAAAAGTCGTTACCTATAAATTTAGGGTTAGCCTTGTATTTATAGATGAACACACCGCCTCTGCCGCCCTGTCCCCCAACTATAATAGGAATCCTAATCATGGTAATTACCTATGATTGGATAGAAATCAATCTCCTCAAAGAAAGGAAGTCAGATACAATCCTGACACTTTCTTTAGGAACTAGAATTTAAATACAGTTAGGAATCTTAGATTCCTTAAAGTCCATACAGGGAACATATCTCCACGTGGACTGTGGCCCACACTATTCTTCGGGCCCATGTGAACACATCCCAATATTTCCCCCAGTCTTACATTTAAATGGAACATTTAATGGAAGAATTCAATCATTAAAAGCCCAATAACTGAAACCAGAAAACCCAAGGCCCACATCTTCGGTAAACCAGCCAACCCATACCACTGGTCCCACTACTGTCACACTACCCATTTATTACGCCGCTTTTAGGGAATCGCGTAGAACCCAAAAGTCAATTAACTCAAAAAACCCCCACTCCCCAAAATCAACTGCCATAACCCCAAACTCCATTTCAAACTGTGCATTCCCTCTCTTCATCTCCAACCTTTCTGCAATTGTTGTATTCTTCGGTGAAAGACACCCACTAATCAACAATGGCAGACTCCCCAACCCCGTTCATAACTCCCCCGCCTCACCTACAATAAACCCTAACCCTACCTCCACACAAGCACCCATCTCTGTCCCCTCTGAAATCGCTCCCACCCCTATAAACACCAACCCTTCACTTTCCACCACCATCGTCAATACTCCTCTCAGCGCATCGTTATCTGCCACCCCATCACCCATCAGAACTGAGGCTGAAAAAAATACACTAAAAATGCTACAAGAATACTCATCCGAAAAGGCATATACCCATATCAATACCAAATCCTCCATCACCGAACAAAACCTCACCGATATCCGCCAACAATACCTCATTCCCCTCACTCATGAACTCCGTTCCCTAAACCTAGACGAGAAAGTGTACCAACGATCCCACGGCTGGACCGTTGTTTCATTGTATGCCCTAAAGTACGGGATCTGATTCCCACTTCACACATTTATCCTTACATTCTTCAGCTTCGTCGGGGTCGGATTTGCCCAATTGATCCCGAACTCCTTCATTCACCTGATCTGCTTTATTGCCTTTTGCCAAGAATACGGCGTGGACCCCTCCATAGACTTCTTTTTCACTCTGTTCACCCTAGGTCGATCCAGAGAAGTAGGGTTCTGTCAAATCAACAAGCAACCGAACAAGGCAGCTCAAAAACGTTCATTGATGAAAACTCCCACCATCAACAAAGGCTGACACTCTCACTGGTTCTACATCAAAGGACCTGAAATCCCCAAAATCCCCGACTAGGCCGAAGCTTTTAGAGCCAACGTCGTTCTGGACAAATTTCCCCGAAGCTGAGCCGAAGAGTTAATCCAACTCATAGCCAAGATGCCCGAAAAAGAGTGGAGCATGGACCTCTTGATCGATCAAATGTGGCTATACAACCATAAACGTAAGCCAAATCCAATACATTAACTCATCATATCAAATTGTTATAATCCCTACCTAACCTTTTACCATTTGTAGTTTCTCTTATCAAGCCGAAGTCAACTGAAGATATCAGCCAAACATCATCCCCGGTGAAATATCTTGAAGACGTTCCCGACACGACCGAGGAAGCGGCCCCTCAGACTAATCAGCCATCCGAAGCACCTCTTCTAGCAAAGTCATTCACCATCAAACCACCACCTCCTCCTCCAATACCCGATGTCAACCCTTCCACCATTATTGTGACACCCCCAAATCCAGGTACTTAATTCCCACTGATTTGGTGTTCACTATAACATACATTCAAAACTAACTACCCAATAAAATAACAATTAAATAAACTTAAATAAATATCTTCCCAAAATGGGTTACATCATCAAACTATTAAATATTCAAATCCCAGGTTATCTTAACCTTAATACATCAAATGCGGAATAAAACATAATTTAAATAAGTCTTGATACAATCGATCATCAAATAAATAACAGTTCTTTAGCTATTTATGCATCTTGCCCTTGCCTTTGCTCGTGGACGGCTCGTCCGGCTTCTCAGCCTTAGCTGCAATGATTAGTGCAAGAGTGAGCAAACAATTGCTCACAAGTACAAATTTTGAAATTCATCTCCAAATTTTGAATTGAACTTTTACCGAAAAATCAACCGTTAACTTTTTGACCAAAAAGTCAACCCCCGACACATTTTGTGTTTTAAGTCTATTCTTACTATTTTCGGCGATCCGGACTCAACCGTCCAGTCCGCGTCTTCAAATTCCACTCCAAACTTAAATTCGAGTTTTCTACCACTATTCTTGTCTTATATGCAATTATTCGTTTCTTAGTTAGTAAACTAAATAATTAGTTTAAACTAACTATTAAATTACATCTCATCACTTTAATTATTAATAAATATCTAATACACATATATCCATTTACTCATCTCATCTACCCAAATAATATCTATAAAAACTTTATTTTAAACAATTATACACTTCGTTAGTTAGTTTAAACTAATTAAATTAATTAGCTTTGACCAACTATTAATTTACATCCATTCGGCATAATATAATATATTAAGCCACTACATAAAATAATTTAAAATAATGAGTTTAATTAACTATCTCATTTTATTAGAACAAAATATATACGTTAATTCATCAAAATTAAGTAAGTGAATTAATCAGCTCATACATGAAATTTAGTTCATAATAGTTCTATTACCATCCAAGGCTCAATATTCAAATTATATTATTTAATAATATAATTTAATTTAATCTCAATTAATTAATATTAATTAATTAATTAATTTCATCCACTTTCTTTAATGATTTAATTAAATATTAAATCTCATTTTTTCAATATATGTATATATTTCACATCTATATATACACATTTAATCTATTATACAAAATCACATACTTCACATTATATGAAACACATATATACATATATGTTCAAATCTATTTTATCTCTTGATAACAATTTTATTTATTAAATTTTTATTTTAAATTTATGAAATATCTGGGATATTACATAATGCCTAATTTTTCCTTTTGTTTTAATGTTTAATATTTCGTTGTTAACGTAAAATTTTCTTTTAAAAATTAGTTTACTATTTTTATATATGTACTTTTAATTGAATTATATTTATTTGATATTAAAATAAATTACTTCATATATCAAAAAGCAAGTAAAAATTTGATTTTAGGTGATTATAATCGTAATTATTTTAAACTACTTATAAATACTACTAGTTATTTTATTATTTTTCAAAATATATATATGGATTCCATCAATTCTGAACGTTTTAAGTTCTAACAAATCGAAAACACTCACATTCACTGCAAATTCTTAGTACTTGTTATGGCGTGCGGTCCCAAGAAAAATGGAATAACGAATGTGAATTCTTTTCAAAACGAGTGGTGCGAGTCTTCTTAGTCGTTTTTTTGAGTCTTCGTCACGTAGTAGAAAATTTTGAAACAGTCAAACAAGGAGAGAAAAGTCCAATTCAGGTAGAAAAATAAAAATAAAAAACGAACAACTCCTTGAAATTTCCTCAAACCCCAAAGCTGCCTTCACACTATTTTCCGTCTCCTCAAACCCCAAAGCTTGCTCTTATCTTTTATATTATAACATCTCATTTAACATACCATAGCCAACAAGTACTAGTTTATCAACCATCTTGGCAATTCTTTAATCACTTAACACATTAATATAAGTTTAATTATGTATACAATGATACATCATAGCTACCAAGAAAAGAAAACATAATAATAAATTTTTTTTTATCCAGCAGTGATTCTCGCCGGGGCGAGAATTCCCTTTTAAATTTTCTCGCCGGGGCGAGGATTCCCTTTGTAAAATTTCTCGCCGGGGCGAGCTCTCGCTGGGGCGAGAATTTACAGTTCATTTCTCTCGCCGGGGCGAGAGACTCGACAGTCGTCTCCTACAGTCGCGAACCAGTGAAAACTTAGGCCAAATTTGGCCAAATTTTTCGAATTCTACCATCCAGAATACAAATTAAACATACCCAGACATCATATATGATATAAAACATTTACCTAACATGTTTTGTAAACATTTTAATCATTCTAACACATAAACAACTAGTTTAAAACCAAAAATTCACTGTTAAAACCAAATATTCAAGTTTTAACCATTCTCATGAAATTAAACTCTGTAAATTCATTTTTCAACCAATTAAAACAATTCTTTTTGCATAACTCATGTTTTTCATCAAATAATCATAAACAATTATCAAGTTACCGATTAATAACCAATTAGAGCATCAATTTTCATACAAATATGTCATACATGAAATAAAGCTCTGTAAAACTAAGAACTCAATTCTAAAGCATGTTTTCATGAATTAATTCTTCAAACTAGTTTATAATCACCACATAATCTCTAATACATGCTTACTAACAATTATAACCAAGTAATTCATGTATTTGGCATATAAATTCATATACAGTGAAGTAGAAATCATATACAGAGAAATAAAATAATAAAAACATAATGAAGAACAAAACCAAAAGAATTATACCTTGAAGCTATATATAATTCCTTACTAGCACTTCCCTTCCTTCTCTTTCTCAATTCACAAACACTCAATTCTTTCTTTTCTCTCAACTCTCAAACTCACAGAGCTCTATTCTTTTCTTTCTGTCAAACTCTGTTCTTTCTCTTCTTTCTTTTCTTTTTCTTAACGGACGTAGTTTAAAAATATAAACTGATAAAATAAAAACTGATGATTTAATAAAATAATAACGTATGATATTAATCTATCAGTTAAAGATTTCAAAAGCCTCTAAGGCTTGTTTGGCAAACTAATTAAAAAAATAACCCATTATTCTATCTAAAGGTATTAAGGCCTTGTTTGGTAAAACACAAATAAAATAACCCATTATTTCCAAACAAAGGTCATAGGGCCTTGTTTGGTAAAACTGAATTAAACACTTTCTCATTTATTCTAATAAATCATTATAACATATAGTTTTAAATGTCACACTTCTAATTTAATTGAACTTATTATAAAATAAATTCAATTAAACCTTACTAACTCAAATAATAATTTCATTTAACAAATAACAATAATATCAAATAAATTCTCTTATTCAAATAAATCATTTATTCAAATAAACCTTTTCTTCATCTAATTTAATCATTAAATTAAATTAGAATAACATAACAAATCACACTTCAAATTAACATTTAACATTATTAAACTTAACATATACCCATACCACAAAACTTAATAAATTATTTATTAAACTCAATAAATTAATAAAAATATTTATATAACTCAACAAATATTTTTATTCAATCACAAAAATTGCATTCGTTACAATTATTCCCACACCTAGCTTCACCGAAAAAAGTCCACTCGAAATGACGCCAGCCGAAAAAGACTCCATATTTAAAAAGAAACGAAGGCTAGTCAAGGCGCATAACAAAAAACCACCTCATCATCTAACCGTCAGCCCTAATCAACCCACCGAACTTAACATCATCCAACCCGACGCGGCCGAAACTCCAGAACCCGCCGACCCTGAAGCTCCCTTACAGAAGAGAAAGAAGCGAGCCGAATCATCTTCTGCCCCTCCTTCCAAAAAGCCTCCGACCCAATCACTCCCCGAACCCCAACCACCACAACAATCAACTAACACCTCATTGACCGAATCACCCTCCCGTACAACTGAAGTACGAAAAATTCAGAAACTTCGAACCACAATGTCCTTGTGGCCCGAAGACCCCAAAGACTATCCCATGGAACTCTTTCAATATTTTAACCTTCCTAAAGACGACGGCAGATTCAAGGACATCACAACTGAAGAGCTAATCTATGCCAATTCTACGTACATAGGTCGAGTAAGTAAAACTGCTCCCAGACTTTTTCATTATCTACTCACACACCGTACACCAAATTAATCAATTCTAAAATTGTAGTACAATGCTGTCATTGCCCGGACCCATCGTCATCTGAAAAAGATGAAAAATAAAGAGGAATAGTTGAAGGTTGAGATTAGCGACCTTAGCAATGACTAGAAGCCATAAAAGCATGTCTAAAGAAAGAGTAGAGCCTCCATGCCAACACCACATATCGCTGTGAAGAGTTGGAGAAAAAATTGAAGAAAACAAGGTGGCAGCTCTCCGAAGTAGCCGAAAAAAGAGAATAACTTTTGGCAAAATGAGCCGAAGACAAAAATAAAATGGGCGTGATGGAGAAGTCAATCAGAAACCTCCAGAATCGTCTTCCGACTGTCCATTTTCAATTGGCTGACCTACTGAAAGAACACAACAACTTAAAAGCACAAGGGCCTCCATTAACCGAAGATATTAAATGGGTGCTAATCACCGAATATCACCGATCCCCTGAACTGCCCGAAGAGGTCTTAAGGCAGTACGACAACGGATATTTGAATGCTCGGCAGAAAGATAAAGCCAAAATGCTTGCGACAGGATTAGATCCTTCTATCCTAGATTCTTCGGATGATTAGCCCGACACAGAAAATGATCCTCCTCCTCAGCAGTGAACATTGTACTTTTTTACTTTACATTTTTATAACAACTTTCCACATGTATAAATCCCCAATGAAATGAAAAACCTTTATTGTCATAACAAATTACTTTATTTTATTAATGAATAATTGAAATTACATAAGAATGGACTGATGAACTACATAACTTATTGGTAATATCGCCTAAGTCTCCCAGCATGCCAAGTATTCTTTATTTCTGAACCATCCATTGCTTGAAGTCGATAGGTCCCTGGCTTCGGCACTTCCACGACTTTATAAGGACCCTCTCAGTTCGACATAAGTTTACCCAAATTTTGGGGGGTAGACACCTCAACCTCTCAAACTACAAGATCTCTAACTTCAAACCTACGCACTTTCACCCCTTTGTTGTAATGTCGAGTCGTTCTCCGTTAGTAGACTGCTAGCCTTACCAAAGCTGACTCCCCAACCTCATCTAAAAAATCCAGATTAATCCGAAGGCCTTCATCGTTATAAAGCTCTTTATACTGACTGACCCTAAGTGAAGGAGACCCGATCTCGACTAGAACAAGAACGTCAGTACCATAAGGCAATCTGAACGACGAGTCATCGGTTGTAGTTCTAGGAGTAGTTCGATACGCCCACAAAACGCTAAGTAATTCTTCAGGCCATCTCTCCCTGGCTTCGTCTAACCTTCTTTTAATACCATTCAGCAACGTGCGATTAGTGACTTCGACCTGACCATTAGACTGAGGGTGAGCAACCGAAGTCTTTCTATGCTGGACCCCCAAATCCTTAAGGAATTCTTTAAACTTTGAACCCACAAACTGTCGCCCGTTGTCTGACACCACAACCATGGGAATCCCGAAACGTTACACCATAAACTCTTTAAGAAATTTGAGACATTCCTGCTCTGTAATCGCCCGAAGAGGTTTAACCTCTACCCACTTGGTCATGTAATCTATTGCCACTATTACAAAGCTACTTGACTTTTGCCTTTGGCAACGGACCCAAAATATCAATCCCCATACTGCAAGGGGAATTAGGGACAGAATAGGAAAAAGCTCTTTGTGCGGTTGATGAGGAACTAGGCTGTTTAACTGACACTTGGAACACTTCCGAACATACTCCCTAGCGTCATTGAAGATAGTAGGCCAGTAATAACCCTGTCTAAGTATCTTATACGCCAAAGCTTTTGCTCAAATATGATCTCCGCAAATCCCTTCTGAACTTCCCAAAGTACGTACTCCGCCTCGGATGGGACCAAACACTTCAGTAAGGGTGAAGAGTACGCACGCCTATACAAGTCACCATCGATCAACACAAAATTCAAACTCTGGTACTTTATTTTCTTCACAAGTAGTCGATCCGAAGGCAGCTCGCCATTAGCCAAGTAGCTTATATACGGGGTCATCCAACAATCCGATCGTTCTACAACCATCACCTCTGATATTTAAATGCTCGAAGACCCAAAGACTTCCAGATAGACCAACCCACTAAAAGTACCCATATCCGAGGCATTCTCGTTTTTTAGACCTTTCAGAGTATCAAAGAAGGGAAGGCACCTTTCTGCCAATTTTGACATGAACCTCCGAAGTGCTGCAATCTGACCCGTTAAGCTCTATACATCTTTAAACGACTTCGGCGACTTCATATCCATGATAGCTTTGATCTTTTTAGGATTCGCCTTAATGCCCCTTTTGCTCACCATATACCCTATAAACTTACCCGGCCCGAGGCCGAAGGTACATTTAGTAGGGTTCAGCCAGATAATCTGTTCTCTGATGGTTTGAAAACAATCTTCCAAATCGTCCAAGTGCCCTCACACAGAAGAGCTTTTGACGATCATGTCATCTACATAAACCTCCATACTTCTCCCCAATTGCTTCCTGAAAACGTAATTCATCATCCGCTGATACGTCGCACCGGCATTGAGGAGCCCGAATGTCATCTTCTTATAAACATAAATTGCCCGATAGGTGATGAAAGTCGTTTTTGGGATATCCTTCTTGTACATCGATATTTGATGATATCCTGAAAAGGCGTCCATAAAACTCAGCATTGCGAAACTCGAAGTTGCATCTATTAATTGATCAACATGTGGCAAGGGGTAAAAATCCTTCGGACACGCCTTGTTTAAGTCTGTGTAGTCAATACATACCCTCCACTTGCCATTTTACTTCTAGACGAGAACCACATTCGCCAGCCACTCCGGGTAATCAATCTCGAAGATAAAATCCGCTTCCAGTAGTTTTGTTATCTCTTCATCAATAATTTTTTGCCTTTTCGGGGTAAAAATCCTCCTCTTTTGATGAACAGGCTTCTTCATCGGATCTACACACAACTTATAGACAACGACAGATTCGTCAATCCCCAGCATATCACTGGGCTCCCAATAAAAAATGTCGGCATAGACCCTAAGCAAGTCGATCAACCCCGTTCTGAAAGGCTCCGGCATGCCCGAACCAATTTTTATTGTCTTTTCCCTTTTCCCCGAAACCAACTCAATATCTTCGGTCTCTTCGGCTGGCAAGGCGAGTGGTTCTGTGCTTCTTTCAATGAAAAGTTCAACCTCAATTGTCATGGTCTGCTTTTGTTTACACCTACCCACAACTGAAGATATTAGTGAAGTCCTATAACACCTTCGGGCCAAATCCAAATCGCCCTTCACCTTACCGACCCCATTCGCCGTAGGGAACTTTATTTTGAAGTGGGGGATGGAGGTCACCGCCTGCAGCGCTATTAATGTCGGTCTTCCCAAAATAGCGTTATAAGCCGAATCCATATACACCATGAAGAACCTGACGTTGATCTCCACCTGTCGAGGAGCCGTCCCGAAGATGACTGGCAACTCGACAATCTTTGCCACCCGAACTAGATCATTATCGAACCTATACAGCGGGGGTTCTTACCCGACCTCCATCTTTCTTCCTCCCAAATCTAACCTTTGATAGGCATGAGCATAGAGTATGTCGACCAAAGAACCGTTATCGATCATGATCTGCCTCATATCCATGGTCCCAACTTGGGCAGTAATAGCCAAAGCTCCCTCATGCGGCTCGATCGATTCTGATGGATAATCCTCATCGATGAAAAAAATCACAGTGCCCGGATAAGGATGTTCCTTCCCAACTAGTTGTTCAGATATTGTCATGACTGAGTCTAACATACCCCGCCTTTTCTTTCTAAGCACCTTCCCAACTGATCCGCCCGTTATCACATCTACAACTCCTCGAACCATCGGGATCGGATCGATTTGGGACTTCGGATCCTGCTTAGTATTATTGGTTGTTGTCCTTTACAAAGCCCCTCGTCCTGTGACATATTGAACCAACTCTCTAGACTGCACTTTTTTCTCAATCAGGTGTTTCAAATTGTAACAGTCTTCTGTGGAATGTCCCGAAGTCTGGTGATAGTTACAGTATCAGTTATGATTTCCCCTATAGGATTTTGTGCTCGTCTGGTAAGGCTCAAAGCCAGGTTTGTTCCGGATTTCTTCCAATATCTTGTCGCGATCAGTGTTCAGGGGGGTATAGATTTTATTAACATTTTTGTTTGAGAAGGGTGGTCTGCCTCCTCCCAAACCTCCTCCATTAAAACCTCGCCTCGACTAATTATTTGACCTGGGTGTATTATTCTGATCTCGATCCTTCGGCCTATGTTCCGAACGTGCCTGGAGCTTTAAACTCCCGATAGCTTCTTCGAGGGTGATAAACCCATCAGCCCGTCTATAAGCCTCCGACAAGTCTCTGGGGGGGTTAAAAATGAGGTCTTTAACCAGCTTCTTGGACTTCGCAATGTCTAATCCAGTGGTAAAAAAACCCCACAACATGCTACACATTCAAGTCGGTTACTGTGCCGATCGCTTCCCTAAATTGCTTCACATATTGGCCAAGGCTCTTTTCGAAACACTGTTTGACTTGCATCAAGGACGTCATCAGCATTCCCGGTCCCCATGCTTCAGCATAGTAACGAACATGTGACATTTGGCGGCTTCGGGATGGTAATAATAGTCCATAATCTGATTATACGCATGTGTGTGGTCATATAGATCCCCGGTGCAGTCATACGTCTCCAATGGCGGTATCTTTTTGGACTTATCAGCTTTCACCCGCTTGATCTCCGGGGTAAAAGGCGATCTGGTGTTGTTTAGCAGTCCTACTGACTGATCGGCCACCGCTAGCCTCTGCTCCACCTTTTTCAGCCTTCTTGCCAAGGCATCGGTCCCATCTTCCTAAAGAATCCGAGCGGCTCCGATGCCTGCCCCGGTCCAGTGTGCTGCTCTTCGGCCTGTTGTCGTCCTGCGAGTGGCTATTGTGCCTCCTGCGGATCGGAGAGTGGCTTCTTGGCCTGCTTAAGTCCTGCGAGGGGCTTGGGTACTTGTTGCGGATCGAGGAGCGGCTCATTGGCCTGCTCCGATCCTGCGAATGGCTATGGTGCTTGCCGCGGACTGGTGTGCGGCTCCTGAGCCTGCTTTTGTCCTGCGAGCGGCCTTGGTGCCTGCTGCGAACTGGGGTGCGGCTCTTCGGCCTGCTACTGTCCTGCGAGCGGCTTCGGGGCCTGCCGTGGACTGGGGTGCGGCTCTTCGGCCTGCTCCTTTCTCTACGAGAATCGTTTGCACAATGTGTCTTGAATCGGTCTTCTGACGTATCGCCTTGTCGCCGATGGTAACTGAAGGAAACTTCTTCTTTGTGTAGCAACGACGCCAACTGCTTGTTACGTAGCGTCTTTGTTCTGCTGCACCTTCCTAGCCAAGATTAATTCCCTCTTATCTCGACCTTGATCCGGCCTAGAGTTATGGTCATCATCACCATCTGTTAGAGTTTATGCCCTAGAAGCCAATTCTTTGATGTAATTGCTTAACATTTCTTTTGATATTTGATTGAATAAATGAACTATTTTATTATGGTTTCATTTACTGTGTTATATACATGTTAACATAATAAAAGTCCTTAGAATAATTATACAAATTATATCGCTTCAAGTATGTGACTTGAACATGAGATTATATAATTACAATTAGTATCATTACTCTTAAATATCCCTAGTCGAGTATCATTGTTAAAGGGACAACAATGATACATTGAGACTAGTATGTGGATTGACTGATGGCTAAATCTCATTGGTCATTAATATATGAGATATTGAGTCAATGCATAGGTACATGTTAGAGAACAATGTACTGGACAGACCCACCATGAGAATTCTACGTGGAGCATTATGCAAAGTGTCATAAGCAATTCTCATAGTGACAATGATGTAATGGTCCTCTAACCTGAAATCACTATATTACTACACGGGAATTCATGTACTTTGATATCATCAAAGGTCACCTTTAATAGGGTGGACAATAAAGGTGATTATTGGGTACATCATGAATCGTGTGAGGAATATAAGTGATCTAGATGGAATTTAACCCTCCTATATATTAGGGGTGATATCCATAGGCCTCTTGATTGAGTAGGACTATGAAATACATGGTCATGCTCAAATAGTGATTTGTTTGATATAGTCTACTCATTGATCAAGAAAACTCAGATTAAATTATGAAGAGTATGACATATTCCATGGCTCGAGTTTAATCTAGGATGTCAAGGTTAAAAGGATTAAATTATATTGAAACATTGATCACGAAAAAGTTGCATCGAATCACCGATCTTATTATTACTTGGGTCGTAGTGATGCATTACTAGATGCCACTCACTTTTATAATTTTATAATATGATTTTAAAATTATTGCCAATATAATAATAACCTATAGGGTCACACACTTAGAACATAATTAAAAGAGAATTAATTTAAATTGTAAGAATTTAAATATATCAATATGATTGATAGTATTTAAATTACGAATTTAAATTAACTGGATAATTTGTATATATGTATATTAAGTAAGACTTAATTAAAATATAATATATATAAATTTGGATTTTACTTTTCTAATAGGATTAGGGTTTTATTTAATTCCCTTTTGAAAGTTCTATATATCTGATATATCAGCTGTCTTGTTTACGTGAGACCAAAAGAAAAAAAAACCATAGTCGTTTTAGAAAAGAGAGTTGAGAGAAAAACTGCAGTAAAATCCAGATCTTGGCGACTAGTACCGAAATCTCTTTGCCATAGATCGTTTGACGATTCACGGAGCGTTCGTGTTGATACCGTAGAGACACAGTTCTGTTGGATTGCGTTGGAGATTCGAAGCTGTTCCAGAGTCTTCCTTCATCTTCAATCAAGTTCGGATAATCGGTAACACAATTTAAACCTCTGAATTAATATGCTTTCGCATGGATCCTATTTTAGTGTTTTCGAAAATTGTTTAAAATTTTAAATTTCACTGCTTTTACGTGTTGAAAATCCTACAGTGGTATTAGAGCTACATGCAAAACGATTAATTCAGATTACATGTTTTAATTGTATTCGATATATATTATGATGCATTTTTGTCGATCTGAAATAGAATATATGATATTCTGCATGTATGCGTATTCTAGAAAAATAGTAATATATATGCGTGTATAAGATATTCGCTTAATCGTATCCTAGAAGGTGGAATAACAATACAACTACTGTTCTAATTGGATTAGAAGCATGAGTCGATTTAATATGATTAACCTAAACTGGACATATATGATATGTTCTGAATGTATTGTTATTATGTGTGTTATAGTGGTCTGTATATGAATCTGGAATTGTTTCAGAAATTCGCGTGGAAAAATTCTGGATATGAAACCCCCCTTGGACCACCGCTAGGGGGAAACCCTCCTTGGACCCCCCGTCGTAGCGCACGATGGTCGTGACCCTAATATTTGATATTTTTTTATATAAAATTGTGTTATGTGCTTATTGTGATATGCATGGTACACAGTTATGGCCCTTTTGACCCATAGGTTAGTGGTTTTTGTTTTTGAAATACGGCATACATGTCGTGCCACTCTATACATTCTAATGTAATATTCTTTTCTCATCTAAATCCCCTCGAATGTAACTCGAGGTTTCTTTATCACATGTAATGTACAAATGTAACCTATCAAGATGACAAGATGATGATGGAGAGGTCTCACATACATGAGGAAGGCCCGAGGAAGCAAATATTTTGAAGATTTTTTTTTATTTATCACCTTAGACTGACCTTCAATCTTTTCATTAGCTTGAAAAGATTGACATAGGTTTGGGCCATAACTGTGACACATTTAATTTTGTACTTTATTTATGCTTGTATACGATATGATATTATAAATAATGTGCATGCTTAATGAGATTAAAAATTGGTGAGATCTAAATTAATTAATAAAATCCCTCATAAAATTATTAAGTCTAAATTAGATGCCTTCCAATGAATAACACTCATCAAGACCTTGATCGATGGATGTAGGTTTGCCATAGTAAAGTACCCTATTTATCTTGGTAAGATGCGATAGGATAATTGTGATATCCAAATTGTTAAAATCATTGGGCCTGACTTAACTAGGTTATCTCAATAGGATTGTGGACTTAGAGACATAGAGTTTGGTAGGTACCATTAGATGGACTTAGAACAAATATTGTTCACCAAACTATCTAAGAGTTATATATGATATAATTGACAAAGGGTTGTCTACCTAAATAATTATGTTTTGAGAGAATAACCAAAGCTAACTTAAGGCATAATGAAATATGGATCTTGGCTCACTAGAAAGATTTAAATAAAATGCTTTCCGAATTAATGGCGAGGGCTATTAATTTAAATAAAATAGTGGGAGGTATATTTTGAATGTACTATTATCAATTACATAATATCAAAAACTCTGCAATTTGACTTATTATTTTTGCACTTATAAATTGTAGATATTAATGGCAAACAACAACACAAATAGTCTTTCACTACGATCAGTCCTTGCGAAGGAAAAACTAAGTGGAATTAATTTCCTAGACTGGCATAGGAACTTGAGGATTGTCCTCAAACAAGAGCGCAAGTTATATGTCCTTGATGGGCCCATTCCTGCAGCACCAGCTAACACTGCACCACGTACAGAGCATAATGCTTACAAGAAGCATCAAGATGATGCTTTGGACATGAGTTGTCTCATGCTAGCAACTATGAACTCTGAGCTTCAGAAGCAACATGAGTTAATGGATGCTTATGAGATGATCGATCATCTCAAGAAATTGTTCGAAGGGCATGCTCGACAGGAGAGGTATGATACAAGCAAAGCGTTGTATCACTGCAAGATGGGTGAACGTGATCCAGTTGGTCCACATGTTCTGCAAATGATTGGGTATATTGAGTACCTTGATAGGTTGGGTTTTCCAATTACTCAGGAAGCCCAAACTGATCTTGTTTTGCAATATTTGAACAACAGCTACTCTCAATTTGTTATGAATTATCTCATGAATGAAATTGAGAAACCACTTACTGAGTTGTTGAGTATGTTAAGAACTGCCGAGAACAACATGAAAAAGGCAGGACCCAATCCCATAATGATGGTGCAAAAGGGGAATGCTAAAGGAAAAGAGAAAGGCAAGAAGAAGATAGGATCTAAATATGGTGCCAAACCCAATTTCAAAAATAAACGGGCTTTAAAACCTAAAGGTAGGGTGGCTAAAGAAGGTGATTGTCACTTCTGTGGAAAACCTGGACACTGGAAGAGGAATTGTCATGTTTATTTGGAAGAACTAAAGAAAAAGAAAGGAAGTGTGACTTCTGATTCAGGTATATATGTTATAGAAGTCAATTTGTCAACTTCTACATCATGGGTATTGGATACTGGATGTGGTTCTCACATTTGTGTTAATGTGCAGGAACTCCGAAGGAGTAGGACTTTGGTGAAAGGAGAAGTTGACCTACGAGTTGGGAATGGAGCAAAGGTTGTTGCACTAGCCGTAGGGACTTATCATTTATCATTGCCCACTGGGCTAGTATTAGAATTAGAGGATTGTTATTATGTGGTGCTATGAGCAAAAACATTATTTCTGTTTCTTGTTTGGACAAGAAAGGTTTTTCATTTTTAATAAAGAACAACGGTTGTTCATTTTACTTAAATGAAATATGTTATGGTGTTGCACAATTGTTTAATGGTCTTTATATTCTTGATTTTGAAATGCCTATCTATAACATAAATACAAAACGATTTAAATCAAATGATTCAAATCCGACATATCTCTGGCACTGTCGTTTAGGCCATATAAATGAGAAACGCATATCCAAACTCCATAAAGATGGGTTTTTGGATTCATTTGATTTTGAATCATATGAGAAATGCAAGTCTTGTTTATTAGGCAAGATGACTAAAGCCCCTTTCACTGGTCATAGTGAACGAGCTAGCGATGTATTGGGTAGTGATATATGCGGACCCATGAGTTCGTTAGCAAGAAGTAGGTTCTATTACTTCATTACATTTACTGACAACTTCAGTAGATATGGATATGTGTATCTTATGAGACACAAATCCGAATCCTTTGAAAAGTTCAAGGAATTCAAGAATGAAGTTCAAAACCAGTTTGGCAAAAGCATAAAAGTCCTTCGATCTGATCGAGGAGGTGAATACTTAAACCAAGACTTTGATAACCTTCTAAAGGAGTGTGGTATTATATCACATCTCACTCCACCTGGAACACCACAATGGAATGGTGTGTCTGAGAGGAGGAATCGTACCTTATTGGACATCGTACGATCAATGATGAGTCATGCAGATCTTTCAATAAGCTTTTGGGATCATGCCCTAGAGACAGCTGCATTCACACTTAACCGTGTTCCTACAAAGACGGTTCAAAAGACACCATATGACATGTGGACTGGAAAATGTCCTAGTATGTCTTTCATGAAGATTTGGGGTTGCGAGGCGTTTGTAAAACGTCTGGCTTCTGATAAGCTCGGACCCAAATCTGAGAAATATAATTTTGTGGGATACCCTAAGGAAACAAAAGGGTATTATTTCTATAAACCTTCTGAGAACAAAGTGGTTGTTGCTCGAACTGGTATTTTTCTAGAAAGAGAATTTGTCTCTAACGGAAACAGTGGGAGGAAAGTAGAACTCGAAGAAATTCGAGAACCACAAAATATCATTGAACCTGAGTTGGAACATGAGCAGGGACCACAAGATGTTGTGGAAAGTGGACCTGCTCAAATTACACAAGGCATTCGTAGATCTGGTAGGACACGCCAAGAGCCCGAGAGATATTATGGATTTCTTGTGACTCAAAACGGCGATGTAATGCTCATAGATCAAGATGAGCCTGCTTCCTACCAAGAAGCTATGAATGGACCAGATTCTGAGAGATGGCTTGAAGCCATGAAATCTGAGATGGACTCCATGTATACTAACCAAGTATGGACTTTGGTTGATCCACCCGAAGGGGTAAAACCAATCGGGTGCAAGTGGGTTTTCAAGAAGAAAACCGACATGGATGGTAATGTACAAACCTATAAAGGCCGACTGGTAGCAAAAGGTTTCAAACAAGTTCAAGGTATTGACTATGATGAAACCTTCTCTCCAGTGGCAATGGTTAAATCCATCATGATCTTACTTGCTATTGCAGCCTTTTATGATTACGAAATCTGGCAGATGGATGTCAAAACTGCTTTCCTTAATGGAAATCTCCTTGAGGATGTGTATATGACACAACCTGATGGTTTTGTCACTCCAAAGGATGCTGGAAAGGTATGTAAGCTACAGCGATCCATTTATGGATTGAAGCAAGCCTCTCGGAGTTGGAATCTTTGATTTGATGAAGCAGTCAAAAAGTTTGGCTTTATAAAAAATAAAGATGAACCTTGTGTATATAAGAAGGTTAGTGGGAGTCACATTGTATTCCTGGTATTATATGTTGACGACATATTAATTATTGGGAATGACATTCCTTCCTTACAGGCTGTAAAAACATGGTTAGGAAAATGTTTTTCCATGAAAGATTTGGGCGATACAACCTAATTTTAGGTATCAAGATCTATCGTGATAGATCGAGAAAATTGCTCGGCCTAAGTCAAAGTACATATATTGATAAAGTGCTGAAACGGTTCAGCATGCAAGAGGCAAAAAGAGGACAGTTACCCATGTCTCATGGTGTAAAGATCTCTAAGGCCCAATGTCCTAAATCACAAGATGATGAGGAGCGTATGAGAAAGATCCTTTATGCTTCGGCAATTGGATCTATCATGTATGCAACGATATGTACTCGTCCGGATGTCTCGTATGCTTTGAGCATGACGAGCAGATACCAGTCGAATCCAGGTGAAGGTCACTGGACAGCAGTCAAGAATATCCTCAAGTACCTGAAAAGGACTAAGGATTCATTCTTGGTATATAGAGGTGAAGACAAACTAGCAGTAAAGGGTTACACAGATCCTAGTTTTTTGACTGATATAGATGACTATAAGTCTCAATCAGGTTTTGTGTTTTACCTTAATGGTGGTGCTGTTAGCTGGAAAAGTTCGAAGCAAGAGACAATAGCTGATTCTACAACAGAGGCTGAGTATATTGCTGCTTCTAGTGCGGCCAAGGAGGCTGTATGGATTAAAAAGTTCGTCACTGAACTTGGTCTTGTTCCAACCATTGTTGATCCAGTTGAGCTATACTGTGATACTGATGGAGCCATTGCACAGGCTAAGGAACCCAGATCTCACCAACGATCCAAGCATATACTTAGGCGGTACCATCTCATCCGTAAAATCATTGGTAGAGGAGATGTACATATATGCAGAGTGCCAACAGATAATAATGTTGCAGATCCACTAACCAAGGCTTTTTCACAGCAGAAACATGAAGGTCACACTAGTTCCATGGGTATTAGATACATGAGTGATTGGCTCTAGTGCAAGTGGGAGATTGTTAGAGTTTATGCCCTAGAGGCCAATTCTTTGATGTAATTGCTTAACATTTCTTTTGATATTTGATTGAATAAATGAATTATTTTATTATGGTTTCATTTACTGTGTTATATAAATGTTAGCATAATAAAAGTCCTTAGAATAATGATACAAATTATATAGCTTCAAGTATGTGACTTGGACATGAGATTATATAATTACAATTAGTATCATTACTCTTAAATGTCCCTAGTCGAGTATCATTGTTAATGGGACAACAATGATACATTGAGACTAGTATGTAGATTGACTGATGGCTAAATCTCATTGGTCATTGATATATGAGATATTGAGTCAATGCATAGGTACATGTTAGAGAACAATGTACTGGACAGACCCACCATGAGAATTCTACGTGGAGCATTATGCAAAGTGTCATAAGCAATTCTCATAGTGACAATGACGTAATGGTCCTCCGACCTAAAATCATTATATTACTACACGGGAATTTATGTACTTTGATATTATCAAAGGTCACCTTTAATAGGGTGGTCAATAAAGGTGATTATTAGATACATCATGAATCGTGTGAGGAATATAAGTGATCTAGATGGAATTTAACCCTCCTATATATTAGGGGTGATATCCATAGGCCTCTTGATTGAGTAGGACTATGAAATGCATGACCATGCTCAAATAATGATTTGTTTGATATAGTCTACTTATTGATCAAGAAAACTCAGATTAAATTATGAAGAGTATGACACATTCCATGGCTCGAGTTTAATCTAGGATGTCAAGGTTAAAAGGATTAAATTATATTGAAACATTGGTCACGAAAAGGTTGCATCGAATTACCGATCTTATTATTACTTGAGTAGCAGTGATGCATTACTAGATGCCACTCACTGTTTATAATTTTATAATATGATTTTAAAATTATTGCCAATATAATAATAACCTATAGGGTCACACACTTAGAGCGTAATTAAAAGAGAATTAATATAAATTGTAAGGATTTAAATATATCAATATGATTGATAGTATTTAAATTACGAATTTAAATTAACTGGATAATTTGTATATATGTATATTAATTAAGTAAGACTTAATTAAAATATAATATATATAAATTCGAATTTTACTTTTCTAATAGGATTAGAGTTTTTTTTAATTCCCTTTTGAAAGCTATATATATATGATATATCAACTGTCTTGTTTACGTGAGACCAAAAGAAAAAAAAACCCTAGCCGTTTTAGAAAAGAGAGTTGAGAGAAAAACTTCAGTAAAATTCAGATCTTGGCAGCTAGTACTGAAATCTCTTTGCTACAGATCGTTTGACGATTCGTGGGGCGTTCGTGTGGATATCGTAGAGACGCAGTTCTGTTGGATTGCATTGGAGATTCGAAGTTGTTCCAGAGTCTTCCTTCATCTTTAATCAAGTTCGGATAATCAGTAACACAATCTAAACCTCTTAATTAATATGCTTTCGCATGGATCCTATTTTAGGGTTTTCGAAAATTATTTTAAAATTTTAAATTCCGCTGCTTTTACGTGTTGAAAATCCTACACCATCGTCATAGTCGGGCCTTTCATGTAGTGGAGAACAATTTCCTTTTGACTATTGCCATCCGGGGGTCGAATTGGCCCACCGAACGACTTTGAGGACCCAGCTTGTCCGAGATGCTCTTTGATGGCCCCAACCTGTCTTTGACCGACCCTTGGGGTTGGAGCGTATTGACTGTTGACATATTTCGCGTCGATACCGTCTTTGCATTATTTGACACCATGATTTCTAACCGAAAACTTATTAAGTGATTGTATATTGTGCCGCACTAAGGCCCTCCTTCTAGTACCAATGTTAACACTAAGATTTCGCCGCGCGTCCAATCACCAAAGTACGCGCCTAATCCTATACAAGAACGAAACCACACTCAAGAGCCTGGAGGTTTTGACTGCTGGGGAATAGCTCCGGTGTGAGAATAAGTAGAGGTTGTTCATGATATTAACAATGGAGGTTTAGCACTTTAGTGAGTAAAAAGTCGTTACCTATAAATTTAGGGTCTAGCCTTGTATTTATAGATAAACACACCGCCTCCACCGCTCTGTCCCCCAACTGTAATAGGAATCCTAATCATGGTAATTATCTATGATTGGATAGAAATCAATCTCCTTAAAGAAAGGAAGTCGGATACAATCCTGACATTTTCTTTAGGAACTAAAATTAAAATACAGTTAGGAATCTTAGATTCCTTAAAGTCCATGAATGGGAACATATCTCCACGTGGACTATGGCCCACCCTATTCTTCGGGCCCATGTGAACACATCCAACACCACTGTTGTCTAATTCATACATGTTGCCATAGTCATTATGAAAATAGAGATGGGAAGAAAATGTTTAGTGTGCAATCAAGCCTCTTTGCTTATTTTCTTTCTAATTTTTTGTTCTTCTCGTAGTTGAAGTCGTCGTTAATTAAGTGCTTATGGTTTGATTTATCTTGTAAATAATATAGTTAATAATTGATTTTTATGTGCACACTTACATATGAAAATCTCTCTCCTTGGGATGAAGGGTGGGAAAAGAGAGGACAAACTAGCATGTTTATAAAAGGGAATGTCTCAATCCTTCCCTTCCCTTTCCCATGTCTATCAAGAAAATATAAGGAATTAACTCTTACATAAATTTTGAGGAAGTCAAACTGTTTTATTTTAATTAGCAAATTCCCAACAATAATATGATTAAACCAAGGAGGCAGTAAAATAACACAATAACTGTAACGACCCCAAAATCAGGACTATTCTCAAACCCGACTTTGTGCGTTAAGTACTATCTTAATTTAGCTTTACATCATAATTAGATGCAATAACAGCTAAAAATGCGGATAATTAAAAACTTTTCTTTGTGTCTTTCCTTCTTTTCCCTGAATCGCAACCTTTACGATTCTCTAGATTCCAGAATCATATTTATTCTATGATTTATTTTTTCAGAGTAGATATGAGTATGTACAACTTAATCCTCAATACGAATTCATTCTTATATAATATTATCACTATAAAGCTTTATATTACAAAGCAATCATCACAATATAATCAGAACAAATATTCTTTATTTATTGAATATCTCAGAAATTTACACATCTGTCAATTACACATATCATACATAGTTCTATACAACTTCTAATTCAAGAAAATTCAATCCTTCGCATGTCTTCTAATCCTTATCATCCAAATAATCAGAAATATCTCATCATATCAATAACCTGCAAAAAGTTTATTTTTGTAAGATTGAGCTCGACAACTCAGCAAATCTAACAGTTTTCATGCTCCACGTAGCACAGAATTTCATGCTCAGTTCATACATCAAAATCATTCTACTATGCATATCATACATGCATTATAATTCTAAACAATACGATTTCATATGCTTAATATATCACATATCACATATAGATTGAGTTCCATAACTCAATCAACTTAGTCATAATTTGACTTTCATAATTCATAGAGCATAGTATAAAATTTAACATGCTTCTGAAGATCTTAGTCACAATACGATAAGGATTACATATAATCAATATCAAATTCAAATAATACAAAAGAACTGAAAGACTTGCCTTTGAATATGTAACTTGCTACATGCTTATCAAACAACCTTTGCACAATCTCACTCGTTGGTTTACCTCATTCGATCTTCAATTATCCTTGTATAAAACGCTACCAGTTCTATTCAAATTCACGTACTCGAAGTGTTAATACTTCATATAATACCTATGTACCATACATATGATTATTACATAGCTCAATGAATACATATTCTATTCACTTTGATTCAAATCCAAATCAATTATATCCCGTATAGGTAATTCTTTTTGTTAATACTCCGCATTTTATTTATAAAACATATTATATAGCTCCATGCTCAAAATGCTTCAAAACAATCCCAGTAATATCAATACATTATGCTTTCAGTTTTATAATGTACTTTAAACCATTCATAACTCAATACATAAATACATCATGCATTCTTACTTAAACTCAAGTTTACATAGCTTATTCATAGCTTAATATTCACTCTCGCGAATAAATTGAATTCTCATTTCATATGTATATTAGTTTTATACATATGTCATTTCTTGATTCCGTTCTTGTAACTTTCGCTTTGTATTTCGAAAACCTTTTGTTTTCAAATTTTACGTTCAATATTAACGCATTCCATATATAACTTTCTTTACACACCATTGCACGAATAGGCTTCGCATATGTAAACTTAAGTTTACATAATACTTTTATTACTTCTCTTGTATATCGAACGAATTTACATTTTTCGGATTATCCAAGAATTTTCTGTGATTATTTCTATTTATAAAAACTATCGTTTAATAGCTTCAAAATGCAAATAATGACTTAACATACTTTTATCTCTTCCAAAACACCATCAATATTTATATTATATTATTATAAGATTTTCCACCAAATTTCATAATTTGCCACCATTCATAGAATTTTCTATGAATTTCCACTAATTTTTAAACTAACTTTAAATAGTTTCAAAATACAATAAATATTTCTGCTCTTCAATAATTTTCCAAAACTTTTCAGAAATTCTGAAATAATATTATAGGATTACAATAAAATTATTTCAACCAAAATATTTTTCCATTAATTTAATAATAATTTTCAATGTGCTGAAACTTTAAAGATTCATAATAATGAGCCCTTTATCAGAAAATTACGAATCGTATGTCCATTTCACATGAAATTTAATTCTCTACAACTTTGTAGTTCAAAATTTTGCCAAATTCGGGCCGGAAATAGCTCAAACGGCCTCTGCCGGAAAGTTCGCCGGTGGCAACTTTCCGGTCATCTTCTCCGGTGACCCAAAATGTTTTCCGGCGAGTTTTCCATTACTGTTCTACCCAGAATTGTTCTACTATATCTCACGGTGTCATAAGTATGATTAGAATTAAAAACAACATTCATTTGGTCCTCCAAACTTCAACTCGCATTTCATTCGCCGACAATATTTTATTCGTCGTTTACCACTGATTTCATTATTGTTTTCATTTATTTTTATCTAGTTTTCTTTCTGGGATATCAAGCAATGTTTTAAAACCAGTTTCATAGCTTAGAGCTTTGATTTTGCAAACCCATAATTTCCATCATGGCCACTGTCGGCCATGGTTATAACAACTAATATAATAGGTGGTTTAACCCACCATTAACCTCTTAGGAACTCTACAAAGCCACTGAAATTACCAACATAAAAGAACAAGAGTTTAAACAAAAAATTCTTACCTTTGAAACCCAAGGTTTCATTTCCTTTCTCCTTCGGTAACTCTCGTTTTCTCTCTCTATTT
The DNA here is from genome assembly GCA_034770075.1 of Aralia elata. Lineage (NCBI taxonomy): Eukaryota > Viridiplantae > Streptophyta > Magnoliopsida > Apiales > Araliaceae > Aralia > Aralia elata. Next base: position 19,076,492 of record CM068388.1, read on the forward strand.
TTCTTTCTTGTTAGTATCCTGATTTCTCAAGCTCCTTATTTTTTATCTCTCTTCTTCATAAAGCAGGTAACATAGAGTACTGAGATTTGACAGAGCTTTCGATGTAAGAGAATGAGGCTTATTCATTTAAGAATGCTACGTGGCTCCCTTTTAGGCAGTACACCACTTCCTAACTCATTACTCATCATTCTCCACTAATTTCATTTAAGTATATAATATACATATATACATTAACTGCTATATGCATAAATATAATTAATATCAATACATGTAATTAAATTATTTAATACACGTATTAAATTATATTCATACTAATATATGAATTATAATTTAATAAAATTATACATTTATAATATATATATAAAATCATTCTACTTAATTATGGAATCAATTCATAATTAAATTTAACACTTTGAGTAACGAACTATTAATTAATTATTTTAAACAACTCATTTAATTTATACAATTAATATTGTACAATTAAATTATATTTGCTCCTTCCTTCCATAAATTGTTTTCAAACAATTTATTTATATATTAAATATATAATTTAATATATTCAATCACTTATTCAAATATGAATTTAATTTACTAACTTGATACCAATATACAAATTTATATTTATATGTATTGGATCTTATCTCATATTTTTAATTCATCCCATTTGGCATAATATACTAAGTCATCTCATAAGTATATTACATTTATATGTAATCTATTTAAAATAATGAGTTTAATTAACGCCCTCATTTCATTTCACATTTCTATTACATATATACATAATGCTTGTATTACATTACATACATTATAACTTCATCACATTAAGTACATGTAATCCAATTATTAATCAAAATTGGATAATTATACATTTATAATATGTATAAAAATTTCTTCACTAATTATGAAATTAAATTCCACAATTAAAATAAACTCTTATAATGGAATGGATCAATTAATATTTACTCCATTACTTATTTAAATGGCTCATTAAAGTTTATATTTAAATTTTCTCGCTTCCTTCCATAAATTGTTCTTAAACAACTTATTTAATACACTGAATATATTTATATATATAATAATATATTCGATCATTTCTTTTTCCTTTCTATAAATTATTTTTAACAATTTATTTATATATAATAAATATATATTATATATTTATTATTCACAGACGTCACATGTTGCACAACACATGAGTACATATGCAATCCAATATAAATATATCACATAATAAGAACTTTATTTAATTAAATTCTTATTTTAATATTTTCCGAAAATTCGGATTGTCACAATAACAAATTTCCAACAATAAGTAGGATTCAAAATAACACCATATAACTTTTTCACATAATTCTTTTACAATGTCATATACTTTCTTAAATTGAGTAAATTCCAAATGAAAGTCTGAAAAAGGACGGAACTAACAATATTGTAAGATATTAAATTTTTGAACAAACCATTATTTTTCCCAATTTTTGATTCATTGAAAAAGCTTGTGCCGAAGAGTGAGCTTCTTTGTGGTTTTTCTCTAAATTTGCATTAGCTGATCTCTTCCAAAAAAATAGTTGTTAAGAATAGTCTAATAGATGTTTCATAAAGGAATATTCAGAATATATTGAAATATTTGTGCTTTTTCTTATTTTAAAAATTAAAAGTTTTGAGTTCACTTCTTATTAAGGAATAAAGACAATTATTTTCAATTCCATAAATTGGCCACTTAGTTTAAAATATGAATACTTTCTCTCCATACCTTAATTGCCTTACGGAAATTGCATGAAGAGATTTAGCAACAGGTTTTCAAACTATTAAATCTTGTGACATGGAAAGCATGGTTGGTCACGGTTTAGGATCTAAGCGTACACATGCAAAACCCAATGAAAGAACCCGAATGATATCCTGTTCAACTAGTTGAGTAGTTCGATGCGAGAGGCGAGGATTTAACACATCATTCAACATTATATCTTGAGCAGAAGATGACTTTGGATGTGAGAGGAGCTCTTTTGAATGCTTTCCCAGTATTATTTCAATCGCCAGCGCCCCAAAACTCTAGATGTCACACTTTCACTCACAACTATGTTGTAAGCAAGTTGCATAGTTAAAAAACTTGTTGACCAATTCTAAAGTCTCATTTTTGTTGTTCTATTTTTCAAAATACTGGTGGCATGACTTTTTTTAAGGTGATGCTAAACATATATTCATAAGATGTATACACACACAGTGGCGGACCTGTATGCAAGGCACACCTGCCTATGCTGACTTTTTTTTTATATAGGTATAGGGGCAGGGCAGAAGTATAATAAGTACAAAGTCAAGGGGCAGATTGAAGGAGTAGAGTTAGCGGGAGCAAAAATTTTTTTTTTATTCTTAAATCTAATTACAAATACTCTGTTGCTATTCTAATTTCTACATTTATACTTCTTGAATTCTAACAAGTGAGCACCAATGAAAAAGTGAGCATGTTGATTTTTTGCTGCCTAGCATAATATGATATGAATGTGTGATATATTGTGTGAACACCCTACATTTAAGTAATTACTGAAATTTGAGAATTAACAAATATTTTATTAGCAAGATAGATTGGACATTAACTTGAACATTTGGGGAATAATTCAAATTGAATTATGACAAGTAACCGAAGTAAGTTTCTAAATTGTATCTAAATATTTTTTTATTTTGAAATTCTCTTTTTTAGTTTGAATTATGAATATTTATTTGTTATATATTATAAAATTCTATTAATGGTGCTTAAAATAATTGTTTGTTTGGGGTTGTTGTATACTTATATTTTGATTGATTTAGGCATTCAAAACACAAAATTATCTTAAAAAATTGGCTCGGGGGCCCGCCAAATTCGCTCCAAGACCAAAATCTGCCCCTATACACACACGCATGTGTATATAAATTTATTTTTATATATATATATATATATATATATATATATATATATATATATATATATGTTGTAATTTTAATGTCTAAATATGAATTCAACATCTCTTGAAATTCATCTCGGCTTTTCAAAAATGGGTGTTTGAACTTCACAAATTAGGCTATGAACTCTAAAGTATCTTAATTCTTAAACTTTCAACTATATTAAATACAATATACTTAAAAGGCTATGCAAGTAAATGCAGATTAAATTCTCTAAATTGATATAACGTTTCCAGGCTATATTAGAGGAAAAGAAGATAACCCAATAAAATTACATGTATAGACTAGTTCACCTGGAGCAACATATCCGCAAGTGCCGGCAAGTACAGTTTGATTTGATGAATCCGGGTATAGCAATCTTGTAGTGCCAAAGTCAGCAACAAAGGCCTCTAGCTTGGAGTCCAATAAGATGTTGTTACTTGATATGTCGCGATAAACAATAGCTAGGTTGCAATTATAATGCATGTAAGATAAAGCATTTGCAATACCTTTTACAATATTCACCCTCGTGGTCCAATCTAATTCGATGGCTTCAACATCATTTCTAAGGACACAAAACAAGCTTCCCCTTTCCAAGTATTCATAAACCAAAAACATACATCTGTGGTGTAAGCAGAATCCGAAAAGCTTCACAATGTTCTTATGCCTTATATTTGTTAATACTTGTACCTCATTCCTGAAACTCTTGTTAAAAGCTGGCTCTTCGGCTTCGAGCCTATGAAGTTTTTTCAAAGCCACTAGGCAGTCTAGCTTCATACACACTACCATAGCCACCGATTCCAATGCAGTATCTGTTGTCAACGTCATTGGTTGCTATCTTCATATGCAATATTTCCATCATAATTCCATATCGAACAAAAATCATCGTTCTTGATTGCTTGAGCTTGGCTTTGGCTTCTTTTTGCCTTGAGACGATTCAATAATACAGGGACAATCGTTAAGAAGGTTAGGAAAACAACAATGGGAAGAACAACTTTTATAGTGTTTTAATTCATTTATTTATTTTTCATAATTTTTAATTAATCATTTCAATTTGAGTTGGAAAATATATCAAATTAACTTTCAAAAGTTAATAATGATCTTCTAATTTGATGAAACAGATGTAGTATATTAATATTTTACATGGTAACTAGGATGATTGTAGATTCAATTATTCATCTCAAATCTTACTATACATAGAAGACTATATAGTGTTATGTTGTTTCTGTTATGATCCATGTATAATTGGCATATAAAATTTCGATTCTTTTCCCTACAGGAGAAGTCGATGATCAACACGCTGCACTTTAACCTCTCGCTTCCCACTCCATGTGTGTTTATGAGGAGGTTTCAAAAAGCTGCTCAATCTAACAATAATACTGTGTTTGGATTGGTGGAATAGGAGGAAGAATGAAATAAATTATTCCATTAGAATGATAAAAGTGTTGTTTAGTTTATTTATTCCTACCAAAATAATTTATTTCTACCGAATTGATAGTCAATTTAAAATTATAATTTTCATTTTTGGAGGGAGACCGGGAATAACTCATTCCATCTATCATTTTTAAGTAATCGACCCTATATAAGATATAATAGGTCTTTTTACGGGTTCCATATTCATTTGATCGATCGATAGGCGAGAGGAGGAGCCAGAGAAGATACAAATCTCCAATCGAACGATTCACAAATCGATCGAACGGCTCTACTAACTTCCGCGACTCCGGCGACTCCGACGACCTCTACCGACTCTGGCGGCGGCGACTTGACAGGTATTCTTCTCTTCTTCTCTTCTTCTCTTCTTCTCATCCTCTTCTTCTCGTCTTCCTCCCTTTTTTGGTTCTTCTCTTCTTCTAATCTTCTTCAGTTCTTCTACTCTGCTCTCGCTCTGCAGTCTGCTCTGGCTCTGCTGTTTATTGCTTCACTATCTGTTTATTGCTTGTGTGTGGCTGACTGGCTATATCTGTTTATCTGATTATTGCTTGTGTGTGCGCTATATCTGTTTATCTGTTTATGGCATGCGTGTACATAATTCTGCCCTTTTTATCCCTTGTCCCCAAAATAGCAGAAGAAAAAAATTACCCCAGTGGTAGTCTGGTAGACTTAAATTTGATCGATGCTGGACTGCTGGAGTATAGATTTGAGAAAATAAGTGGTGAGAAATTAAGTTTCATTGATAATTCTAATCTTCCTTGCATCTTCGTTTTTGTGTAAGCAAGTTTGCATCGAAAAGTACTGTCCTAATGATATTTGGGTTTCTTTTTAAAGGCTTTGTTGCTACTTTATTATATTATATTATCTTACAATAGGAGACTTTGATTTATAGTGCCAATGACATCATCAAATATGAGATGCTATGTAGTTGTGTCCTTCTGTAAAATCCTGTGTAAGAGGTGATGCTTAGCAATGCGTTGGAGTGATTATACTCAATATGCTATTTTGTTCAATCCTAGAAAATTTTAGTTAGGAATTTGGTCATGAAATTTTACGGTATTTATTTTTGTTGGGCAAAAGATTCAATTATTTTTAGGTCATCCTTATGATTTTTTGCATAACTATTGGGGATATGGTGTGAACTGCCTCTTTGATTTGAAACAGAAAAGAATACTTTTGCGTAATTGGTAAGAATTCACAATATATCAACTCATCACACCCTGTATACACATCACATTGTATCGTCAGTTCTATTACTATGTTTGAAACCGGCTTTTAATACTCCCTCCCCCAAATTTACTCTTCATTTTTTATGAGTTTGTTTGAAGTTCAATTGTGGCTGGAGTAGATCATAAATTTTGCTCCAAGTGGGGTAAAATTAGATGCCTAAAGGGCCTTAAACAAGATGAACTGTATTATTTATCCATGGGCACAATTGTTTATAGTGGTGAAAATTAGTTATGGAATAGTATAGTTTTATGAAATGGTTGAGATAGTTGTCATGGTTACCTTATTCATGCAATTTGTTATATCTATGGCACGACGTAGACGTATGAGAGCACTTACTCGACCAAAGTACCCCTTTTTTGCTCGACCGGGCTAAAATTTATGAGGGAACTAGTGCATGACAGTGACATTACATGCCACAATTACCTTAGAATGAATAGGGCAAAATTTACCAAATTGTGTGATATTTTACATACCACAGGCAAGCTTAGTAGCACAAAGTACCTTCAAATAGATGAACAACACTACTAGAAATTCGACATATAGCGACGAGCTATAGCGACGGTCGGGACGGAACCGTCGCTATAGGATATCTATAGTGACGGTCATGGGGTGACCGTCGGTATAGAGAGCCTGTTCTGAGGGTCATCGTTTGGCCGTCGGTATAGAGGGTTTTTTAAGCCATTTAGCGAGGGTTATGAGCTGGCCGTCGTTACACCTAATTTGGGTGCCCTCTCTTTTTTTCCCCAAATCATTTCAGTATCTTCGCTCCCATTTTTCCCCCAAATTATCTTCGCTCCCATTTTTTCCCAAATCGTCCTATCTCTCCTCTCTAACCCTTTCTCTCTCCTGGCCTCTTGTTGCTCTTCCTTCCTCTGCTGCTCGCTCTCCTCTCTAACCCAAATCATTTCAATATCTTCTGCCACTCGTTACTCGATTAGCCACTCGTTATCTTCTACTCGATTCGCTCGTTACTCGATTCAGATCGCGAAACCCTAGCCATCGTGGGATCCGTTCTCATCTCTGCCCTTCTGGTTGGATTGTAAGTCGCAACAAAACAAAATCACGCCTTAAATGATATACTTAATTGTAGGTTCCTCTGTTTGCAAATATGCTTAATTGTTTTTAATTGTAGGTTCCTCAATTTTTCATAGTATAGATTTACAATTGAATGTAAAAAATTCACGCCTTTTGATGTGTGCATTTATAATGTAATAATAGTATTTATAAGCTGGAATATGTATGTTATTTATAGGGTATTTTTATATGTTGGCCGATTTAAGTCAACTGTTCTGGACATTTCTTGCTTGAAATCCTCTAAAAGCAGGTTATTTTCTTTCTATGTTATCTTTTTGTTTAGAAAGTGATTATTTATGTAAGATACTTTCGCCGAGCTTGCAATTTATGTATTTTGTATGCCTTTGAATATATGTGTATTCTTGTGCTGGATATGCTTGTGTTTGGTTTTTAAATTTTTGAGGCCAGTAACTCGAGCTATATAAATAAAATGACTACATCTTATTTGAAGAGTTCTGAATATTCTTGCTGGATCAAGGTCAAAATAACTTATATAAACATTTATGAATTGATTATGCGTCTCTGCATTTACATTTCAGGTTCCTTCTAATTTCTTTAGTATAGTTTTTTGGGAGTTGGGTTCTAAATCTGCTTTTGTGCATTAAACATATGAATCCTTGTTGTTTGAACAGTTAGTTATCTTGAATTTATTGTAGGTGAGCAGAATCTTTTCTATAATGAAATTTTTATACGAATGTTGTGAACTCCATCTGTTTTTTTCGATTAAAATATTTAGTTTGTGTTTAAGTTTGAGATTTGTAATGGATTGATATGTAAGTTCTGTTGGCCCACTAAACTATAATTGGATTTAGCAATCTTGAGGTGGTTTTTGAATCAAATGAACAAGTGAATGGAAAGCTTTAATTTGAATTACCACTACGAAAAATGATATTTTAAAATCTTTTTAAGTAATAATTCTACCTGTACAAGGATCTTACCAAGTTTTTTATATTCACTTTTACACTGTATTTAGTAGCACGTTTGTAGTGTGCTATGGGTTATGACTGAGCAAATAAGATGGGTGCTTGATGGATGTAGTGATGTTGGATGTTACATAGATGGATTCAGTGCTGTAGTTGTACACACTCATGGTCTTCACGAAGAGAAAGTGACTGGGAAAGCAACAGATATTGTTGCTGCAGCAAACACTGCTGTTGAAGTAGTTTGCTTCAATTATTTTGCTGAATAGCATCTGGCGGAGCAAAGATAATGAAATGATAAGTCATGATCGATGGAGTAGTATTTATGTTCATATTGTAGACTAAAATCTTATCCCTTAGCCGTTAAAAGAATTTAGTAATTATATGTAATTGTGATGGATGTTTACAGTTGTTATTTCTTCTAATTTATTATTATGGGTATTTATGTTATTCTACTGTAAAAGATGTTTACAGTTGTAAAATATACTTTGTATGTACACAATCAACGCACATGCAATTAATTTAATTTAATTTAACTCAACAAGTCCATCTCCGTGAACAATTTGGTTTCATCTCCCTTGAAATGTAACATACAGATGCAATCATTATTTCAGTTTCTGTTTAGGTTTATTTTTTTATTCTATTTATTTTCTACAAACATAAGAATGTTATGTGGTAGTGCATTATTTTTTAGAATAAATCTATTTCCTTCATCTTTTAGGTTTCTATGCATTCAGATAATTTTCCTGTTCGTGGTTGCACTTCAGATATATGAGCAGCCTTGGAAATAAGAAAGTTGAACCTTTTGATATCGGGGGAGCAGGTGCTAATGAACCTACAGCCGAAGACAATATTCAAGTGGCATCAAGTAATCAGATGTCTTCTACATATAACTGAACTATTGTATTGTAATGATGATTGTAAAAATTATTAGTTTAGTAGTTTGCTATAATAATGATCATTATATTTTAGGAATGAATTATTCAACTATTATATTGTAATATGAATGATTTTAAATGATGTATATAATTTTTTTTATGTTGTATTTGTGTTTGTTGAATAAATGTGCATTATTAATTAATTTTTTTTTGAAATCTAAAAAGGCTATAGCGACGGTCATCGACCGTAGCTATAGTGTTCTAGAAAACACAAGCCTATAGCGACGGTCGCCGAGCGTCGCTATAGATATATATAGCGACGGTCATGACCGTAGCAATAGCTTTCAGCGACCGTTGGTAAAGAGCAAATACATGGTTTTGGCATGGTCTATAGCGACGGTCGCTGACCGTCGCTATAGGTTTTAGCGATGGCTTCTATAGCGACGGTCGCCGACCGTCACTATAGGCTATAGCGACGGTCTTTCAGCCTATAGCGACGGTCGGCGACCGTCGCTATAGGGCGATTTTCTAGTAGTACAAGTTGTCATTTTCTTGTATGTGCTAGCCCATCATGTGAAAAATCGTGTCATAGTGTTACAATTTCGTCGATCCGGTGAGACAATTAGTAGACACTTCAACAACGTATGCCGTGATAAGATTTGAAGGTCAACTTTATAAGAAACCAGAATTACATATTTACCATTATGTTTTTGAAAAAGATAAGTATTTCTTACTAGGGTTGTCTAGGGGCTTTGGATGGAACATATATAAAGGTTCATGTCCCTGAAGAAGATAAACCTAGATATCAAAATCGAAAAAATGAGATTACAACTAACGTGTTAGGTGTTTGCTCCCCGTAGATGCAATTTATCTACGTCTTATTTGGTTGGGAAGGGTCCGCGGCAGATGGTAGGGTACTTTATTCTATAGTGCATCGTAATCATGGTTTGAAAGTAAATCGAGGTAAGAAATATGAAATATCTTAATATAATTTAATATTTATAGACATACACACACTAACAAACACAAACAAACACACAACCCCATGTATATATATACAATCATCTTTAACATCTTTTTTATTTGGTTAAGATAACTACTACATGCTAGATATACCAATGGAGAGGGGTTTCTTGCACCTTTTAGAGGTCAAATATATCATTTAAATGATTGGTTAGATGGACATCAACCTACAATTGTCAAAGAATTGTTTAGCATGAAGCACTCCTCGGCTAGAAATGTCATAGAGCGTTGTTTTGGCCTTCTGAAGAAAAGATGGGGAATTCTTAGAAGTCCTTCATTTTATCCTATTCGAACACAAAATAAAATAATTGTTGCTTGTTGCCTAATGCACAACTTTATAAGGCAAGAAATGACTATTCATCTGTTCGAAGATGAGGTGATAGAAGTCAACCATGAGGAAACTAGAGTTGATGAAGGCTACATCAATACAGTTGAGACATCCCATGTGTGGACAAACTTTAGAGAAAATCTCGTTGTTGAGATGTTTGATGTGTGGAGGGCTGGCCATAATTTATAGGTTTAAAATTGTGTTATTTATTATTAGTAGTACCTTATGCTTATTGTATCGATTGATGGGATTTTTTATGATACTTATGTTTTGAGATTAAGATGTGATGGAATCTATTGCTTTTTTGTATAATTCTTGAAATGTTTTCTTTAATCGAAATATGTGATTGCTCATTTAATTTTTTTCCACAACAATTGTAATGAGTTGGAATGAAATGCAACTAATTATTTTATATTTGGTCGGACTTCAATTTATGATGGATTCTCAAGTAAATGATGAAGCAAAGGGGGCAGGCAAGAGTAAGCGCAAATGGGTTGAAAATGAGGATGACAAGCTTGTGGAATGTTTGTTAGACATATTAAATACTACTGGAACTTTGTATATGGCTGATAATGGTTTTAAGCCTGGGTTTTACTTGCCATTGAGAAAGCATTGGTTGAGAAATTGCCTGAAGCAGGAATAAAAGCAAAGTCGCATATTGAGTCAAGGTTGAAAACATTGAAAGCTGAATGGACAGTTGTTTATAATATGTTGCATGGAAAAGACAGTAGTGGATTTGGTTGTGATGCTGAAAATCATATGTCTGGATTCCATATCTTAACGTAAGTCATTTTTTAGGACTTGCAACAACTATTCCATGAGGTTGATGCAATTTAAATACAAATTTTAAATTCATGGGTTGCTTGAAATTTGTGGCTGAAACAGTAAAAGCTGCACTACTGGTTGTTATATATATGGTATATGAACTAGTAGCTAGGTGGCAGTACAAGTACTTGAAGTTTATACAATTGTTTACCAAATGATGGCTATATTCAATGTTAATTGTGTATTATATCCTATATATGTATATAGACTGGTTATAATCAATGTTAATGATGGCTATAATCAATGCTAATTTGAATATTGACAGCCCATGCTAGACTGGTTAGCTAAAAATATAATCAATGTTAGGGGTTGTTAACACTTAGGGTTGTTACACTCTGCAATGGTTCATTAGTTAACTAAAACTGCTATGCTTGCAATTTTAGTTAACTAATGGTTTTAGTTTTAGTTTTAGTTACACTCTGCAATGGATGTTATATATATGGTACATGAAGTACTAGTAGCTAAGTAGCAATACAAGTATTTGTTTCACTGCTGGTTGTTTATTTATGTGTGGAATTAATTTATAAATGTGATTTGCAGTGTTTATTAATTTGTGTTTCTTTTGAAAAACCTTTTCAGCTTGTGAATGATTTATTTAGAGATCCAAACAAATGATGGAGATGATGGCTTGACTCCAACCCGCAATGAGAAAATATCTAGCAAGTCCTCTAGTTTCAAAAAGAGGAAGAGAAAGTCAAGTTTCGATATTAATTCTGAATCTTCCATGGAGAAGGCTGCTACTATTCTCGCTATACAACTCGAGAAATCATCTACTTAATTTGCTAACTTTCTTGGATTGGAGGCTTCATTAAATGAGCAACGCAAGAATCTCAATAATGCGTTGAGTAATGTGCCTGGTCTAAGTGATAGTGAGCTTAATAACGTCATGTGCAAGCTTGCTTGTGAGGAAGAGTTGATGGTGGTCTTTTTTAGCCTTCCCGATGAGTGAAAAGAAGGTTTTGTCAAGGATTTATTGAATAGAGTCTATCTATTTAGACATTTTACTATGTTGGTTATTGAATGATGATATTGGAATTTTATCTAGGATTTATTGATGAGATGCATTGCTAGTTGATTAGACATTTTATTAAGTTGTTGGTTGTTGAATGAAGTTATCTACTATATTATTGGATTTTATCATCACTTTATATTATTGAGTGGAATGTTATATTAGTTGATTTATTTTCATTTGTTTTTTTTGTTGCTAAATATACTACTACTAGTTGATTTAGTTTTGTTGGTTTTATTTTATTTTACACTACTTATCTTTAGTTTTCATCAATTAAAATAAAGTTAATTCTAGAGAAATAAAAAAAATAATAAAAAAGGATAAATTATAAGTAAGAAAAAAATTTAAAAAAAAAGTATATGAAAAATTATAAGTAGAAAAAAAGGAAGAAAGACAGAATTATAATTTTTTTTTAGAAAAATATGAGTCAAATTTTAAATATAAATTGAATTTAAGTTAAATTTGAACATTTAAGGGTATTTAGGTCACTTTCTAATATTTTTTTTTCATTCTTGGACGTATTCTTAACATCAAACATGTACATGGAATATTAAAAAATCATTCCATTCCCTTTCCTATTCCATTCCCTCTTCTATTCCATTACTTCAATCCAAACGTAGCATAAAAATTCAACAACATCATAAGATCATCTTACCTGATATTAATTTGTTATAATTATTAAATAAAATTTTATTAGTACTTAGATAATATAATTTGAGAACCTAATATTTTTTTCTTTCACATAGATCATCTTAGCTAACTTTTGTTACTATCATTATAATATAAGTGTAACTATATTTAAAGTATAAGCAAAATTTTATTATTACTTAAATAACATAATTTTAGAAGAAATCTATTTTTTTTATTAGAATCATTTACCTAGAAATCCAATAATATATTTATTAAAAAATACAATAAAATATCGACAATATCATTATTCTAAAATAATATCCTGTGCTTTGTACAAGGTGTACTTTGATACGTATTTGAAACTTAAAATTTGAGATTTTCATAAACTTATGCATAACCTAATTTTTTCTGACTTATATATCTATAGACTATAATTAAATATACAATTTGAATTGTCCTAATCTTCTGTGGTTCGACCTTTGACTTTTTTTTATGTTAGGTCAACTTTTATTATTTATCTATTTAAATAAGAAACTAGGATTAGTAATATAGTTTTGTAAAGAAACTAGAATTAGTAATATAGTTTTATGTTAGATCAACTTTTATTATTTATTTATCCAAATTTTTTGGTTTGGTTCGACATTTGACTTTTCTACATTAAGCCTACATTTATTATATAATTCAAATCAGGAATAGGAATTAGTATTGTAATGGAAACAAGAATTAATAATATAGTTTTATATGAAAATAATCAAAATAAGATCATCTTACCTAATATTAATTTGTTACTTAAAAATTGAAATTAATATCAAAATTTTATAAGAAAACATAAATTCGTAATATAGTTTTATAAGAAAATAATCAAAATAATATCATTTTACATAATATTAATTGATTTCTTTTATTCAAATACGTATACAATAATACTTGTTTACGTAAAATTATATTACCACTTAGATAATATAGTTTGAGAAGAAAAGAAAATTATCATAAAAATCATCTACCTAACTAAATTTGATACAATTATTAAAATATAAATATAATTGTAGTTTTGAGTTTAAGAATATTTAATCATTATTTAGATTATATAATCGTTATTATTATTAAAAAAAATATAATATAATAATCGACCATATGATTTAATAATAAATAAAAAATAAAAAATTAATTACTCTATCCAATAAAATTTGTAAAAATAAAATTTAAAATATCAATAATATTATAATTGTACAACAAGAAAATTCGTTCAGTTCAATCGAGTCAAAAATAAAAATTAGTGATGTAGTTTACAAGGAAACAATCTATTATGCCACCTTTACAATAATTTGGTATGTTATAGTATTTAATGAGTTAATCACCACTATAGAAAACACTATTGATGCATTTTATGACATTAAAATGTGATAATAGTAACATAGTCACACCACCCCAATTTGAATTAAAAAACAAACAAAGGCAAAGAAGGGGTAAATTCAAAACGATCTACATACTATAACTATTGCTCGATTTATTGTTAAAATTTTATTATAATTTTTTTGACATATAGTATATTAAAAAAAAATTATTACCATATCGAACAAAAATCACCGTGCTTGATTGCTTTAGCCTGGCTTTGACTTCGTTTGACCTTTTGTCGATTAAATAATACAAGGGCAATCCTTAATAAGGTTAGCAAAATAACGATGAGAAGAACAATGTATAAAGTGCGCAACACTTTCTTTTCCCTAGACTTTTCTTGACAAGTTTGCTTTCCCTCAAGGGCATTGCCTGATAAATCAAGGTCTTGACAAAACTTACAAAGATAACTCGGAATTGTGCCGGAAAGATTATTGTGAGAGAGGTTCAAGTAGTTTAAGCTTGACAAATGTGCAAGTTCAACTGGAATGGTTCCATCCAAATTGTTACCACTTAATGTCAACTTGTCCAGGGAGCTGCACTTAACAAGTCCGTTTGGGATGTGTCCGCTCAGCTGATTTTCTGAGAAGTCTAGGTACTGAAGATTATTGCACTCCTTAAAAACTGGTATGCTTCCAGTAAGTTGGTTCGAGTGCAAATCAAGAGCATGAAGTTCAGAGAACAGGAAAGCCTCCATAGGTATTGAACCAGTAATATTATTTGAATCAAGGTATAAATGGGTTAGATAAGTCAATGAACCAGTAGATGAAGGGATTGAGCGGTTAAACTGATTTGAACCGAGGTTCAAATGTCTCAAGTTGCTTAAAAGACCTAGAGACGAAGGGATTGAACCATGAAGGTTGTTATCGCCCAGGTCTAGTACCTCTAGCATCTTCAGGTTCCCTAATTCTGAAGGGATAGAGTCGTTTATTTGGTTTGTAGAAAGGTACAAATATGTCAAGTTGCTTAAAAGACCTAGAGACGAAGGGATTGAACCATCAAGGTTGTTATTGTCCAGGTGTAGTGACGTTAGCATCTTCAGGTTCCCTAATTTCGAAGGGATATAGCCACTAAATTGATTGGAAAAAAGGTACAGAGTGTCCAGATTTGTCGACAAAGAACCCAAAGCTGAAGAGATTGAACCGACAAGGTCATTCTCATAGAGGGATAGACAACATAAGTTGGTCAAATTCCCAAATCCTAAGGGAATGAAACCACTAATATTATTATGTGAGATGGAAAGCCATTCTAGTTGGGTGAGGTTAGCCAAGGAAGGAGGTAACTTACCTGTAAGAAAGTTGTAAGACAGATAAAGGGATGTGAGTTTTGAAAGCATACCAATTTGGTATGGGATGCTACCATGCAGTCCACAGGAGCCAAGATGCAGATATTCAAGGTTGGGAAATGATGAAAAATTCAACTTCCCCACCTCACTTCCTACTTCGTAAGAGTATAGGTTTATACGAGTAACACTACCTGCGTCATTGCAATGGATGCCTGTCCAGTTACAATGAATATGAGAAGTGTTGACCTTAATAATAGAATTATTATTATTATTATTATTATTATTATTATTATTAATTCTCCACCACCCGCTGCAGAGTAGAGCTTTAGCCTCTGGTGATTTTGCTGCTACTGCTGGTATTAATATTATATTTGTACAAGAAGCCAGAAGAAGAAGAATAAGTAGTAGTGCGCAAATGATGGACGAGGATGATGCCATTATTTTGTTTGTTTATTTTTAATTAATTTTTCACCAAGTACTGCCTAAGCCTAACAAATAAATCCGGTTAGCATGAAGTGAACTTCATGGTAAGTTCACTTCATGCCTAATGTTGACACATAGGTGGAGAGTTCACTTCATGCTAACCACTCTCCTAACAAATGGTGGCTGAATTTGTAACGTAAAGGAGGTAACTGTACAGCAGACCAATAATTAAAGTCTTCTTAGTCTGTGTGGAAATTTTGGCAGGGGACTCACTTTTATTCACTTCTCTTGGTCTTTGTGGGCTCAAAATGAGATAATTTTCTCAAAATGAGTGGCGTGAATTAATATTTTCTAAAAAGTATTAATCATTGAAAAATTTGTTGTTTCATAATATATAATTAATCATCTCAATTTTGAGCTTCAATTGAGTTTCAAAAGTCAATAAAAATCTTATAATCTGGAACAAAAGAAGTATAATTCTAATAAGTTAGTTTTCAAATTGCAAAATATTCATAACCAAAATGAATTGTTAGTTTTGTGTTTTTCTCTGGCTAACAAATGAAGGTTGGATTTTAATGAGAAGTGGCCCTTGACCACTAACTAAAGTATTTGGCAGAGACTCACCTTCTTTTCGAATCGATTCATCTTGGTCTTTGTAGTCCTGAAGAGAGAAAAAGTGGCATAAATATGTGGTTGGAAAATTAATTTGTTAATGTTGAAATAATAAGAGATAAAAATTTCGAGACAAACTCCTACAAATTTTCAAGTTTTAGAAAAAATACAAGAAAATCTCATTGAATTGGAAATAAAAACTTGTAGATAAAGGAGTTCATAAAGACACTTATATTTTTATATCTTTCTATTTCTTCGGTATTAACTCTTTTTTTTTTATATATATATTAGAGGTCAGTAACTTGTTTTCATATGATTTTTTTGTTTGTTAAAATTATTGATCAAACTGGAACTTGTGCAGCCCACCACTAATAGAAGCCTTCTTAGTCTTTGAGGAAATTTTGGCAGGGGAGACTCACTTTATTGAGTCTTCTAGCTCCTTTGGTGCGCTCAAAATGAGATAATTTTCTCAAAATGAGTGGCGTGAAAGATGTGGTAAGGAGAGGCATTAACTTCTTTATTTTTTGGGCTGCAAATTATTGCTTGCACTGCACAACTTCACGTTAATGCCTAATTTTTATTTTTGTTTTAATGTTTAATATTTGTTAATTTTCTTTTAAAAATTAGTTTACTATTTTTATATGTACTTTTAATTGAATTATATTTATTTGATATTAAAATAAATTACTTCATATATCAAAAAACAAGTAAAAATTTGATTTTAGGTGATTATAATCGTAATTATTTTAAACTACTTATAAATACTACTAATTATTTTATTATTTTTCAGAATATATATATATATATATACACACACACACACACACACACACACTAGTAATTGCCCATGCCTGAAGGCACGGAATAACAAAAAATTAGACATAACATCAAGCTAATCGCTACTAATTTCAATAAATTTCGGTAGTTTTCTTAAAAAATAGTTAGCCAGAAAAATCTAAACTTGTATAAAAAACTTACAATCATCAATAAATATCCAAACCATCAAAACAACCTATCATTCCATACACAAAATCATCATAACTATGTATGATTAGTTAACTTTACAAAAATCGGAACACAAAAAATACACACATGCAGAAAAGTAATACATACTCAATAATCAACACATATCCAAGCACCAAAATATCAAGTTAGTCGCTACTAATTTCAAGAAATTTCGGCAGAGTTTCCTTTAAAAATAGATATCCAGAAAAATCTAAACCTGTTTACAAAACTTACAATAATCAATACATATCCAAACCACCAAAACAACCATCATTCCATACCCAAAATCATCATAACCATGTATGATTAGTTAACTTTACAAAAGACGGAATACAAAAAATACATACATGCAGAAAATTAATACATACTCAATAATCAACACATATCCAAGCACCAAAACATCAAATTAGTCGCTTCTAATTTCAAGAAATTTTGGCAGAGTTTCCTTTAAAAATAAATATCCAAAAAAATCTAAACCTGTTTACAAAACTTACAATAATCAATACATATCCAAACCACCAAAACAACCATCATTCCATACCCAAAATCATCATAACCATGTATGATTAGTTAACTTTACAAAAGACGAAATACAAAAAATACATACATGCAGAAAATTAATACATACTCAATAATCAATACATATCCAAGCACCAAAACATCAAGTTAGTCGCTACTAATTTCAAGAAATTTCGGCATAGTTTCCTTAAAAAATAGATATCCAGAAAAATCTAAACCTGTTTACAAAACTTACAATAATCAATACATATCCAAACCACCAAAACAACCATCATTCCATACTCAAGTATCCTTCAATTAATCCTTCAATGTATACTTTACAAAGGACGGAACACAAAAAATATACACATGCAGAAAATAGAGAAACAACTTCGTATTCTTTATAGCTTACATCAAGTATCCTTCAATGTAACCTGAAATATTTGAAATATAAAAATTATCGAAATATGTACGTCAAAATAAAATAATTCTAAATCCGAAACATAAGACCCCTTACTTTTCCCTGAATTATCTAAAATACAAATCACACACATTTGTATGTAGTTGGGGGGGGGGATGATTTAGATTGATATAAGTAAGAATTTAGAGAGATTGTAATAAATTATCAATTTATTTAGGAAAAGATATGGATGAATGTATGCTTACAATCAAATAAAGTTATCTTAGTACCATTTCAACAAACGGTTCATTTGCTTAATGATTTAAATCATAAATTTGTATTGGTGGCGGTATAATGGTGTTTGAGTTTGATTTGCGAGTGTTTGATCGATTACAATTATGTGTGTGTTTGTGCATGTATTGTGTGTGTTGTGTGTCTGCATGCGAAGTAGAGAAATATAGAGTCTTAGTAAGAGAGACTTTCACACCTAGACAATTGTTTGGTAAGTAGTGGGTTAGTCATCGTCAAATGGGGACAGGTCGGTACTGGACTCTCTTAAATGTATTCTTCATCCCTTTAAACCTTCTCTTCATCACTTTCCTTAATGTCATTGTATCAATACGAACGAACTTTGCCCAATGAGGAGAATGCGCAACCACCTAAATTATTCACATAAACAATAAAATTAACACTATTTATATTGTAGGAATAGTAAAGTTATTGTGATGCAGTGACATAAAAGTAGATTTACCTGATTAGGTCGACCCCATCCACAAAAGTCCATTGTATATACTTTATCGTTCTCGTTGAAAAAATAACTCCAATCCTACAAAGAATGAACCTCATTGTAAAATTAAAAGTTGAGATGTTGAAAAGATTACATAATTTAGTAGAAATAAATTTGTTTAAACTATACCATTTACTTGTCGTAAGAATATTATAACAAAACTTCTGGGTAAACGATATTTGTGGTGCAATTCGACCCATCTTCCGGAAAGAGAACAGTAATACGATCCGAAGATGTGCATCTAGAAAGTGCCACATAAAGGTGTCCATGACTAAAAACAGGTGTCCGCAAATCAATCCCAACGAACTTGATAGATTGTCCTTGGGCTTTATTGATTGTCATAGCATAAGTTAATCGGACATGAAACTGACGTCTTGTCATTCGAAAAGGCAAGTCCAAAGATGTTGGTGTCAATGATATTCTCGGAATGAAGACTAAATTGCCAATTTTATCTCCATTTAATACCCGAGCTTCGATTACCCTTGAGGCACATCTAACAACCATAACAACATTCTTGGGCATCCAACTTTCAACTCCAATTTAAACGGTGGCAACCCTGAAGGATTCAGCGAGTTTAAGTACTCATTAGGATATCGATTCCTAATGGTACGATCAAGCTCATCACCTTCAGACATTTTATCTGCAGCTAAAAAAGTAATTGTTTCTCCTGGAGTAATATTCAGTGCTACAACATTTATATCACTGACGTCGTCATTGCGAGCAGAGAGAATTGTGCGTTCAGTGAGAAAGATTGGAGTCACTATACCAACCACATCCAATTGTGGATAGATTCTAAATATCAATTCATTTAGATTATGACACCAATTTATTGTAGATGGAAGTTTCACAATTTCTTGTGGATTGGTCCCAATCTAAAAAATGAAAGTATAATTAGTCACAAAGTGAGATTTAATTCAAAGCATCATGTTATAAAATTCAATTCAAGGTTGAATGAAATATTACCTCCATCAAGAATTGAGCAAAATTAGTATTTCGAACGTCTGTGCACGTTAATCGCATGTTTAAACCCAGAGTAAAAACACATATATCTTTCCATAGCGAAGACCGTCTCAATGATGCACCCACAATTTGCTCGCGAACGCCTTTAGGAATAACAGGCAATATTTGTCGAAAGTTTCCACCTAGGACAACAGTGATACCCCCAAAAGGTCTTTTATCATCTCTGATATCTTGAAGGGTGCGATCAACTGCCTCAACACAGTATCAATGTTGCATAGGAACTTCATCCCATATTATCAGCTTTGTTTTTCTAAACAATTCAGCGTGCATTGATTGTTTAGTGAAGCCACATATTGAATTATCTAGGGTTTCTAAAGGAATACAAAATGTAGAATGTGCAGTGCGCCCCCTACCAATAACAACGATGCAATACCAGATGAAGCCACAGTAACAACAACATGTCCGTAGCTACGTAATTTGGTTGCAATGGTATTGTACAAAAATGTTTTCCCCATCCCAGCACCTCCACTCAAAAAGAAAGTAGTTGCTATGTTTTCACATACTGACGTTGTGACAGTAGTATAAGCAGCAAGTTGTGCATCATTAAGGTCGTCAACATTAATTTGTGCATCGGACTGTCGTGCTTCATTTTCAAGTTGTTGGTGCTCAAACAGTAATCTATTTCGAACTATTGCATTCCAATTTCCAGTTGGTTGTGGCATGGGTGGAAAGTTAACTAAACTCTTCCTCGACTCATGGAGCAATTGATTCATCAAATATAAGCCATAATCTTCAATATGAGCATCAGTTGGATTCAAAATACCAAACATAGTACGAATCTTGTGTGCTAAATCATCACATATATGTGCTGAGAATTGCTTCCACAATTCAAATGGATGCAATGGAAATCATTCAGTTAGAATTATAGCAAATAGTCTCCTTAATTGGTATCCCGTTCTCATAATTGCAGCCTCTTGAAGACATTGTATCCATTCTTCATCGTCTTCAAGAAGTCCTCTTGCGACACATGCTGACTTAAATGTATCATGCATAACATTATTTACCGTGCGTAGCCAGTCAAATGAAGTAGGTCCTCTGACAACAGTTAAAAGAAAGCGCAAATAAAACCGTTCACCTGAATTAGGGCTAGCAAAGTACATTCTACCAATTGCATAACCCCTTTGTCTTGGAGTCCATTTATTGATAGACTTGTTCCAAAAATATTTTTGGGGAAATTCCTAATAAGTTAATACACGGGCAGATTCATTTGTAGCACAACAATCAAAAAAGCCAGTTAGAGTTGTTTGTTGATGTGCACCTTTAGAAAGGATCGTATCAAAAGATTCAGCAGGGTTAAAGATAAACACGATGCATCCCGGGCAAATGAAGTGCCAATCGTACAACTGACGGAATCTCTTCATGTAAAGGATTACCAAACAATTGCCACGCAGCTTCTGGAGGTCCAATATACCTAGCATCAAGATATTGTTGGATCTCATTAATTCCTCTAAGTACTATTGTTGCGCGATCATGTCCTTTATAAATATATTTGTGAATGTATTTTACACATCTAATTCCTGCACAAACTTCAACATTGATATGACAGTTGAACATTCTTGATAAATACAGATTATGTGGCACAACGTCTCTATTATCAATTTCTTGCCCCCTCACGGTGTATTTTTGACCAGTATTACGACGAAGATAGACAGGATATCCATCAGAGTCCATACTTGTTGATTCAACAAATGATCGAGGGTACCGCTTGGTACACACCCCATTTTCCATACATGGTGCTTGTGGATTTCGAGCACCACATGGTCCTTGTACCATGCAACCTATGATTGTTTCAAAAAGCAAAGGGTCAGTTTGACAATTCGGAAATTCAGCACACACTACTCTGTCCACTTGAGCACATATTTGAATTTTATCTGAACCATGAAGGAACAAAAGTGCATGCATGTGTGGTAACCCCCTTTTTTGGAATTCAATTGTAAAAACATGCGCCACTTTTCTACCAAAGACGTTGTTTGTTTCTATCTGCTTCATCAAAAAAATTCGCTTCAACTCAAAAACACGGGCCACTAAATCAGGACGATCAGTAGGGATCTGATTTGGCAATAGTGATTTAGTAATTTCAGGCCATCTGTGATTTGTAGTCATAGTTAGAAAAATATCTAGGTGTTGATTATAACGCGTGATAGCCATTGAATCTTGAAAAATTTCAAACATATGTCTTACACTACCAGTGAATGAAGATGGCAACACCATTCGTTGAACATCTTGGTAAAGTTCTGCACGAAGCTTCGATTGATTCAACTTGTAGTATGTCAACCGATTTTGTTTAGTAGTGGCCCAAGCATCTACTACAAATTCGTAAAAAAGTTTTCCAGCTCTCAAAATTGTTGAATACTCAGTGTCACGTTGGAACATACGATAACTGTAATATTGCAATTGTGTCAGTCGAGTAGATGAAGGTCCACCTTGGGAAGTATTCCACTGTTTCAAATCTGGATTCCATCTTAGCTCACCATAAGGGAACAATACCACATAATGTAATGGCAAATAGGCCGGATGACACTCATTAATTTGCAGCAAACCATTATCTCCTCTCAAATGTAACACAATATCTCTCATTTCATTTGATTCAGTACCATCTCCCGGTAAATTATCGCAATCTCATCAGTTGTTGGGAGATTATATCGACGTCGGTCTGTTACAGAACTGTAGTGAAGATAGGCTGGTAAATTCACCCCCGTCAATTCCAATTCACTTAAAATTGTGCGAGCCTGCCGAAATTTCATAGGAAATGGATTTACTTGCAATAAACAATCTTGTATGGTTTTCAAAACATCTCTTCTCAAGTTAGGATTTTTGTTGGTGTGAATATCTAAAGCTGAATTAGGATCATAAATGTACAATTGAGAGTAAATTGGCTCACACCCTGGTTGTGGCATAAGCGATCCTGTTTGATGGCGTAATTCTCCATGAATGGTGAATGTTCTAGGCCCCCTCCCAGCAATTAATCTGTCATCCAAAGTAGAACCAAGACTCGTAAATGCATTAGCTGCATTATACTCTCTTGTGTGCTGATGAAACGATTTTGATTGTTCATCATTGTCGTCATACAATGCTTTAAGCATTAAAGGAGGTGCAATAAGTGGAGATAGCCTAATTTTTCCTTGTAAACAACATTTACCAAAGAGAGGATTTGATACAGATGATTTTGTTACTTTTTCAGCAAGCCAGTGTAAGGCAGAACAATGAGGACATGTTCGATTCATCAAGCCGAGGAAATGACGATCTGGAATTTCATGGTTTCGAGGATTAAATGCAACATCCATAGCTACACCTTCTACTGTGTAGGCACTACAGATAAAATTATAGATGTCATACAATTTGATTATATAAATTGAATATAAATTTAAAACGAGAACATGAATAAGACAGCAAGAGTGAGAATAGAAAATTAAAACTTATAGAAAACACCTGGTGCCTTCATTCGGATTACGCATTTGTTGGAACATGTTTGTTATATACGATGCCCCTGGGAAACATGGGGAGAATGGTTCCAAGACCGTTGTTGTGCTTTTGTATAGGTTTTGAGGAGGAAAGTCTTGGAGCATGGTAGTCACAGGCGACACCGTTGAGATATTTGTTGGTGTGCTTTCTTCAAGATTTTGAGGAGGATTTTCTTGATTCGATGGCCACAGACAACCACCGTGAAACAAATGTTGTAGTGTCGTCATTAAGATTTTGAAGCAAGGTGGTTGACGATGACTCTAAAACATTTGTTGTCACTATATTGTCTGTTACAGGATGGGAAATGTTGGTAGACAAAGTCATTGGTTGAAGGCGGGCCCTTTTATTTGATAGAAGGAAAAAATCTAGGTTGAACGGGGGCACAATGTTTTGATCGATCTCTTTCGTGACGTGCAAGTTGTCCCCATTGGCATTTGGAGCACTCATTATCTTTCCCAGCAAGCCTCGCATATTGCAGCAATGTTGTTTTTGATAGTTCATTATAGTTTGGTGCCTAAACCACAAACTCATAAAAAAATAATTATTTTGTTGATTTAACGTGCAAGTTGTCCCAATTGACATGTTGTTGATTTTGATACAACATTATAGTTTTACAGTTTGCATCGACACATTATCTATATAATAAAACATGACCAAATTTAAATATTTACCCACTTTAAAATTTAGAAAAGCACAACAACGACTCAGATTTCATCTCAATTTTTTTAACTTAATCCAAAGGTTGACATCTGACCCACAACAAATCCCGCCCAAATTTTCTACCTATTCTCTCTCCCGTCTCTTTTTTCCCTTCGTGAAGAACCCAAATTTTCAGACCATCTGCAGGCGCTTCAGTGAAGAACCCAAATTAGGAACTTGGTATCCACACACTCTAACTCTCCAAAGAAGAACCTCAAGCGTCGATTTCACCTTCGGCCCTCCCTTCAAAAGTAAACTCTCACTCTCTCTTCCTCCCTCCCTCAATCTGCAAAGCATTCGGTGAGAGATATAGAGTGGCGAATAGCAAAATTGGGGTAGTAGCAAACCCTAATTCAATGTATTGCGAAATTGGCGAAGAGCAAAATTGGGCAAAAACTGAGAAAATTAGGGGATTTGTAACAGAGGTGAGTTTTACCTATATTCAATGTATTGCTTACACTGAAAACTTTCAAGCATCATTGTCGGGTAGTTTCAAAATCTTAAAATGTACATAACCTGTTTGGTTAAATGCCTTAGAAAGAAAGAAACTCTTCCCCTCTCTTCAGTGAGTTATATCTACGAATTTTTTTAATTTTTATGCTCAATTACAGTGAAATTTTTTAATTTGCGCGTTTACTTTCAGTGATTTGTTATTTAAAGCATAAACAAACAAATTTAGCAATATTATGGCCACTCTTACTCTATAATACTTCTCAGACAACTATGGAGCAAAAGCTAAGGAACAAGTTTACAACGGACACCAATACAAGAATATTTCAAACTATGATATGGGCAACATGAGGACATGACAGTGAAAACTAGGCTCTCATGTAGTAGGTAAACAAATATGCAAATTATGCTATGTTGCAGATAAAATGCCAATAAGAAAAGAAACATATAACTGTTCTTTTCACCTTGAATTCCATATTAATTTTGGTTCATATAGAGAACGATAATTAGAAGTATATTGCACATCAATACCTCGCTAATCATTAAACTATATATTATTAGGTTATTATAGTTGTTTCTTGAAGAAACATTTCCATCTTTCAATTTAATCTGGCTGAATATACATCATAATGGCATCTGTACATCATATTGCACATCAATACCTCACTAATTATTAAGCTATATATTATTAGGTTATTATAGTTGTTTCTTGAAGAAAATTTTCCATCTTTCAATTTAGTCTGGCTGATATACATCATAATGGCATCTGTTGTTCAGGAAGATGCTTAATATTCTTTGACTTCTTATAAATGCTCTTAACAACTTTTCTCTTATGTGACTATAGTTACAAGTTCTTTTTTTAGTCTCTATGTTCTTTTTATTTAACAGGTTCTTAAAGTCTTCATGAAAGATTTATTTTTTTGGGATTTGATTTGTCCAAGTTATATTTAGTTTCTTTTTAGTTATTCTTTGTTGGTCGATTCTAAGTTAGAATATGACTTAGAGATTAACGTGTTCTTTTTATTTAATAGGTTCTTAACGTGTTTGGTTAAGTTGCATACATACACATAGATATTACGAAATTACAATATGTATTACCCTCTAAATATTGAAAAAAAGAGAGTAGAGTTTTTGCTTAAGTTTACGGAAGTAATCTCTAATTTAAACATAAGAAAACCTAGGAGAGTTCTATAGTGACATTTCAATTACTAAACCCCATAACTAAATGCAATATATGGACATGTATGATTGGCTGAAGAAGTTTAAAACTTTGGTTGCAAGAATACAATAATATTTAGTTTAACTAAATGCAATATTTGATTATGGTATCTTCTATCATATCTTTAAACTGGCATCGAAGCGAAGATATTAGAAAAAATTTACTATTCAATGATCATGATTTAAATTTGTATTGCATTTAGTTATGGAGTTTAGTAATTGAAATGTCACTACAGAAATCTTCCAGTCTTGCTTATGTTTAAATTAGAGATTATTTATAGTACCTTTGGTTATAAAAGTATATCCTTGAATCCCATATGTGTTTTGCTTAAAATACATAATTTAAGTTAAGGGTCTTTTACTAGAACTAAAACTTCCACTAACCTAAAACTGTGGTCAGAGCTTTAAACCCTATTCTTGCTGTCTATGGAGATTTCCCAAACTTAAAATTTGAAAAAGTTTTAAAATTTTCATATTGTTTTTTGCATGTTTATATTTTTCCTCCAATGTTTATATTGCTTTAAGAATTCGAATGGATGTCTTATATTGGACAGTTAGTTGTATTGGCTTTAAAATAAATACTCACTATGACTTTATTTGGTTTTAGTACAATCAATTAAATAAACCAACTAAAATGTTTGACGTATTGGTGGCGGAATAACTTCAGTTTTTACCATTCCTTTAGTTTCTTTACTCTATTCTATTGATCTCTGTTTTAAATGCACTTAATGAAATGTATAGATGGTATAAAATCACTATAAAGGTCACCAAAATATATTTTTGTAGTAATGTATTTGGTGCACTTCTTCTAGCTATATGTTAAGAAACCTTCAATAACTTTGTTTAAGTATATAAGTTTGCAAGACTTAAATTGTATGGATCTCGAAGTAATCTGAAAAAAATCAATTTAGATACAAAAATAATGTTGTGTTGTTTGGTTCTGTATTTTTCATTGTTATGTGGTGTTATGAGTTTAAAGTTTGAAAGCTACTTCAATTAGAACTACAACCTCAAGTAAAAGTATATTCTATAATTTTACTTAGCATTCCTTTATTAAATAATAGAGTTTAGTAGCTCAAACTATACTTTTCATTCATTCAAACAATATATATACAATCATGTATTTCTTGATGATTAATTGACATGGTATCTAATTCATCATAAATCAATACAAATAATATTTCAGTTTTTGAATGTTTGTGTTTAATTTGGGTATTTTAATTTTATTTTTTTTACAATGGGTGTTTAATTTGTGTTCTCTCTCTCTCTCTCTCACAGCAGTAGCACACACACACAACAACACACAAAATACACACACATTTGCACACGAATGTTAGGTTGGAATGGATGTTGAGTTTGTTATTATTCATTGTTCATTTTGTGAAATTTGTAGGCTAATTTAAGTTGTCGTTTTCCTTAAATTAGTGAAAGTTGTACTTTTGATTTTTACTTCATAGTGTGTAACTACAACCGATTCAACTGCACAATCATCGACCAATGGATGATGTTGTTATATTTGGTAGTGTAAGTTTTTCATCTGATTAACTCTCCCTTTTGTGTATGTTGTTATATTTGATTTTTTAATAACTTATTTATTATAATTTATTTTCATTAATGTCGTGACAGATGGATGACGACCTAGATAATACCGTATGATAAGTTTTTCTTACTCATCATTTTCTTACTTACTATTCAATGTTTTATTATTTAATGTTTTTTTTACTATAGGTTCGAAGACTTCGTCCTAATAATGTAGGAGTAATAATTCCTCACACCTATTTCGCATTCATTTTTTCTTTTCTTTATTTTGCTTTTAAGTAGCTTTTTCTTACACAGAGGGAGAAAAGAAGGTCTGGTGCTTTGGCGAATGCCAAATTTAAGGGGAAAGAAAAAGCAACTGCTTCTAGACAAGGAACAAAAAATAAAGATTGCCAACTGGTATCACTTTTAATCCTACTCTTTTCTCTCTGTTTTTACAATGAATTTGGATGTTATTGAATGAAAAAAAAAATTAAGTTTCGTTTTATGTAGAACTCTTTATTTGTCAACATGTTTTTGGTTTTTCTCATTTAATATTACTTTTTTTCGTGTTATTCTGTGTATACAATTGACTTTCTAAGGAACTATGATTTTTTGTTATGACATATTATTTGTATCATTTGTTGGGTCCCAGTTTTTAAAACTCTAAATTTGTTTGAACATTCCATAACTTGAAGCATCGATCAATAGAGAAACCTCAACCTTTCCTAGTAGTTTGAAGCATATTTTGAACTTATTTATAGCATACCTTTCAACATGCTATTGATCGAGCATATTACTATAGAACATGTTACTCTATGCTCTGATATTGCATTAGTAAACAATGTGTTGGATGCAACTGAGCATATTAGTAAATAATGTGTCGATGCAAACTGTAAAACTATAATGTTGTATCAAAATCAACAACATGTCAATTGGGACAACTTGCACGTTAAATCAACAAAATAATAATTATTTTTTTATGAGTTTGTGGTTTAGGCACCAAACTATAATGAACTATCAAAAACAACATTGCCGCAATGTGCGAGGCTTGCTGGGAAAGAAAATGAGTGCTCCAAATGCCAATAGGGACAACTTGCACGTCACGAAAGAGATCGATCAAAACATCGTGCCCCCGTTCAACCTAGATTTTTTCCTTCTTTACCACCAAGTCGTCGTCGCCGAGCATGCCTAGAACAAGAATCAAATAAAAGGGTCTGCCTTCAACTAATGACTTTGTCTACCAACATTTCCCATCCTGTAACAGACAATATAGTAACAACTAATGTTTTAGAGTCATCGTCAACCACCTTGCTTCAAAATCTTAATGACGACACTACAACATTTGTTTCACGGTGGTTGTCTGTGGCCATCGAATCAAGAAAATCCTCCTCAAAATCTTGAAGAAGGCACACCAACAAATATCTCAACGGTGTCGCCTGTGACTACCATGCTCCAAGACTTTCCTCCTCAAAACCTATACAAAAGCACAACAACGGTCTTGGAACCATTCTCTCCATGTTTCCCAGGGGCATCGTATATAACAAACATGTTCCAGCAAATGCGTAATCCGAATGAAAGCACCAGGTGTTCGCTATAAGTTTTAATTTTCTATTCTCACTCTTGTTGTCTTATTCATGTTCTCCTTTTAAATTTATATTCAATTTATATAATCAAATTATATGACATCTATAATTTTATCTGTTGTGCCTACACAGTAGAAGGTGTAGCTATCGATGTTGCATTTAATCCTCGAAACCATGAAATTCCAGATCGTCATTTCCTCGGCTTGATGAATCGAACATGTCCTCATTGTTCTGCCTTACACTGGCTTGCTGAAAAATTAACAAAATCATTTGTATCAAATCCTCTCTTTGGTAAATGTTGTTTACAAGGAAAAATTAGACTACCTCCACTTATTGCACCTCCTTTAATGCTTAAAGCATTGTATGACGACAATGATGAACAATCAAAATCGTTTCGTCAGCACACACGAGAGTATAATGCAGCTAATGCGTTTACGAGTCTTGGTTCTACTTTGGATGACAGATTAATTACTGGGAGGGGGCCTAGAACATTCACCATTCATGGAGAATTACGCCATCGAACAGGATCGCTTATGCCACAACCAGGGTGTGAGCCAATTTACTCTCAATTGTACATTTATGATCTTAATTCAGCTTTAGATATTCGCACCAACAAAAATCCTAACTTGAGAAGAGATGTTTTGAAAACCATACAAGATTGTTTATTACAACTAAATCCTTTTCCTATGAAATTTCGGCAGGCTCACACAATTTTAAGTGAATTGGAATTGACGGGGGTGAATTTACCAGCCTATCTTCACTACAGTTCTGTAACAGACCGACGTCGATATAATCTCCCAACAATTGATGAGATTGCGGTAATATTACCGGGAGATGGAACTGAATCAAATGGAATGAGAGATATTGTGTTACATTTGAGAGGATATAATGGTTTGCTGTAAATTAATGAGTGTCATCCGACCTATTTGCCATTACATTATGTGGTATTGTTCCCTTATGGTGAGCTAGGATGTAATCCAGATTTGAAACAGTGGAATGCTTCCCAAGGTGGACCTTCATCTACTCGACTGACACAATTGCAATATTACAGTTATCGTATGTTCCAATGTGACACTGAGTATTCAACAATTTTGAGAGCTGGAAAACTTTTTTAGGAATTTGTAGTAGATGCTTGGGCTGCTACTAAACAAAATCAGTTGACATACTACAAGTTAAATCAATCGAAGCTTCGTGCAGAACTTTACCAAGGTCTTACAGATGTTTGTGCAGATGAGCTTGGTCCTGAACAAGTTGGTCAATGAATGGTTTTGCCATCTTCATTCACTGGTAGTGCAAGACATATGTTTGAAATTTTTCAAGATTCAATGGCTATCACGCGTTATAATCAACACCCAGATATTTTTCTAACTATGACAGCAAATCCCAGATGGCCTGAAATTACTAAATCACTATTGCCAAATCAGATCTCGTCCTGATTTAGTGGCCCGTGTTTTTGAGTTGAAGCGAATTTTTTTGATGAAGGAGATAGAAACAAACAACGTCTTTGGTAGAAAAGTGGCGCATGTTTTTACAATTGAATTCCAAAAAAGGGGGTTACCGCACATGCATGCACTTTTGTTCCTTCATGGTTCAGATAAAATTCAAATATGTGCTCAAGTGGACAGAGTAGTGTGTGCTGAATTTCCGAATTGTCAAACTGACCCTTTGCTTTTTGAAACAATCGTAGGTTGCATGGCACACGGACCATGTGGTGCTCGAAATCCACAAGCACCATGTATGGAAAATGGGGTGTGTACCAAGCGGTACCCTCGATCATTTGTTGAATCAACAAGTATGGACTCTGATGGATATCCTGTCTATCTTCGTCGTAATACTGGTCAAAAATACACCGTGAGGGGGCAAGAAATTGATAATAGAGACGTTGTGCCACATAATCTGTATTTATCAAGAATGTTCAACTGTCATATCAATGTTGAAGTTTGTGCAGGAATTAGATGTGTAAAATACATTCACAAGTATATTTATAAAGGACATGATTGCGCAACAATAGTACTTGGAGGAATTAATGAGATCCAACAATATCTTGATGCTAGGTATTTTAGACCTCCAGAAGCTGCGTGGCGATTGTTTGGTAATCCTTTACATGAAGAGATTCCGTCAGTTGTACGATTGGCACTTCATTTGCCCGGGATGCATCGTGTTGTCTTTAACCCTGCTGAATCTTTTGATACGACCCTTTCTAAAGGTGCACATCAACAAACAACTCTAACTGGCTTTTTTGATTGTAGCGCTAGAAATGAATCTGCCCGTGTATTAACTTATCAGGAATTTTCCCAAAAATTTGTTTCGAACAAGTCTATCAATAAATGGACTCCAAGACAAAGGGGTTATGCAATTGGTAGAATGTACTTTGCTAGCCCTAATTCAGGTGAACAATTTTATTTACGCTTGCTTCTAACTGTTGTCAGAGGACCTACTTCATTTGACTGGATACGTACGGTAAATAATATTATGCATGATACATTCAAGTCAGCATGTGTCGCAAGAGGCCCTCTTGAAGACGATGAAGAATGGATATAATGTCTTCAAGAGGCTGCAATTATGAGAACGGGATACCAATTAAGGAGACTATTTGCTATAATTCTAACTGAATGCTTTCCATTGCATCCATTTGAATTGTGGAAGCAATTCTCAGCACATATATGTGATGATTTAGCACACAAGATTCGTACTATGTTTGGTATTTTGAATCCAACTGATGCTCATATTGAAGATTATGGCTTATATTTGATGAATCAATTGCTCCATGAGTCGGGGAAGAGTTTAGTTGACTTTCCACCCATGCCACAACCAATAACTTGAGAATGAAGCACGACAGTCTGATGCACAAATTAATGTTGACAGCCTTAATGATGCACAACTTGCTGCTTATACTGCTGTCACAACGTCAGTATGTGAAAACATAGCAACTACTTTCTTTTTGAGTGGGGGTGCTGGGACGGGAAAAACGTTTTTGTACAATACCATTGCAACCAAATTACGTAGCTATTGACATGTTGTTGTTACTGTGGCTTCATCTGGTATTGCATCGTTGTTATTGGTAGGGGGCGCACTGCACATTCTATATTTTGTATTCCTTTAGAAACCCTAGATAATTCAATATGTGGCTTCACTAAACAATCAATGCATGCTGAATTGTTTAGAAAAACAAAGCTGATAATATGGGATGAAGTTCCTATGCAACATCGATACTGTGTTGAGGTAGTTGATCGCACCCTTCAAGATATCAGAGATGATAAAAGACCTTTTGGGGGTATCACTGTTGTCCTAGGTGGAGACTTTCGACAAATATTGCCTGTTATTCCTAAAGGCGTTCGCGAGCAAATTGTGGGTGCATCATTGAGACGGTCTTCGCTATGGAAAGATATATGTGTTTTGACTCTGGGTTTAAACATGCGATTAACGTGCACAGGCGTTCGAAATACTAATTTTGCTCAATTCTTGATGGAGGTAATATTTCATTCAACCTTGAATTGAATTTTATAACATGATGCTTTGAATTAAATCTCACTTTGTGACTAATTATACTTTCATTTTTTAGATTGGGACCAATCCACAAGAAATTGTGAAACTTCCATCTACAATAAATCGGTGTCATAATCTAAATGAATTGATATTTAGAATCTATCCACAATTGGATGTGGTTGGTATAGTGACTCCAATCTTTCTCACTGAACGCACAATTCTATCTGCTCGCAATGACGACGTCAATGATATAAATGTTGTAGCACTGAATATTACTCCAGGAGAAACAATTACTTTTTTAGCTGCAGATAAAATGTCTGAAGGTGATGAGCTTGATCGTACCATTAGGAATCGATATCCTAATGAGTACTTAAACTCGCTGAATCCTTCAGGGTTGCCACCGTTTAAATTGGAGTTGAAAGTTGGATACCCAATAATGTTGTTATGAAATATTACACCGAAAGATGGACTTTGTAATGGCACGCGATTGATGGTTGTTAGATGTGCCTCAAGGGTAATCGAAGCTCGGATATTAAATGGAGATAAATTTGGCAATTTAGTCTTCATTCCGAGAATATCATCGACACCAACATCTTAGGACTTGCCTTTTCGA
Organism: Aralia elata; assembly: GCA_034770075.1. Taxonomy (NCBI): domain Eukaryota; kingdom Viridiplantae; phylum Streptophyta; class Magnoliopsida; order Apiales; family Araliaceae; genus Aralia; species Aralia elata. Next base: position 19,109,207 of record CM068388.1, read on the forward strand.
ATGACAAGACGTCAGTTTCCTGTCCGATTAACTTATGCTATGACAATCAATAAAGCCCAAGGACAATCTATCAAGTTCGTTGGGATTGATTTGCGGACACCTGTTTTTAGTCATGGACACCTTTATGTGGCACTTTCTAGATGCACATCTTCGGATCGTATTATTGTTCTCCTTCCGAAAGATGGGTCGAATTGCACCATAAATATCGTTTACCCAGAAGTTTTATTATAATATTCTTACGACAAGTAAATGGTATAGTTTAAACAAATTTATTTCTACTAAATTATGTAATCTTTTCAACATCTCTAATTTTAATTTTACAATGAGGTTCATTCTTTGTAGGATTGGAGTGATTTTTTCAACAAGAACGATAAAGTATATACAATGGACTTTTGTGGATGGGGCCGACCTAATCAGGTAAATCTACTTTTATGTCACTGCATCACAATAACTTTACTATTCCTATAATATAAATAGTGTTAATTTTATTGTTTATGTGAATAATTTAGGTGGTTGCGCATTCTCCTCATTGGGAAAAGTTCGTTCGTATTGATACAATGACATTAAGGATAGTGATGAAGAGAAGGTTTAAAGGGATGAAGAATACATTTAAGAGAGTCCAATACCGACCTGTCCCCATTTGACGATGACTAACCCACTACTTACCAAACAATTGTCTAGGTGTGAAAGTATCTCTTACTAAGACTCTATATTTCTCTACTTCGCATGCAGACACACAACACACACAATACATGCACAAACACACACATAACTGTAATCGATCAAACACTCGCAAATCAAACTCACACACCATTATACCGCCACCAATACAAATTTATGATTTAAATCATTAAGCAAATGAACCGTTTGTTGAAATGGTACTAAGATAACTTTATTTGATTGTAAGCATACATTCATCCATATCTTTTCCTAAATAAATTGATAATGTATTACAATCTCTCTAAATTCTTACTTATATCAATCTAAATCATCCCCCCCCCCCTTGAACTACATACAAATGTGTGTGCTCATTTGTATTTTAGATAATTCAGGAAAAAGTAAGGGGTCTCTTATGTTTCGGATTTAGAATTATTTTATTTTGACGCACATATTTTGATAATTTTTATATTTCAAATATTTCAGGTTACATTGAAGGATACTTGATGTAAGCTGTAAAGAATACGAAGTTGTTTCTCTATTTTCTGCATGTGTATATTTTTTGTATCCCGTCCTTTGTAAAGTATACATTGAAGGATTAATTGAAGGATACTTGAGTATGGAATGATGGTTGTTTTGGTGGTTTGGATATTTATTGATTATTGTAAGTTTTGTAAACAGGTTTAGATTTTTCTGGATATCTATTTTTTAAGGAAACTCTGCCGAAATTTCTTGAAATTAGTAGCGACTAACTTGATGTTTTGATGGTTAGATATGTGTTGATTATTGAGTATGTATTAATTTTCTGCATGTATGTATTTTTTGTATTTCGTCTTTTGTAAAGTTAACTAATCATATATGGTTATGATGATTTTGGGTATGGAATGATGGTTGTTTTGGTGGTTTGGATATGTATTGATTATTATAAGTTTTGTAAACAGGTTTAGATTTTTTTGGATATTTATTTTTAAAAGAAACTCTACCGAAATTTCTTGAAATTAGTAGCGACTAACTTGATGCTTTGGTGCTTGGATATGTGTTGATTATTGAGTATGTATTAATTTTCTGCTTGTATGTATTTTTTGTATTCCGTCTTTTGTAAAGTTAACTAATCATACATGGTTATGATGATTTTGGGTATGGAATGATGGTTGTTTTGGTGGTTTGGATATGTATTGATTATTGTAAGTTTTGTAAACAGGTTTTGATTTTTCTGGATATCTATTTTTAAAGGAAACTCTGCCGAAAGTTCTTGAATTTAGTAGCGACTAACTTGATGTTTTGGTGTTTGGATATGTGTTGATTATTGAGTATGTATTACTTTTCTGCATGTGTGTATTTTTTGTGTTCCGACTTTTGTAAAGTTAACTAATCATACATGGTTATGATGATTTTGTGTATGGAATGATAGGTTGTTTTGGTGGTTTGGATATGTATTGATGATTGTAAGTTTTTTATACAAGTTTAGATTTTTCTGGCTAACTATTTTTTAAGGAAACTGCCGAAATTTATTGAAATTAGTAGCGACTAGCTTGATGTTATGTCTAATTTTTCGTTATTTCGTGCCTTCAGGCACGGGCAATTACTAGTTTACTAATATGCTCAGTTGCATCCAATACATTGTTTACTAATGTAATATCAGAGCATAGAGTAACATGTTCTATAGTAATATGCTCGATCAATAGCATATTGAAAGGTATGCTATAAATAAAATCAAAATATGCTTCAAACTGCTGGGCAAGGTTGAGGTTTCACTATTGATCGATGCTTCAAATTATGGAATGTTCAAACAAATTTAGAGTTTTAAAAAATAGGACCCAACAAATGATACAAATAATATGCCATAACAAAAAATCATAGTTCCTTAGAAAGTCAATTGTATACACAGAATAACACGAAAAAAAAAGTAATATTAAATGAGAAAAACCAAAAACATGTTGACAAATAAAGAGTTCTACATAATACGAAACTTAATTTTTTTTTCATTCAATAACATCCAAATTCATTGTAAAAACAGAGAGAAAAGAGTAGGATTAAAAGTGATACCAGTTGGCAATCTTTATTTTTTGTTCCTTGGCTAGAAGCGGTTGCTTTTTCTTTCCCCTTAAATTTGGCATTCGCCAAAGCCCTAGACCTTTTTTTCTCCCTCTGTGTAAGAAAAAGCTACTTAAAAGCAAAATAAAGAAAAGAAAAAATGAATGAGAAATAGGTGTGAGGAATTATTACTCCTACATTATTAGGACGAAGTCTTTTCGAACCTGTAGTAAAAAAAACATTAAATAATAAAACATTGAATAGTAAGTAAGAAAATGATGAGTAAGAAAAACTTATCATACGGTATTATCTAGGTCGTCATCCATCTGTCACGACATTAATGAAAATAAATTATAATAAATAAGTTATTAAAAAATCAAATATAACAACATACACCAAAGGGAGAGTTAATAGAGAGAGTTAATCAGATGAAAAACTTACACTACCAAATATAACAACATCATCCATTGGTCGATGATTGTACAGTTGAATCGGTTGTAGCTACACACTATGAAATAAAAATCAAAAGTACAACTTTCACTAATTTAAGGAAAACGACAACTTAAATTAGCCTACAAATTTCACAAAATGAACAATGAATAATAACAAACTCAACATCCATTCCAACCTAACATTCGTGTGCAAATTTGTGTGTGTTTTGTGTGTTGTTGTGTGTGTGTGTGTGCTACTGCTGTGAGAGAGAGAGAACACAATTTAAACACCCATTGTAAAAAAATAAAATTAAAACACCCAAATTAAACACAAACATTCAAAAACTGAAATATTATTTGTATTGATTTATGATGAATTAGATACCATGTCAATTAATCATCAAGAAATACATGATTGTATATATATTGTTTGAATCAATGAAAAGTATAGTTTGAGCTACTAAACTCTATTATTTAATAAAGGAATGCTAAGTAAAATTACAGAATATACTTTTACTTGAGGTTGTAGTTCTAATTGAAGTAGTTTTCAATCTTTAAACTCATAACATCACATAACAATGAAAAATGCAGAACCAAACAACACAACATTATTTTTGTATCTAAATTGATTTTTTTCAGATTACTTCGAGATCCATACAATTTAAGTCTTGCAAACTTATATACTTAAATAAATTTATTCAAGGTTTCTTAACAAATAGATAGAAGAAGTGCACCAAATACATTACTACAAAAATATATTTTGGTGACCTCTACAGTGATTTTATACCATCTAAACATTTCATTAAGTGCATTTAAAACAGAGATCAATAGAATAGAGTAAAGAAACTAAAGGAATGGTAGAAACTAAAGTTATTCCGCCATCAATACGTCAAACATTTTAGTTGGTTTATTTAATTAATTGTACTAAAACCAAATAAAGTCATAGTGAGTATTTATTTTAAAGCCAATACAACTAACTGTCTAATATAAGACATCCATTCGAATTCTTAAAGCAATATAAACATTGGAGGAAAAATATAAACATGCAAAAAACAATATGAAAATTTTAAAACTTTTTCAAATTTTAAGTTTGGGAAATCTCCATAGACAGCAAGAATAGGGTTTAAAGCTCTAACCACAGTTTTAGGTTAGTGGAAGTTTTAGTTCTGGTAAAAGACCCTTAACTTAAATTATGTATTTTAAGCAAAACACATATGGGATTCAAGGATATACTTTTATAAACAAAGGTACTATAAATAATCTCTAATTTAAACATAAGCAAGACTGGAAGAAATCTATAGTGACATTTCAATCACTAAACTCCATAACTAAATGCAATACAAATTTAAATTATGATCATTGAATAGTGAATTTTTTCTAATATCTTCGCTTCGATGCAAGTTTAAAGATATGATAGAAGATACCATAATCAAATATTGCATTTAGTTAAACTAAATATTATTGTATTCTTGCAACCAAAGTTTTAAACTTCTTCAGCCAATCATACATGTCCATATATTGCATTTAGGTATGGAGTTTAGTAATTGAAATGTTACTATAGAACTCTCCTAGGTTTGCTTATGTTTAAATTAGAGATTACTTCCGTAAACTTAAGCAAAAACTCTACTCTCTTTTTTTCAATATTTAGAGGGTAATACATATTGTAATTTCGTAATCTCTATGTGTTACATACAACTTAACCAAACACACTAAGAACCTGTTAAATAAAAAGAACACGTTAATCTCTAAGGCATATTCTAACTTAGAACCGACCAACAAAGAATAACTAAAAAGAAACTAAATATAACTTGGACAAATCAAATCCCAAAAAAATAAATCTTTCATGAAGACTTTAAGAACCTGTTAAATAAAAAGAACATAGAGACTAAAAAAAAGAACTTGTAACTATAGTCACATAAGAGAAAACTTGTTAAGAGAATTTATAAGAAGTCAAAGAATATTAAGCATCTTCCTGAACAACAGATGCCATTATGATGTATATCAGCCAGACTAAATTGAAAGATGGAAATTTTTCTTCAAGAAACAACTATAATAACCTAATAATATATAGCTTAATAATTAGCGAGGTATTGATGTGCAATATGATGTACAGATGCCATTATGATGTATATTCAGCCAGACTAAATTGAAAGATGGAAATTTTTCTTCAAGAAACAACTATAATAACCTAATAATATATAGCTTAATGATTAGCGAGGTATTGATGTGCAATATACTTCTAATTATCGTTCTCTATATGAACCAAAATTAATATGGAATTCAAGGTGAAAAGAACAGTTATATGTTTCTTTTCTTATTGGCATTTTATTTGCAACATAGCATAATTTGTATATTTGTTTACCTGCTACATGAGAGCCTAGTTTTCACTGTCATGTCCTCATGTTGCCCATATCATAGTTTTGAAATATTCTTGTATTGGTGTCCGTTGTAAACTTGTTCCTTAGCTTTTGCTCCATAGTTGTCTGAGAAGTATTATAGAGTAAGAGTGGGCATAATATTGCTAAATTTGTTTGTTTATGCTTTAAATAACAAATCACTGAAAGTAAACGCGCAAATTAAAAAATTTCATTTTAATTGAGCATAAAAATTAAAAAATTTCGTAGATATAACTCACTGAAGAGAGAGGGGAAGAGTTTCTTTCTTTCTAAGGCATTTAACCAAACAAGTTATGTACATTTTAAGAATTTGAAACTACCCGACAGTGATGCTTGAAAGATTTCAGTGTAAGCAATACATTGAATATAGGTAAAACTCACCTCTGTTGCAAATCCCCTAATTTTCTCAGTTTTTGCCCATTTTTTTGCCCCAATTTTGCTCTTCGCCAATTTCGCAATACATTGAATTAGGGTTTGTTGCTACCCCAATTTTGCTATTCGCCACTCTATATCTCTCATCGAATGCTTTGCAGATTGAGGGAGGGAGGAAGAGAGAGTGAGAATTTACTTCTGAAGGGAGGGCCGAAGGTGAAATGGACGCTTGGGGTTCTTCTTCGGAGAGTTAGAGTGTGTGGATACCAAGTTCATAATTTGGGTTCTTCACTGAAGCGCCTGCAGATGGTCTGAAAATTTAGGTTCTTCATGAAGGGGAAAAAGAGACGGGAGAGAGAATAGGTAGAAAATTTGGGTGGGATTTGTTGTGGGTCAAATGTCAACCTTTGGATTAAGTTAAAAAAATTGAGATGAAATCTGAGTCATCGTTGTACTTGTTATGGCGTGTGTAATCCCATAAGAGAAAGGGAATAACAAATGTGAATTCTTTTCAAAACGAGTGGTGCGAGTCTTTTTAGTCGTTTTTTCGAGTCTTCATGAACACGTGTAGAATAGGTGCGATACTTCCTTAAGCAGTGGTCGCTCAAAGCATGTCTGTTTGGCGAATATATGCCATGTGTGGTTTGGTGGAGTCATATTAAACATTTTTAGAAGTAGAACTTTTGACAAAAGTGTTTTAATATAAAAATTAAGATAATAATTGACGACCAAATTATAGAAGAGCTTTTGAAGGTATTAATACAGTTCTAAGTTTAGTATGTGATATGAGATTTTTTTTTTAACAATTTAAGAATAATTTTGTACTTTGTATTTATGTCAAAAGTATTGCAATCAAAAATTCAAATTTTCTACTCAAGTTAAAAGTATTTTTAAACCCAAATCTCTAATATTTAATAGTATTTTTAAAAAATTACCAACCCCAAAACACTTCCATATATTATTTAGAAATGATTTTAATGCTCACAAAAGTTTTATTTTGAGGGTAAAGGAAGGGAAGGGAAGGGAAGGAAAAGAAAAATAATTAAAATCTCTCAAAATCTCATGTTTGTGATTTTTTTAAAAAAAAAAAGTAATGGAAGGGTCTTCGAGGTAAAGTTAATTTTATTTTTGACTCAAAACTTTCCCCCTAAAAGTGAGAGGATTTGGAGGGATGAGAAAGTTAAGTATTTTATATTACCTAAAATAATTTTTTAAATAAATAATATGACAATTTTGTCCCTAACTATTATAACTCCTAATTTTTTTAAAAATATTTTTTCTCCACGTTCTTTCGTACTCTCACCAACCCTCCCCCCCCCCCACCCCCACTCACATCCACCTCCACCTTATTTCCATGGCACCCCTTTCTGTTTCCCGCCATCTATTATTATACAATGTAGTAATATTATTAATTACGACATTTTTTTTTTATCAAAAATTACTTTAATCTAAGTTTTTGATGCACATCCATTCACATTTTTTGAATATATCTTCGTCAATATGTGAACCTGTTTTTGTATTTATACATTGCCATATAGGTTTTTGTATTTATACATTGCCATATAGATATAGATTTATTAAAACATGATTAATAAATTCTAGACATAATTATTTGCTGAATTTGAAGGTTTAATAATTAAATAAATTATCATCTTTTGTGGGACAAAGAGAGTAAGATTATTATCGAATTTTTCAAAGTCAATTTGAGATATTTTAAAATTTAGATCATATCATTTATTATATTTTTATGTAAAAGTAATATAATAATAGTGTAGCTTAAAAATTAAAATTCATTCCCTTTCCTATTTCTAAACTCACAAACAAGGAAAAACATAATTAAAATCTCATCCCTTCCTTTTCTTTCTAAAACTCACAAACATGACATCCCTTCTCATCTTATAATCCATTTTCATCACTTCCCATCTCAACCTCCAAACTCGCAATCGTGACATTAGTCTTGGTTGTCTCTTCACATCTCTTTGGGGGGTGTTTCTTAATCTGATTTTTTTTTTTGTTTTTAATTCCTATTTTTCTCAGTCATTCTCTTATCCCTTTTGTTTTTACCTTCTCTTTCCATAGTATTTATGATTTTAAATTTTTCTCCCCCAATTTTTCTATAATGATTTTATATTTTGAGAAATATTTATTTAAACGACACACGTAGTGTGTTATGTGTATAAAATGATTAGTATTCCTAAATAATTCATCGATTTCAAAATATAAAAATTATTATTAATTTTTGAAGTCATTTTGAGATATTTTCAAACTCAAAATTAAATTTAATATTAATAAATATAATAATAGTTATTGTGAATTATCTTAAAAGTTGTGCTAATTACAAGAATTATGATTATATAAGTTTTAATACATTATTTCAATTTTGATTTTGTAAATATCTCAAGGTGACTTTCAATCTATAATTTGAAATTGAAACAAGTACCAATTTTGTTCATAGTTGACCCAATACTACTCTTTAAACTTATTTTATATTTAACGTGTATACTTTTAGACATCATTTTGTGAAGAAAATATTTCTAGGACTAAAGGTGTACTAAATATAAGATTTATTATTTTTCAAAATATATTTGAATTCCATCAATTCTAAACGTTTGAAGTTCCTGCAAATCGAAAACACTCACATTCACTACAAATTCTTGGTCCTTGTTATGGCGTGTGGTACAAAAAAAATAACGAATGTGAGATTTTTTTATTTTTTTTCAAAATGAGTGGCATGAGTCTTCTTAGTCTTCTTTTTACAAGTCTACGTCTTCATGTGGTGTACATGTGTGATGTGGTGCGGTCAAATAAAACACTTTTAAAAGTAGAACTGTTATGACAAACTATGACAAACACAATAAATCAACGTAGAAAGATAAAGACAATAACACAAGGTTTTACGTGGAAACCCAAATCGGGAAAAAACCACGGAGAAGACAGAAGAAATCCACTAAATAAATATTTGAAGAATACAAGATAGAGAGAGAATAATTAGAATATTTCTGAATGAATCTGAATGTCTCTGAATGTCTCTGAATATCTCTGAATATCTATTCTCCAAAATTCTAGCACCTATATTTATAGGCCATAGGAAATTCCATAACCAAATAGGATAAGAAATACTAAATTGAGTATAATTAGGAAAGATAACTTTCCTTAAACCAAAACGGATTCTAGGTAACACCTAAATCCAAATCCAATAAGGAACTAGATAATACCTAAATCCAAATCCAATAAGGAATCATGTCATACCTAACAAATCTCCACCTTGACTTGAATCCTCCAAATATAGCACAAGCAGTGAACTTTCTCCTCTTCTCAAATTCATAACTCAAGTGCATCGAACACTAACCAGGTCCAAGCAATGTTTGAACTTGGTATGTGATAACGGCTTTGTTAACATGTCAGCTGGATTGTCTGCAGTACCAATATTCAAAAACTTAATGTCGCCATATTTATATGTCATAGGGTCACTATACTCAACTGTCTCGACAACTGATAAGGCATAAGCAACATAATCTGAATACCCATATCTCTGTGGTGGTCGCACTGTCCTCTTTGCCCTGTCTCTAGTGAGACTATTTTGATTGTCCACTTGTTCCTCCTCTGGAACTATATTTTCATCTGCAACAGTAGTAGTAGACACATGATCTGAACTCTGTTGTGATTTCTGAACCTGAGGAGAAGTTACTTCAAGCTCCACCTTCTGACCAACACTATCAAAACTATCAATACAAGGAACAGAGTATTCCTTGTTCTTATGAAGCATAGCTGACTCATCAAAAGTAACATCTCTACTAATGATGACCTTTGCTGACTTCTGATCAGCACACCAAAGTCTATAACCCTTCACACCAGAACTATAACCAAGAAAGATGCATTTTTTCGCTTTAGGTTCGAGTTTTCCCTCATTCACATGTGCATATGCAGGACAACCAAATACCCTAAGAGATGAATAATCTGCAGGATTACCTGACCAAACCTCTTCAGGGGTCTTACATTCTATAGCTGTACAAGGAGAACGATTCACCAAGAAAGAAGTTGTGTTCACTGCTTCTGCCCAAAATTCCTTGCCCAAACCTGCATTTAACAACATACACCTGGCCTTCTCTATCAAGGTTCTATTCATCCACTCTGCAACTCCATTCTGCTGCGGTGTCTTCACAACTGTACGATGTCTAACAATTCCTTCATTCTTACAAAACTCATTGAACTCAGTCTCATAAAACTCAAGGCCATTATCGGATCTGAACCTCTTAATCTGCTTTCGTGTCTGCTTCTCAACCAAAGTCTTTCACTGTTTAAAAGTCACAAAAACGTCATTCTTATGTTTCAAGAAGTAGACCCAAACCTTCCTGGAGTAATCATCAATGAAGGTTAGCAGATAATGTGCACCGCTACCTTTGGAAGGAACCCGTGAAGGATCCCAAAGGTCTGAATGAATGTAGTCCAAAGTCCTCTTTGTTCTATGAACCGCAGTCTTGAAACTAACTCGTTTCTGTTTCCCCAAGACACAATGCTCAAAAGTCCAACTTTTCTATTTTCTGTCCAGATAAAAGACCTCTTTTACTCAAAGAATCCATGCCTCTTTCACTCATATGGCCTAACCTAATATGCCACAACCTGGTGGTGTCATCCGCAGTAACTGAAGAACAAAGTACATCTGAATCTGTAGTTATAGAACCCTCCAACTTATATAAAGTGCCGACCTTGATTCCTTTCATCACCACAAGAGATCTACTAATCTTCATAACTCCACCTTCAGCTGTGTACTTACACCCATTTTCATCTAGTGTACCCAAAGATATGAGATTCTTCTTCAAACCTGGAACATGTCTAACATCTGACAATGTCCTGATTATGCCATCATGCATCTTAATTTTAACTGTGCTAATGCCAATTACTTTACATTTAGAATTATTTCCCATCAAAATAATTCCACTATCAAATGGTTCATATGTGGAGAACCAATCACGAGTAGGACACATATGATAAGAACACCCAGAATCCAAAATCCAATCACTGCTAAGTCTTTCTCTGTCATCGGCTACTAACAGAAGACCATCACTATCCTCAACAACGCTAGGCTGAGCATGCTTTCTTGCCCCCTAATTCTGCTGGTTCTGCACATTCTGTCCATTATTAATCTGACCATGATTGTCTCCTCTATGTTCTTTATTTTTCAACTTCAGACAATTACGTTTTATATGCCCCTTTGCATGACAGTAGTTACAGCTGAAATTCTTATTCCTAGATTTTGATCTGTGTGTACTGCCACTTTTTGAACTTCTCTCAACTGACCTCCCCCTGGTAAACAATCCAACACCTTGATCATCATTTTTCCCAAAAGTCATCTTAGAATCTAGTTTTTGTTTACTCATAAGATTCGTCTTAACATCCTCAATTGAGATAGTGTCTCTACCATAGATCATAGTGTCTCTAAAGTGTTTATATGAAGGAGATAATGAGACTAACAACAATAGGGTTTGATCTTCATCATCAATCTTAACATCAATATTCTGCACCTCAGTTACAATCGAATTAAATTCAGTGATATGAGATTTGATTTGAGTACCTTCTGACATATGCAAGGTGTAAAGACGTTGTTTAAGTCTCAATCTATTGGTGAGGGACTTCGTCAAATAGAGAGATTCTAATTTCTTACACAAATCAGCAGCTGTAGTTTCTGCTAACACCTCTTGCAACACATCATTCGAAAGGCACAACTGAATTGCCGAAAGTGCTTTATCATCCATAGTTTCCCATTCTGACTCAGACATCTCGCTAGCTTTCTTCGTCTCCCAATCCGTATCAGACATATCTACAGGCTTCACTGGCTTCCCTACAATGGCTTTCTTCAAGCCTTGCTGAGTAAGAACAGCCTTCATCCGAACCTGCCAAAGACTAAAACTAATATTCCCATCAAATTTGTCAATACCAAATTTTGTTGATGAAGTCGAACTCAATGCCATAGTATGGATCGATATTAACCAGGCTCTTGATACCAGTTTGTTATGACAAACTATGACAAACACAATAAATTAACGCAGAAAGATAAAGACAATAACACAAGGTTTTACGTGGAAACCCAAATCGGGAAAAAACCACGAATAAGACAGAAGAAATCCACGAAATAAATATTTAAAGAATACAAGATAGAGAGAGAATAATTAGAATATTTCTGAATGAATCTGAATGTCTCTGAATATCTCTGAATATCTCTGAATATCTATTCTCCAAAATCCTAGCACCTATATTTATAGGCCATAGGAAATTCCATAACCAAATAGGATAGGAAATACTAAATTGAGTATAATTAGGAAAGATAACTTTCCTTAAACCAAAACGGATTCTAAGTAACACCTAAACCCAAATCCAATAAGGAACTAGATAATACCTAAATTCAAATCCAATAAGGAATCATGCCATACCCAACAAGAACTTTTGACAAAAGTGTTTAAATATAAAAATTAAATTATATTCCCTCCGTCCTTCAAAGAATGTCTTAACTATACTTTTTTTACGCAAATTAAGAAAAGTAAAATAGAAAAAAGAGAGTAAAAAAAGTTTTAAATTTATCCTTAGTGACCTTACAAATTACATAAAATGATGGATGAGGAGGATGCCATTATTTTGTTTATTTTTTAAATTAATTTCTGGCCAACTACTGCATAAGCCTTACAATTGATGGGGGGATTTGAAATGTACATCCCATCATTAGTTTTTTCTTTTCCTTTTTTTGTTTCTTTTTGGCCTTGCCTTTTTTTTTTCTTTCACAAAGGTTAAGTTATATGATAAAAGTTTTTGCAACCTCTTTTTGCCTTCTAAAAAAATATTGAAACAATTCTTTTTACAAAAAGAGACTCCTCAATACTCTTTTATCCTCACTACCTAATTTATTTTTTTAATTTTTCACTTCATTTCTCCCACTACACCATTCACCACCACCCGCCCACCATCCACTAGCCCCACCACCATCATCCACTACCACCGTCGTCATAGTTTATTATAATTATGTAAAATTGTCATAATTATTATTATATTTTATTATACTTGAAATATTTTACTAGTCATAATTGTTGGTAATTTTATTTGAATTAATTATTTAATATTTATTATATTATTACTCCCACTATACATTTGTATAAACTGATCTAAGGGACACATAGTAAATGTTGTATTCAAACATACTATACATATAAGTTATTAAACAATTTTTTATATTTAAACTTTGTTTTAATTAAAAAGAGTCTATTTTTTGCAGAGCCTCTATTTATCATTACAAGAAAATGCCCTAGTTCCGACGAAACTATTTTCGACGAGTATATATTATTCCGACGAAAAAATGCATCGAAGCTAAGTTCCCCGTAAGTATATTAATTCTGACCGAATTCCGTCGGAGATAATAGGTGGTACTGGGCGCCAATATCTCCCGGTAGCGCCAATTTTTATTTTCGACGGATGAGATTAGTTTCGACGGAATATCCGTCAAAAATAACTTAGTTTCGACGGACTTATTTACGACGGACATTCCGTCGAAATTAACCTTTTAGCCTACTGAATATCATTTTCTTTCAGTCGCCAATGCTCGATCATTTCAATATATTACTCTCTCTCATCCCTCTCTCTTTGTCATCCCTCTCCCCACCTCTGTTCTGCTGCCGTTGCCGTTGCCACGCTCGTCGCCACTCCCGTTTTGCTATCGTTGCGCCGCTGCCGCTGCGCCATTGTCGGCGCTCATCTTCTATATCTATCTCTCTCTATTAATATTCAAGGTTAGTTGTACACATATCTTGGGTTTAATTTTTTCCCCAAAAATTCGTTATTGATGCATTTTGCCTGTACAATATTGGTTAATTTATGGAATGTTAATTAATGTTTTGTGAAACTGATATTGAAAAACCTAATGTACATATATGTTGGATAGGAACTGATATTGGATGGGATGAACTGATATTAGTCCAAGTTGGGTTTCAATGTTATAGTTTCAATTTGGGTTATACATTTGTGCAATGAATCTTAATTAGAATTGCTTCAATTTGGGTTTAATTTGTGTAATTACAGTATATGTTCAAAATTTGATATTGAGGGTTATATATATGTCAAGTGTATTGAATCTTCAATTTGGGAATATTCTAGTTGCAATATCTTCTATGCTTCAATTGCAAAATCTGCTTCAATTGCAAAATATGTGGGTCATTTCTTTGGTATATTTACTATTTCTGACGGAATTCCCGACGAAATTTCTGTCAGGCTTATTCAATTGCAAAATCTGTGAGCCATGCATGTATTTATGTATTATTTAATTAGTTTTCCAATATTAAAAGAAACTAAGTAGCATTTACTTAGTTTTCAACTAATAAAATAAAATAAAATGAACTAAGTAGCATTTTCTTAGTTTTGCATTACTAAATAAAATAATAATAATATAAACTAATTTTAAATAATATAATATAAGATAATATAATACAAAATAATAAAATCAAATAACATAAAATAAAATAAAATTAATAATTTAATTTACTACAAGTAAATTAAAATTAAATTTAATCAAATAATATGATATAATATAATATAATACAAAATAAAATAATTTAAAATTTACATTTAAATTTAAATTAAACTAAACTAAAGTAAATTAAGATTAAAATAATATAATATAATAACAATATAAATTAGATGGAATAAATTAAAACAAAGTAAATTACTTAATATAATATAATAAAAAATAAAATAAATAAAATAAAATAAAATGAAATGAATTAACTTATTTAAAATAAATAAATAAATTAAATTATATAATGCAAAATAAAAAGAAATATAAAGAAATAAAATAAAATAATTTTAATTAAAATAGATTTAAATAATATAATACAAAATAAAATAAAATAAATAAAATGAAATAAAATAAAATAACTAATTTAAAATAAATAAATTTAAATTAAATTATATAATACAAAAATTAAAAGAAATAAAATAAAATAACTTATTTAAAATAAATAAATTAAATTAAATTATATAATATAAAATAAAAAGAAATAAAATAAAATAACTTATTTAAAATAAATTCAATTAAATAATGTAAGATAATATAATAAAAAATAAATTAAATAAAATAACTTATTTAAAATCAATAAATTAAATTAAATTATATAATACAAAATGTTAGTTTCTAGAGGCACAAAAGATATCTAGAAAGGGGGGGGGGTTGAATAGATTCTTTAAAACTTTTTAACTTGTTTTAAAAGAATGACTTATCAATTTGGTTAATTAACAAGTAATTAAGCATAGCGGAATATGATTGATAAAATTCCCCTTAGAGATAGAACAGTTATAATGGATATGATAAAGCGGTGATAAAACAGTTATAGCAGTTATGGTAGTTAAGGAGTGCAAAGAGGTAGAGACGATGCTTTAAGTGGTTCGGAGCACACAAGAGTCCTACTCCACTATTCTACTCCTCGAGTAGCAAATCCACTAAAGATATCGTTACAACTGAATCACAAAGATTCTTCAAGACCCGCAGTCTTAGAACTCTAGTACACAACGTACTCTTCAAGGCCAGCAGTCTTGGAACTCTGTAGACTAAGACCCGCAGCCTTAGAATCTCTTGTACCTTTGGTACTCAGCAAGTCCAGCATACTTGACTTTGGTTGGTCACCTGTTGATCCTTTTACTTGATAGAGAGTGATTGTTTTATTGCTACTGAGTTGCTTGAAGCATATGGTCTGATGAACTCAGCAGCGAAGCAAAATGTTTCCCTTCGGATTATAGAATGATACTTTGACATATTTAATTTCTTTACGTTGAACTTGCTTGTCTATAACCTTCAATCTGTCTTATGTAGATGCATCTGAAAATATTTTCGTTGAGATGTGGCAGTTGCATCTAATACTTCCGTTGAGATGTGTTGCAGAACTTTAGGAATAGTTTATTCTCTGTTGACCGTAGTAGTGAGATGAGTCAGCTTCCATTAGCTTGCACCAAGATAGTGGTAGAGATAATGCTCTGAATATCTGTAAACCCTAGCTGTTTGCCCCCCCCCCCCACTGACTAGATTCTTTGTTCATCTCTTTAGTATTCAACAACTGTCTTGGGCAGTTCATTCTACTGATCAATCAACATGGGTAACTTAGAATATTCATTTCAGATCTGGGTTGCTTGACTGACGTGCTGACTCTACGATCTTGCTAGTTTTAGTGTCGTTAGTGTGATTGTAGAGTTGTTTGTCTGAACTGCTCTACAATCTGTTGATGCTTGCAGTCGTTCGCTGTGATCTTCATATTTCACTTTGATTGCTCTAAGATAGCATCAATGCTTTGCCTTTATGCTCTTCTTCAGAAGTGCTGATTTAGTCTTTGAGAATATTGGTAGAGACTACTCTACGATTTTGTACTTGGTTGTAGACAGTCTTTGTGAATCGTAGAGTGACAAGCTATGCTGACTCTACGATCCTGAGAGTTAGCCTTGTGATGCCGAGACAACTCTACGATCTGTTGAGAGAGCTCTTCGTTCTGCCGAGAGTACTCTACGTTCTGCTGAGAGAACTCTATGATCTATCGATGGTGCTCTACATTCTGTCGAGAGTGCCTTACGTTCTTCCGAGAGAACTCTACGATCTGCCGAGCTTCACTCTACATTTGCCTGGCAAATTCTGTGATGGCATACTTTGACTCTACAAAGTTGGCTGACTGCTCTACAATCCTTCACTGGGCATTTGTGCAGTACTCTACGATCTGTCTATTTTAGCACACAAGATCAACCTAACAAGTTTGATCTTTTCTAAGTCCTTTGTACATCACCTTCAATAAAGGACTTTGCAACACTTATCATTACAAATATGCTCTGATCAGATAGATATTCAATACAGCTTAGATCATCCTAATATATTTGATCTTTTCTATTCTAAGTCCTTGTACATATGTATTGCATGAAGCACTTTACAATTCAGCTACTGATGTACATTAAGAACACAACATAAAATTTAAACCATGTGATTCCTAACAATCTCCCCCTATTTGATGTTGACATAAACCAGTAATTTTGAATCATATCATCAATTCTAATGCAGATGCTTATAAAAATATAAAAATGTCTTATAGTACAGTGAGCAACTATATTTTTAGATAGAATTATGAGTTTTATTAATGATCATATGAATATTACACTATATGGTAGTTTCATCAATAACAAGAAAGGAAAAATTACAAATAATTCCAAACCTTAGTTTCTTCTTCCTCTTGCTCCTCTTTTTGCCCTTAGAGGATTGGCCCTTTCATACTCAACTCTTCTTTTGTAGATTTCCCTGCCTTCTTCAGTCATTCGTTGGAAATCTTCAATCTTCTCTTGACTGAGGCCAGAAGATGGCATATAACTTCCTCCTTCACCATAGGGGTGAGTCCCATGTAAGTGTCGATTTAACAATGCAGGATTGCCTGATGGTATGTGAACTCCTGTTGAGGTTATATCAAGCATTCTTCTGTAGGATCCAGGGACTTCACTCCTTATGGGAATGATATCTGTGGGCTCTTCACTTGGAATTGATAACTTGGACTGTCTTGGTTTCTCTCTTCCCCTGTTGTTGCTTGACTGCCTTGGTTACTCTCTTCCCCTGCTGCTGCTTGATTCTCCCTTTTCTTTGCCTTTTTCTCCCCCTTTATGTCAGCATCTAGTTTTAAACCTCTTGGGAGAGCTGTTGTATACCCCGTACCAATTCTTGCATTTGAGACCGAGACTGAGTGTTGTCAGCCCTTTGTTTAACTAATTGAGCTTCAGTCCTTTCCCTTTGTTGGTGCATCAGTGCGAGGGCATTGTTAGTTCTTTCCATCTGTTGGAGGGATAGGCATTGGAAGTTGTTGATAGAGGTGCTCAAATCAAAGAGTTTCTCAGTTACTAACTTGTTCTGAGTTGTCTAAGACTCCTGAAGGGAAAGGACTGCGGATTTGTGATTAGCAATTTCCTTTTGATAGAATCTGTCCCTTATGTCAATGTTGTCCATTAACTCTTTGATAATTTCTCTTAACCTTTTAGTCAACTCAGTACCAAGATTGTTGGAGTGAGCATTGGCAGCATCAATAAGTTCGTTAAACCTTCTATGGAGGGTGAGAGAATTAGCTTCAAGATTCTCCTCCATATCTTTAGCCATACCAATAGTGAGATTAGTCAATTCATTTGTTGTGGGGATGAGTTTGACACGCTCAAGTATTTGCTTGATATCTGGTGAAGATTCTCCCCTATTGCTTCCTTGGAGATTTCCCAGAGTGATGGACATGTCAAAATATTCATTATGGTAGGAGGAAGGGACATCAACAGGAATGGTTGGGTCATTTGTTTGAAGTGTGGGAGAGTGAGCAGTTTGATTGTCTATTATAGGGTCATCACACTCTATGATCATAGAGTCGATTGTAGGGTGGGTTGACTCTACGTTTTGAGCTTGGAAGGTGAACTGAACATCAGTTGTAGAGTTTAGGGACTCTACGACTGGAGATGGTTGAGCATCTGGTTCATCAGGGACAGAGTTTTGAGACCCTGTAACTGGAAGTGGGTTCCTTGGGTTAAAGATGACCTCATTGCATCTTGGTATTTCATCAAACTGATAGTAAGTTGGCAAAGGAGAGTGATTTAGCTTAAATGATAACGGAATGAAGTATACCTTTTGCTCGTTAACTTGGAATGGACTGTTGGTGAGCAGTTTCTGAGCAAAGGATCCAATTCTAGGAAATTCTTGGGCAAGCACTGAAATAGCTGGGTAAAACTTGAAGGCCCATAACATGTGATCCCAAGAATTGAGGATTAGAGCTTGATGGAATGACATCCTTGGTAAGTAGGCAAATAGGAAATTGTAATTTATATGTCTCTCTTCATTTCTGCCTTCAACAATGATTTCCAGGCTTTCATCTTCACTCTCATAGCTTTCATCACTTACATTAATAGCCTCAACTTTCTTAGCCATTATCTCTTCCCTTTCATCAATGATCTCCATATGCTCTTCATGCTCCTCAACATGAGTTCTAATTTCTTTAGGGTTTGATGGATCTTTATGATGATCTTCTGATTGCTCCCCCTCAATCTGAGCAGTGACTGGCTCAGGGACATTAGGTGTCTCCCCCTCAATATGAGCGCATCTTTGCTCAGCAGTTTCTTGTTGTTCCCCCTCAGTTGGAGTGACAGTATAATCAGAGGTTAATAGTCTCATTTCCTCCTCTTTGATCCTTAACATTGCTTCATTAAGCTCCTTTTGAGCTAAAGTCATCGTTTTTTCTTCATTTTCTTTGGCTCGGGTTCAGCAACCTTCCCAACCATTTGTTCTTCATGAACAACCATCGAGTCAGGCTGACCAACATCTTTAGTAGTGTCTTTAGCTCTTAACTCTACGATCGCAGAGTGAGGATTTTCAGCGATCGTAGGGAGGCTTTGCTTAGTGCTGTGTTTTTCTTTCTTATGATACACCTTTAGACTTGGTGATGTTTCACCAGAAGCTTCTTTATCTTGCTTTCTTTTCTTCTTCTCTGCTTCTGATTAAA
The DNA here is from genome assembly GCA_034770075.1 of Aralia elata. Taxonomy (NCBI): domain Eukaryota; kingdom Viridiplantae; phylum Streptophyta; class Magnoliopsida; order Apiales; family Araliaceae; genus Aralia; species Aralia elata. The sequence goes on from CM068388.1 coordinate 19,128,617, forward strand.
GGGAAGGCTTTGGTTGAGCAGCAAAAGATGCAGTTTCTTCATTTGAAGAACCTGGAGGTTCCTCTTCAGTCTGGGACACTGCTTTCTTTTTTCCTTCGCTTTTTCTGGTTAAATCTGGCACCTCCTGATCCACCTCATCAGTTTCTTCTTCAACCACAGACATATTCTTCATTAAAGGCCTTCTGACTTCACTTTGAGTTTTCTCACTGTCTTCTGTCTGAGCTGATCTTAAATTTCCAACTGGATTCCTTTTCCAGTTCACAAATAGCTTTTGGGTGATCCTTTTATTGACATTTTTCACTTCTCCTTCATTATCCCCAATTTGATTTCCCAGTGCTTTCTGAAGAATGATGCTTATGAATCTGCTATAAAACATTTTCCTTGCTCCTTTGTTCTTTCCATCATATGAGACCCAATTTCCAATCCATTCTAGGAGCAGGGCACCATAGTTTATTTGGATCTTCTTCACAATAGCAGTCATAATTCGTAGCTGAATGTCGCTGACAGATTCATGAGATGACTCCTTGCACAAGATGCATTTACCAACAATATCAGCCAAAAAATCATACTTTTGAGGAAATTCCTTTTTCTTTAACCCCTTCAGCCCTGGGTTGTTCTCGTGATGCATCCACTTCAGCCCTTCTTCGGTGTTGATGAACTAGAGAGTTGTAAGCCCGTCATTGTTGAATCCTAAGGCTACGTTGATTTTTGAAGCACTCAGCTGAAGCGAGACCCCTTTGACCTTTATGGATAGGATTTCATCCCCAATGATTCCATTTGAGTAGAATTCCCTTACCAATTTTGGATATACTCGAGTATTGGTGTCAAGGGCTTCGTAGAGTCGTAATCGCTATAGTAGAGAGATGATTTTCTTGTATTTCGTCTCAGCTGTGGAAAAATTATCGAAGTCGAGGGAGTTACCTGAGATGACTGGAGAGAATGTCATTTGAGAATTTCTTTGATTTTGTTGTACAAGAACGAAATTTGCTGAGAGTTTGATTAAACCAGAGAGCTAGGGTTTCAGCGAAGAGGGAGAGGGAGGGTTTTCAGATGAAATGAGAAATTTTAAATGAATTAGTAAAAACTCCCCTCTTGTTCTGTTGAGTGGGTCACGTGTCAAGTGTTGAATGACTGCACGTATTATATTTCGACGGAAAAGACTGTTTTGCCCTTAGTTCCTTCTGAGCTCTGCGTTTCATCTTTGAGTTTTTCCTACTCTACGATCTCAATCTTACTCAATGATCGTAGAGTGAGTCTCGGCAGCTTGGCTTTCGTTGAGCTCTACGATTTTTCAATTTCACTCAATAATTTCTGACGTCACTCTACGAACTTTCTTTCTGCAGAGTTAGTAGATTTCAAAGCATAATATTATGGATGCAAATTTAGCATTCCTAGTTCACTTATCAGAATGTTGAACTTTGATTCATCTAGAGGTTTTGTAAAGACATCAGCAAGTTGGTTTTCAGTAGGAATATAATGTAGTGATATATTTTCACTTTGCACATGATCTTTAATGAAATGATATCTTATATCTATATGCTTGGTTCTTGAGTGCTGTAGACACCCAAATTTTGCACTTCGTATACTAACCCTGACAGGAGGGCAAATTCGTCAAATGAACCGGCCTACGAGAGCAAAAGATGGACAAGTACGAACACTCGACGCCACCGCGACGATTTACAACCGAAACCGACGTGACAACAAGGCTGTCCGATTTGAGCATTCCCGAATGATGTGGCACGTCTCCCAGTAATTCCCGGACTGCAAAATACGAACATGTCGGCAAAAACCGACGTCACGACACGAGAATTGAGGCGTAACACAAAAATCAAGAAAGTCAAGCTAGCCAGCCGCGGATTGATCTGCGGCCAATGAGTGCGCCTTTTGAAAACACGGAACTCGAGACACGGAACTCGAAACCAGGCTGAGTGGCTGGTGGGCCAGCCAGCCGCAGATCAATCTGCGGCCAAGCCGCAGATTAATCTGCGGCTGCCCTAGGCCAGCCTATTTCAGCTCAGTTTCTTCATTTCATCCAGGAGACAGCAGCAGTTTTGGGAAGAAAAGGAAGAGAAAAACAGCAACAAAGATAGCTCGGGAAAGGAGAGAAAAGAGAGAAAAAAGAGAGAAATTATACTCTTTTGATTAGATTGTAGCATATATATTTTCTACTTCATTCAATATACGAGTTTGTACGAATTGTGGTAACATTTGCAAGGTGAAAAGCCCTCTTTTATAGCATTTTCGTTATATCATCTTGTTAAGCTTTTGGTCATTTGGGTCATATTATATGTAGTTTTTTTTGTATATTATTGAGGATACAAGGATTGAGGATTATTAGTGAGGGTTCCCAATGGAACAAAATTCTTCCTAATGACCCGATGATATCCATTTGGTGATTTTTAGCTTGTTTAATTCTTGTAATATCCATTTTGTGAGTGTGTAGAAATTGTGGATGTGAGCCTAGGAACGCGACCCCGTGGTCCAAATCCGATGATGGACAATTTTGGTGGATGTAATAGGATCGATTATCCTTTATTGTAAGATGTAATTGTCGGGCCTTAAAACGACGCCAAGGCGAGAATCGGGTTTAAGGCCCCGTAATAGTGAAATATGTGATTGTTGGCGTTCGGGGTATTTTGATGGCTTACATGCCCGTGAATATCCCCCTACGCGTTTTGATGTTTAACTTGATTTGTAACACCAAAGAAAAGATTTCAAAGCCAAGACAATAAAGATTTTTCTAAAATCAATCAAAATAGGATATTAGCATCACGAGGATAAGAATTGGAAATGCTAATGAATGTCGATTCCTATTAAACGAGAAGGCCAAAGAAAATCATTTTCAAACATCACCAAAAAATGGCTTTTATGAATGAACGAAATGTTTTACTAAACCTTTGTGCATAGGGTTAAAGATATCCTAGAAATTGCCCATCATCTTATGAAAGCAATGTATAGATTTCGATTCCTATTTTGACAAAGGTTTAAAAGATTCTTGTTTTGCCAAAACAACGCCTAATAAAGATCTCATAGTTTTGACAAGTAAAATCAAACCTTTCGCATGAATAAAGGAGCTCTCTCGTACTAACGGAAATGACGTTCTAAAACATTCCCAAAATAAAAAACGATTTCTCAATAAAAGGCCAAATGTTTCATCTCTCATAAAGGAACTCACCACAACATTCACATAAGCACACACACACACGCACGCACGTATACACATTTTATGAATCAAAGGATAGGAAAGTATCAAGATTGCGGTAACCGTGTTTCACGGAAGTCGGGGGGTGCCTAACACCTTCCCCTCACTTAAGCAAGCCCCCGAACTCTATGAATCTCGGTTCGCAGACCAATTAATTCGGAGTCACATATGAGCCATCGATTTATAAAAAACGAAAACTCGGATGAGTTGGTACATCCATTTCAAATATACCAACTGGTGACTCTGGTTAATTGCCTCATCATAAAAAACGACCTTTCAAAACCCCGTCGACATCAATGCCGACCTTTTCCCAAAATCATCTAATAACAAAGGCTAAAATCGGAAAAGGACAAATATCGCGAAGGAGGCGATTAAACCGGCGTCGACAGCTGGCGACTCCGCTGGGGACATTAGAGGGCTTAAGCCGCTTTCGAATCTTGATGCTATCCTATCCTTTTAAAATTCATAAAATGTGTGTATGTGCGATATTTTGATTTTACTTTTGATGTGGGAATGTGTGTTTTGCCCAATAAATGAATGATTGAATGGAATTGTTTTACTTTTAATCATTTGCATACGGTGAGGACGATGAATGTGAATGTATGTTGAGAGAGTACCTCCTCCTGAGGCGAACCTGTCGGTTGCTTATTACTGGACTCGAAGGGGCTACTCCCCGGAGATGGCTCAGGAAACGCACCACCCAAATCCGCTCCAATCGAAAGGTTTCAGACGAGTAGATTGCGAAGATTTGGGGACCTTCATGCCGAAAAGCCCGCGAGAGTAACCTTAGGATAGGTCAGCCTCAGATTAACCCAACGCAGGAAAAATCTCTTCATGACCTTTTACGTTTCGCACATATAAATGGCATGATCACATTCAATATTCATATATGCCTCCCCTTTTGTCAAAAGAAATTACTAACCTCTATGTTTTGTAAGGAACAGCTGGGGAAGCATAATAAGTCGAGTCTAGCATTTATTATTGCAATAAGGGATCGCTAACATGTTGTTTTGCAGAGAAAGATTAAAAAACCCAAAACACAAAAGTTACAGCTTTAACATACATCCATATCTTTTCATTGCCCAGGACTAAACTTCGAACCGTTGTTTCTGTAGGATTGCTCCTCAAACGCGTTCGCAATCTAAAAGGGCCCAGGACTCTACATCTGAAATGGCTGACCTCCCACCTACTAATCCCGGTTCCATATCTCGTGAGGAATTTGATGATTTTAAGAAACAGATGTTGGAAATGGCCATAATGCTGAAGGAACAATTGCTACCTAGACAGGATCCACCCAAAGAGGATCCACCCCAACCTAAGGGCGAGCCAATCGTCCCAAAAGCCATTCCTATGCCTAACAGGATAGTGATTACTATCCCAGAGGAAGGAGACACTGATGACCTTCGAAAGAAAATGAAGCAAATGGAAGAGACCATCCAATCCATGAAAGGCATAGGCTCCCTAGGCAGGGTTAATTATTCAGATCTATGTGTCTTCTCCGGAGCCAGATACCCGGAGAAATTTAAAATTCCCGAATTTGAGAAATACAATGGGAAGGGGGATCCTTATACACATCTGAAGATATACATCGGGGAGCTTGGATCTTATGCCGAAGACGAAGGTCTAAGAATGCAATTATTCCAAAAGAGCCTGACGGGGGAGGCAAGAATCTGGTATGCCCACCTTGACAATACTCGAATCCACAACTGGGAGGAATTGGCCCATACTTTCTTAACACAATACAGCTTCCAAGCACAAATGGCCCCTGACAGGTATCAAATGACAAAGGTCAAGAAACAACCGAAAGAATCTTTTAGGGACTATGCACAGCGGTGGAGGGGTATGGCTGCCCAAGTGAATCCCCAATGAGCGAGACAGAGATGGTAATGACCTTTGTGGATATCCAGGAGGCACCCTATTATGAGCGAGTGATATCGGGGATTGGACGACCTTTTGCCGAGATGATAAAACACGGGGAAATGGTGGACATGGGGTTGAAGTTTGGCAAGATTCGGGATTTCACGGCCTTGGAAACAGCTGCAGAACAAATCCAGAGTGGAAACTATGGCAGCACTTCCCGTAGGGTCCAAAACAAAAAGGAAGAAGATGTTTCCCTTATCCTGCAGGGATCATCTAGAAAGGCAAAAAACAATCCTCCAGTACAGGTGCAGCGAGTGGGGCCGTCCCGACAGCCTAACTTCACTGATCAGAGGGCGGATGGGCGAAGAAGATTCGAGACCTCGAAAAATCGAGTATTCACCCCACTCGGGGATCCTCTTGAGCAGGTGTTGGCCGTATTGATAGCCCAGAGGAAAATAGTCGATTTGGCACCCCCAAGTGACCCGAATGGAAGAAGATTTGACCCGAACAAGCGATGCGCCTATCACTCAGGTTCCCCTGGTCATGATACACAGGAGTGTTGGACGCTGAAACACAAAATTCAGGACTTGATTGATAGTGGGGAAATCGTGGTGGAACAGCCAGGGTCACCAAATGTTGAATCCTCTACCTAAGCATGATAGGGAAGGGGGTAAATCCAGAAGTATGGCAGTGAATCCCGACCAGTAGAAGATCAATGGGTTCTAAAATTCTGAGTTTTATTTCAAATCCCTGCACGCTCATGTCATTTTGTCATGTTATCCAAAAGGAAGATCATATGCTGAAATGTGTTATATATATGACAAGCATTTTTCGTTTTATGGCAGTACCCCGATTTGAGGCATTCTAGCCTGACAAGCAATATGGCCAAATTTGAAGGAGGATCACGATTTTGGTATAAAGCTAGATTTCGATCTGATGGCGATTGAGCAAAACTAGACAGATATCGACAATACGCCTGACGAGATCGAGGGATGGGTCGAAGATAAACCCAAACCCGACTTAGACCAAACCATCGCCATCAAACATCAGAACCCCCAAAACGATCACGAAGAACCCGGAGTAGGGGAGAAAAAAAAAAAGCAACTGAACACTGGATCAAAAATCCCCCAATCCTTTCAACAGGTCAAAGGACCGGATCTTTTGTCAGCCCAGTGAGATGTCGATGCAACCAGTACGAGGGAGATCACAAGAAAAACAACTTAACGCTGGGGCATTTGTCAACTACCCAGGAAGTGATGGCGTGCAAATTGGCACCCATGCAACAATCTCGTCAACATGCACCATCATCATCAAATGCTACGATCATCTGGCATTTGTCAAGCATAGTTTTCCCAGGATACGGTGATCCGCGTGAAAGGGGATTTTATTTGGATTGATAGAAATCGGATTAATTCTGACAAGCAACCGTGGAGCACGATCGTGAGTATGATTAGACGAAGAAGGCTATTCAACCTTTTGATCGGGTACAAAGCCTTAATTCAAAGCAACGTTTGCGACAGAATCGACCTAATGTGACAGCCTTCACTTTGCATTTCCACAAACTTTCAGTCGTGGGGTATAAAACTATGACGACGCTGATGGCAATTAACACGTAGTCAGACAGTCAATAATTATCAAGCTAATATCGAGAAGTCAGACGGTAAATGATTATCAAACTAATGTCTCGAATCGTGGCCTGGGTTATTCGAGTAATTAAGCCCGAGGGGTGTCTCTACACCTGGTGCCCTAAAGCCATCTGGTTTGGGAGTCGCTGGCCCAACACTCGTTACATGGGTAACTCAGAGCCTAAGAAAACGAGCATTACAGTAGAGGAGGCCCGAGCAGATTCGAATCGTGGCATGAGCTACTCGAGTAATTAAGCCTAAAGGGTGTCTTTGCATCTGGTGCCCTAAAGCCGTCTGGGTTGGGAGTCACCGGCCTAACACTCGCTACATGGGTAACTCAAGCCTAAGAAAACGAATCTTGCGCAAGGTCAAACAAAGAATGAATGGTGCAAACCACCAACTTGTCTCGAACCGTGGCCTTTGTTACTCGAGTAAATAAACCCGAAGGGGTGTCTGCACACCTAATGCCCCAAAACCGTCTGGTTCGGGAGTCATTGGTCCAAAACTCGTTAAATGGGTAACTTTGAATAGCCTAAGAAAACGAGACAAGTGAAGTGGGCTAATAAAGAGAAAAGATAATACGAAAAACTCTCAGCCTTAAACAAGAGGTCATGGAAGAGAAATCCCTACTGAATGCTGCAACGCACAGTACATTTGTCATATGACGTCAATCTTGCTAAGAACGTTGTCGAGAATGGAGACAGAATACCTTTGACGAGGGAAGGTAGTTCTTTTGAATTCGACCTTACTCACGTACAATGACCATGAATGCTTGAAGGTTTTCTTACGATTTCATAACTCGCTAAATAAAAAATCATCAACTCACGAAGGATCAAAAATAACTTCCAATCTAGTACATGCACGGTTCACAACTTGCTAGATTGTGCGATCAAGAGATATCCAATTTCATGTGCTTTAACTGGATTTACTCTTTTGTCGAGATTATAATATCTTTATGTTGAACTAACACTAACGGCCCGAGCCTTCAAGTTTTGGCATTTGTTAGTCATCTGATATGCAGGATTTTGCAGAGCTGTGGATAACGCAGCACGGTCAACATCGCGAGTTTCCGATAGAAATCCTTGGTAACAACACGTGCCAAGGCTGGGGCAGTTAAGAATCGTGAAATGGAAGGAAGCTGAGGCTGCACAGAACTTCTCATTGGGCTTCTCCCCAATCCTGACTATCACTGCCTCGACATCCACATTATCCACGTGCATGAGCATATACAAGGATGATATAATGCGGGACAACAGCATATCAGCCAACAGAAATGATCAAAAGGCTAAGGAGCCCAACATAGCTGTCGATCATTACTGAGAGCGAAACAGACTGCCTCAACTCGATGAAATGAAGACGACCAAGAACAGGCAGAGTACCAAACCAATGTTGAAGTCTGGAAGCTACACGTCACGATGAGGCGGGATCCAATCAAATGTTGGCAAACAATGACGACGGTCGAATCGTATCATTTGACATAACAGGGGTCATTTCTATCTAAACATATGTGTGCACATGCATCTGTCCATAACATATCTGCCAGATCATGCATAAACATCTTTTGCATGCATACATGTACGATCAAAATGAAAATCTTCAGGGGAAAGTACAAGCACGTCGCTTTCAACCTCACAAATGATCAGATCGTGATGGCTTTTACGGCATGGTACGTGGACGATGTTGGTGGGAGATCCAGGACAGAAGCCGATCACACATCCCATTTCAAGAAATCGCTTAAATCAAGTCAACGATCCCTGGGAAGGGCTGGTATCCAAAAAATCAACGTCCCCTGGGAAGGGCTGGTATCCAAAAAATCAACGTCCCCTGGGAAGGGCTGGTATCCAAAAAATCAACAATCCCTGGGAAGGGCTGGTATCCAAAAAAATCAACAATCCCTAGGAAGGGCTGGTATCCAAAAAATCAACGATCCCCTGGGAAGGGCTGGTATCCAAAAAATCAACAATCCCTGGAAAGGGCTGGTATCCAAAAAATCAACAACCCCTGGGAAGGGCTGGTATCCAAAAAATCAACGATCCCTGGGAAGGGCTGGTATCCAAAAAATCAACGATCCCTGGGAAGGGCTGGTATCCCAAAAATCAACAATCCCTGGGAAGGGCTGGTATCCAAACAATCAACAACCCCTAGGAAGGGCTGGTATCCAAAAAATCAACGATCCCTGGGAAGGGCTGGTATCCAAAAAAATCAACAATCCTTGGGAAGGGCTGGTATCCAAAAAATCAACAATCCCTGGGAAGGGCTGGTATCCAAAAAAATCAACAATCCCTCGGAAGGGCTGGTATCCAAAAAATCAACAATCCCTGGGAAGGGCTGATATCCAAAAAATCAACAATCCCTGGGAAGGGCTGGTATCCAAAAAATCAACGATCCTTGGGAAGGGGTGGTATCCAAAAAATCAACGATCCCTGGGAAGGGCTGGTATCCAAACAATCAACGACCCCTGGGAAGGGCTGGTATCCAAAAAATCAACTAACACCCTGGGAAGGACTGAGATCCAAACAACTAACACCCTGGGAAGGGCTGGTATCCAACCAATCAACTAACACCCTGGGAAGGGCTGGTATCCAACCAATCAACCAACACCCTGGGAAGGGCTGAGATCCAAACAACTAACACCCTGGGAAGGGCTGAGATCCAAACAACTAACACCCTGGGAAGGGCTGAGATCCAAACAACTAACATCCCTGGGAAGGGCTGGTATCCAAATAATCAACGACCCCTGGGAAGGGCTGGTATCCACACAATCAATGACCCCTGGGAAGGGCCGGTATCCAAACAATCAAAGACCCTGGGAAGGGCTGGTATCCAAACAATCAACGACCCCTGGGAAGGGCTGAGATCCAAACAATCAACAAACCCTGGGAAGGGCTGAGATCCAAACAATCAACGACCCTTGGGAAGGGCTGAGATCCAAACAAAGTGGTGAATGAACTTGGGAAGGCATCCAAGCAAACCACAACAAGGTGGTGAACAACCCTTGAGAAGGGCCAATATCTAAAAAGTGAGCGATCCCTGGGAAGGGCTGAGATCCAAGCAAACCCCGACAAATGATGACACCTGTAGAACAGTATCAAGGGACTGTACAGGGGTCATTTTTCATCAAATTTGCATTTTAAATGTTGTTTCACATGCATTGAATAGATGATAACTCTGTACGTGATCCATGCAGGTTAGGTGTCAAGGTCCTAGCCTATCTGAGTCAAAAGCGATGGCTGCCAAGAACGATGTGCGAGGACGAATTCCAAGGATGCCTTTCAAGCTAGTCAGGAGAATAACTTCCTCTGATGACAATGCGATGGAGTAAGGTGATTACGAGATGGGTGACCGGATACGAGACCCGGCCCCTACCAGACGAGCGACCGGATACGAGACCCGACACTCACAGGACAATCGACCGGAGACGAGACCCGGCGATTACGAGACGAGCGACCGGATACGACACCCGGCACTCACAAGACGATCAACCGGATACGAGACCCGGTGATCACGAGACTGACGACCGGATACGAGACCCGGCACAAACGAGATGACCAATTGGAAGACGAAACCCGTCGACTAACAAGGCAGGCGGGGATTGATGCAATTACACCTTTACGAATGTTTTGCATGCCTTATATCTTGTGTTGCATCATAAGTTGCATGTGCTGCATCATGTATGTATTGTCATTCTTGTGAACTGTCATCCATGCGTCGGGTGTCTATTTCTTTATCATTTTCATTTCATTTAACATTTCATAAACATGATAAAGAGGGGCAGCTGTAGACACCCAAATTTTGCACTTCGTATACTAACCCTGACAGGAGGGCAAATTCGTCAAATGAATCGGCCTGCGAGAGCAAAAGATGGACAAGTACGAACACTCGACGCCACCGCGACGATTTACAACCGAAACCGACGTGACAACAAGGCTGTCCGATTTGAGCATTCCCGAATGATGTGGCACGTCTCCCAGTAATTCCCGGACTGCAAAATACGAACATGTCGGTAAAAACCGACGTCACGACACGAGAATTGAGGCGTAACACAAAAATCGAGAAAGTCAAGCTAGCCAGCCGCGGATTGATCTGCGGCCAATGAGTGCGCCTTTTGAAAACACGGAACTCGATACACGGAACTCGAAACCAGGCTGAGTGGCTGGTGGGCCAGCCAGCCGCAGATCAATCTGCGGCCAAGCCGCAGATCAATCTGCGGCTGCCCTAGGCCAGCCTATTTCAGCTCAGTTTCTTCATTTCATCCAGGAGACAGCAGCAGTTTTGGGAAGAAAAGGAAGAGAAAAACAGCAACAAGGTAGCTCGGGAAAGGAGAGAAAAGAGAGAAAAAAGAGAGAAATTATACTCTTTTGATTAGATTGTAGCATATATATTTTCTACTTCATTCAATATACGAGTTTGTACGAATTGTGGTAACATTTGCAAGGTGAAAAGCCCTCTTTTATAGCATTTTCGTTATATCATCTTGTTAAGCTTTTGGTCATTTGGGTCATATTATATGTAGTTTTCTTTGTATATTATTGAGGATACAAGGATTGAGGATTATTAGTGAGGGTTCCCAATGGAACAAAATTCTTCCTAATGACCCGATGATATCCATTTGGTGATTTTTAGCTTGTTTAATTCTTGTAATATCCATTTTGTGAGTGTGTAGAAATTGTGGATGTGAGCCTAGGAACGCGACCCCGTGGTCCAAATCCGATGATGGACAATTTTGGTGGATGTAATAGGATCGATTATCCTTTTTATAAGATGTAATTGTCGGGCCTTAAAACGACGCCAAGGCAAGAATCGGGTTTAAGGCCCCGTAATAGTGAAATATGTGATTGTTGGCGTTCGGGGTATTTTGATGGCTTACATGCCCGTGAATATCCCCCTACGCGTTTTGATGTTTAACTTGATTTGTAACACCAAGCAAAAGATTTCAAAGCCAAGACAATAAAGATTTTTCTAAAATCAATCAAAGTAGGATATTAGCATCACGAGGATAAGAATTGGAAATGCTAATGAATGTCGATTCCTATTAAACGAGAAGGCCAAAGAAAATCATTTTCAAACATCACCAAAAAATGGCTTTTATGAACGAACGAAATGTTTTACTAAACCTTTGTGCATAGGGTTAAAGATATCCTAGAAATTGCCCATCATCTTATGAAAGCAATGTATAGATTTCGATTCCTATTTTGACAAAGGTTTAAAAGATTCTTGTTTTGCCAAAACAACGCCTAATAAAGATCTCATAGTTTTGACAAGTAAAATCAAACCTTTCGCATGAATAAATGAGCTCTCTCGTACTAACGGAAATGACGTTCTAAAACATTCCCAAAATAAAACACGATTTCTCAATAAAAGGCCAAATGTTTCATCTCTCATAAAGGAACTCACCACAACATTCACATAAGCACACACACACACACGCACGTATACACATTTTATGAATCAAAGGATAGGAAAGTATCAAGATTGCGGTAACCGTGTTTCACGGAAGTCGGGGGGTGCCTAACACCTTCCCCTCACTTAAGCAAGCCCCCGAACTCTATGAATCTCGGTTCGTAGACCAATTAATTCGGAGTCACATATGAGCCATCGATTTATAAAAAACGAAAACTCGGATGAGTTGGTACATCCATTTCAAATATACCAACTGGCGACTCTGGTTAATTGCCTCATCATAAAAAACGACCTTTCAAAACCCCGTCGACATCAATGCCGACCTTTTCCCAAAATCATCTAATAACAAAGGCTAAAATCGGAAAAGGACAAATATCGCGAAGGAGGCGATTAAACCGGCGTCGACAGCTGGCGACTCCACTGGGGACATTAGAGGGCTTAAGCCGCTTTCGAATCTTGATGCTATCCTATCCTTTTAAAATTCATAAAATGTGTGTATGTGCGATATTTTGATTTTACTTTTGATGTGGGAATGTGTGTTTTACCCAATAAATGAATGATTGAATGGAATTGTTTTACTTTTAATCATTTGCATACGGTGAGGACGATGAATGTGAATGTATGTTGAGAGAGTACCTCCTCCTGAGGCGAACCTGTCGGTTGCTTATTACTGGACTCGAAGGGGCTGCTCCCCGGAGATGGCTCAGGAAACGCACCACCCAAATCTGCTCCAATCGAAAGGTTTCAGACAAGTAGATTGCGAAGATTTGGGGACCTTCATGCCGAAAAGCCCGCGAGAGTAACCTTAGGATAGGTCAGCCTCAGATTAACCCAACGCAGGAAAAATCTCTTCATGCCCTTTTACGTTTCGCACATATAAATGGCATGATCACATTCAATATTCATATATGCCTCCCCTTTTGTCAAAAGAAATTACTAACCTCTATGTTTTGTAGGGAACAGCTGGGGAAGCATAATAAGTCGAGTCTAGCATTTATTATTGCAATAAGGGATCGCTAACATGTTGTTTTGCAGAGAAAGATTAAAAAACCCAAAACACAAAAGTTACAGCTTTAGCATGCATCCATATCTTTTCATTGCCCAGGACTAAACTTCGAACCGTTGTTTCTGTAGGATTGCTCCTCAAACGCGTTCGCAATCTAAAAGGGCCCAGGACTCTACATCTGAAATGGCTGACCTCCCACCTACTAATCCCGGTTCCATATCTCATGAGGAATTTGATGATTTTAAGAAACAGATGTTGGAAATGGCCATAATGCTGAAGGAACAATTGCTACCTAGACAGGATCCACCCAAAGAGGATCCACCCCAACCTAAGGGCGAGCCAGTCGTCCCAAAAGCCATTCCTATGCCTAACAGGATAGTGATTACTATCCCAGAGGAAGGAGACACTGATGACCTTCGAAAGAAAATGAAGCAAATGGAGGAGACCATCCAATCCATGAAAGGCATAGGCTCCCTAGGCAGGGTTAATTATTCAGATCTATGTGTCTTCTCCGGAGCCAGATACCCGGAGAAATTTAAAATTCCCGAATTTGAGAAATACAATGGGAAGGGGGATCCTTATACACATCTGAAGATATACATCGGGGAGCTTGGATCTTATGCCGAGGACGAAGGTCTAAGAATGCAATTATTCCAAAAGAGCCTGACGGGGGAGGCAAGAATCTGGTATGCCCGCCTTGACAATACTCGAATCCACAACTGGGAGGAATTGGCCCATACTTTCTTAACACAATACAGCTTCCAAGCACAGATGGCCCCTGACAGGTATCAAATGACAAAGGTCAAGAAACAACCGAAAGAATCTTTCAGGGACTATGCACAGCGGTGGAGGGGTATGGCTGCCCAAGTGAATCCCCCAATGAGCGAGACAGAGATGGTAATGACCTTTGTGGATATCCAGGAGGCACCCTATTATGAGCGAGTGATATCGAGGATTGGACGACCTTTTGCCGAGATGATAAAACACGGGGAAATGGTGGACACGGGGTTGAAGTCTGGCAAGATTCGGGATTTCACGGCCTTGGAAACAGCTGCAGAACAAATCCAGAGTGGAAACTATGGCAGCACTTCCCGTAGGGCCCAAAACAAAAAGGAAGAAGATGTTTCCCTTATCCTGCAGGGATCATCTAGAAAGGCAAAAAACAATCCTCCAGTACAGGTGCAGAGAGTGGGGCCGTCCCGACAGCCTAACTTCACTGATCAGAGGGCGGATGGGCGAAGAAGATTCGAGACCTCGAAAAATCGAGTATTCACCCCACTCGGGGATCCTCTTGAGCAGGTGTTGGCCGTATTGATAGCCTAGAGGAAAATAGTCGATTTGGCACCCCCAAGTGACCCGAATGGAAGAAGATTTGACCCGAACAAGCGATGCGCCTATCACTCAGGTTCCCCTGATCATGATACACAGGAGTGTTGGACGCTGAAGCACAAAATTCAGGACTTGATTGATAGTGGGGAAATCGTGGTGGAACAGCCAGGGTCACCAAATGTTGAATCCTCTACCTAAGCATGATAGGGAAGGGGGTAAATCCAGAAGTATGGCAGTGAATCCCGACCAGTAGAAGATCAATGGGTTCTAAAATTCTGAGTTTTATTTCAAATCCCTGCACGCTCATGTCATTTTGTCATGTTATCCAAAAGGAAGATCATATGCTGAAATGTGTTATATATATGACAAGCATTTTTCGTTTTATGGCAGTACCCGGATTTGAGGCATTCTAGCCTGACAAGCAATATGGCCAAATTTGAAGGAGGATCACGATTTTGGTATAAAGCTAGATTTCAATCTGATGGCGATTGAGCAAAACGAGACAGATATCGACAATACGCCTGACGAGATCGAGGGATGGGTCGAAGATAAACCCAAACCCGACTTAGACCAAACCATCGCCATCAAACATCAGAACCCCCAAAACAATCACGAAGAACCCGGAGTAGGGGAAAAAACAAAAAAAAAAAGCAACTGAACACTGGATCAAAAATCCCCCAAACCTTTCAACAGGTCAAAGGACCGGATCTTTTGTCAGCCCAGTGAGATGTCGATGCAACCAGTACGAGGGAGATCACAAGAAAAATAACTTAACGCTGGGGCATTTGTCAACTACCCAGGAAGTGATGGCGTGCAAATTGGCACCCATGCAACAATCTCGTCAACATGCACCATCATCATCAAATGCTACGATCATCTGGCATTTGTCAAGCATAGTTTTCCCAGGATACGGTGATCCGCGTGAAAGGGGATTTTATTTGGCTTGATAGAAATCGGATTAATTCTGACAAGCAACCGTGGAGCACGATCGTGAGTATGATTAGACGAAGAAGGCTATTCAACCTTTTGATCGAGTACAAAGCCTTAATTCAAAGCAACGTTTGCGACAGAATCGACCTAATGTGACAGCCTTCACTTTGCATTTGCACAAACTTTCAGTCGTGGGGTATAAAACTATGACGACGCTGATGGCAATTAACACGTAGTCAGACAGTCAATAATTATCAAGCTAATATCGAGAAGTCAGACGGTAAATGATTATCAAACTAATGTCTCGAATCATGGCCTGGGTTATTCGAGTAATTAAGCCCGAGGGGTGTCTCTACACCTGGTGCCCTAAAGCCATCTGGTTTGGGAGTCGCTGGCCCAACACTCGTTACATGGGTAACTCAGAGCCTAAGAAAACGAGCATTACAGTAGAGGAGGCCCGAGCAGATTCGAATCGTGGCATGAGCTACTCGAGTAATTAAGCCTAAAGGGTGTCTTTGCATCTGGTGCCCTAAAGCCGTCTGGTTTGGGAGTCACCGGCCTAACACTCGCTACATGGGTAACTCAAGCCTAAGAAAACGAATCTTGCGCAAGGTCAAACAAAGAATGAATGGTGCAAACCACCAGCTTGTCTCGAACCGTGGCCTTTGTTACTCGAGTAAATAAACCCGAAGGTGTGTCTGCACACCTAATGCCCCAAAACCGTCTGGTTCGGGAGTCATTGGTCCAAAAATCGTTAAATGGGTAACTTTGAATAGCCTAAGAAAACGAGACAAGTGAAGTGGGCTAATAAAGAGAAAAGATAATACGAAAAACTCTCAGCCTTAAACAAGAGGTCATGGAAGAGAAATCCCTACTGAATGCTGCAACGCACAGTACATTTGTCATATGACGTCAATCCTGC
Organism: Aralia elata; assembly: GCA_034770075.1. NCBI lineage: Eukaryota > Viridiplantae > Streptophyta > Magnoliopsida > Apiales > Araliaceae > Aralia > Aralia elata. Next base: position 19,144,891 of record CM068388.1, read on the forward strand.
TAAGAACGTTGTCGAGAATGGAGACAGAATACCTTTGACGAGGGAAGGTAGTTCTTTTGAATTCGACCTTACTCACGTACAATGACCATGAATGCTTGAAGGTTTTCTTACGATTTCATAACTCGCTAAATAAAAAATCATCAACTCACGAAGGATCAAAAATAACTTCCAATCTAGTACATGCACGGTTCACAACTTGCTAGATTGTGCGATCAAGAGATATCCAATTTCATGTGCTTTAACTGGATTTACTCTTTTGTCGAGATTATAATATCTTTATGTTGAACTAACACTAACGGCCCGAGCCTTCAAGTTTTGGCATTTGTTAGTCATCTGATATGCAGGATTTTGCAGAGCTGTGGATAACGCAGCACGGTCAACATCGCGAGTTTCCGATAGAAATCCTTGGTAACAACACGTGCCAAGGCTGGGGCAGTTAAGAATCGTGAAATGGAAGGAAGCTGAGGCTGCACAGAACTTCTCATTGGGCTTCTCCCCAATCCTGACTATCACTGCCTCGACATCCACATTATCCACGTGCATGAGCATATACAAGGATGATATAATGCGGGACAACAGCATATCAGCCAACAGAAATGATCAAAAGGCTAAGGAGCCCAACATAGCTGTCGATCATTACCGAGAGCGAAACAGACTGCCTCAACTCGATGAAATGAAGACGACCAAGAACAGGCAGAGTACCAAACCAATGTTGAAGTCTAGAAGCTACACGTCACGACGAGGCGGGATCCAATCAAATGTTGGCAAACAATGACGACGGTCGAATCGTATCATTTGACATAACAGGGGTCATTTCTATCTAAACATATGTGTGCACATGCATCTGTCCATAACATATCTGCCAGATCATGCATAAACATCTTTTGCATGCATACATGTACGATCAAAATGAAAATCTTCAGGGGAAAGTACAAGCACGTCGCTTTCAACCTCACAAATGATCAGATCGTGATGGCTTTTACGGCATGGTACGTGGACGATGTTGGTGGGAGATCCAGGACAGAAGCCGATCACACATCCCATTTCAAGAAATCGCTTAAATCAAGTCAACGATCCCTGGGAAGGGCTGGTATCCAAAAAATCAACGTCCCCTGGGAAGGGCTGGTATCCAAAAAATCAACGTCCCCTGGGAAGGGCTGGTATCCAAAAAAATCAACAATCCCTGGGAAGGGCTGGTATCCAAAAAATCAACGATCCCCTGGGAAGGGCTGGTATCCAAAAAATCAACAATCCCTGGGAAGGGCTGGTATCCAAAAAATCAACAACCCCTGGGAAGGGCTGGTATCAAAAAATCAACGATCCCTGGGAAGGGCTGGTATCCAAAAAATCAACAATCCCCGGGACGGGCTGGTATCCAAACAATCAACAACCCCTGGGAAGGGCTGGTATCCAAAAAATCAACGATCCCCGGGAAGGGCTGGTATCCAAAAAAATCAACAATCCCTGGGAAGGGCTGGTATCCAAAAATCAACGATCCCTGGGAAGGGCTGGTATCCAAAAAATCAACAATCCCTGGGAAGGGCTGGTATCCAAAAAATCAACAATCCCTGGGAAGGGCTGGTATCCAAAAAAATCAACAATCCCTGGGAAGGGCTGGTATCCAAAAAATCAACGATCCTTGGGAAGGGCTGGTATCCAAACAATCAACGACCCCTGGGAAGGGCTGGTATCCAAAAAATCAACTAACACCCTGGGAAGGGCTGAGATCCAAACAACTAACACCCTGGGAAGGGCTGGTATCCAACCAATCAACTAACACCTTGGGAAGGGCTGGTATCCAACCAATCAACCAACACCCTGGGAAGGGCTGAGATCCAAACAACTAACACCCTGGGAAGGGCTGAGATCCAAACAACTAACATCCCTGGGAAGGGCTGGTATCCAAACAATCAACGACCCCTGGGAAGGGCTGGTGTCCACACAATCAACGACCCCTGGGAAGGGCTGGTATCCAAACAATCAAAGACCCTGGGAAGGGCTGGTATCCAAACAATCAACGACCCCTAGGAAGGGCTGAGATCCAAACAATCAACAAACCCTGGGAAGGGCTGAGATCCAAACAATCAACGACCCCTGGGAAGGGCTGAGATCCAAACAAAGTGGTGAATGAATTTGGGAAGGCATCCAAGCAAACCACAACAAGGTGGTGAACAACCCTTGAGAAGGGCCAATATCCAAAAAGTGAGTGATCCCTGGGAAGGGCTGAGATCCAAGCAAACCCCGACAAATGATGACACCTGTAGAACAGTATCAAGGGACTGTACAAGGGTCATTTTTCATCAAATTTGCATTTTAAATGTTGTTTCACATGCATTGAATAGATGATAACTCTGTACGTGATCCATGCAGGTTAGGTGTCAAGGTCCTAGCCTATCTGAGTCAAAAGCGATGGCTGCCAAGAACGATGTGCGAGGACGAATTCCAAGGATGCCTTTCAAGCTAGTCAGGAGAATAACTTCCTCTGATGACAATGCGATGGAGTAAGGTGATTACGAGATGGGTGACCGGATACGAGACCCGGCCCCGACCAGACGAGCGACCGGATACGAGACCTGACACTCACAGGACAATCGACCGGAGACGAGACCCGGCGATTACGAGACGAGCGACCGGATACGACACCCGACACTCACAAGACGATCAACCGGATACGAGACCCGGTGATCACGAGACTGACGACCGGATACGAGACCCGGCACAAACGAGACGACCGATTGGAAGACGAAACCCGTCGACTAACAAGGCGGGCGGGGATTGATGCAATGACACCTTTACGAATGTTTTGCATGCCTTATATCTTGTGTTGCATCATAAGTTGCATGTGCTGCATCATGTATGTATTGTCATTCTTGTGAACTGTCATCCATGCGTCGGGTGTCTATTTCTTTATAATTTTCATTTCATTTAACATTTCATAAACATGATAAAGAGGGGCAGCTGTAGACACCCAAATTTTGCACTTCGTATACTAACCCTGACAGGAGGGCAAATTCGTCAAATGAACCGGCCTACGAGAGCAAAAGATGGACAAGTACGAACACTCGACGCCACCGCGATGATTTACAACCGAAACCGACGTGACAACAAGGTTGTCCGATTTGAGCATTCCCGAATGATGTGGCACGTCTCCCAGTAATTCCCGGACTGCAAAATACGAACACGTCGGTAAAAATCGACGTCACGACACGAGAATTGAGGCGTAACACAAAAATCGAGAAAGTCAAGCTAGCCAGCCGCGGATTGATCTGCGGCCAATGAGTGCGCCTTTTGAAAACACGGAACTCGAAACACGGAACTCGAAACCAGGCTGAGTGGCCAGCCTATTTCAGCTCAGTTTCTTCATTTCATCCAGGAGACAGCAACAGTTTTGGGAAGAAAAGGAAGAGAAAAACAGCAACAAAGATAGCTCGGGAAAGGAGAGAAAAGAGAGAAAAAAGAGAGAAATTATACTCTTTTGATTAGATTGTAGCATATATATTTTCTACTTCATTCAATATACGAGTTTGTACGAATTGTGGTAACATTTGCAAGGTGAAAAGCCCTCTTTTATAGCATTTTCGTTATATCATCTTGTTAAGCTTTTGGTCATTTGGGTCATATTATATGTAGTTTTCTTTGTATATTATTGAGGATACAAGGATTGAGGATTATTAGTGAGGGTTCCCAATGGAACAAAATTCTTCCTAATGACCCGATGATATCCATTTGGTGATTTTTAGCTTGTTTAATTCTTGTAATATCCATTTTGTGAGTGTGTAGAAATTGTGGATGTGAGCCTAGGAACGCGACCCCGTGGTCCAAATCCGATGATGGACAATTTTGATGGATGTAATAGGATCGATTATCCTTTATTGTAAGATGTAATTGTCGGGCCTTAAAACGACGCCAAGGCGAGAATCGGGTTTAAGGCCCCGTAATAGTGAAATATGTGATTGTTGGCGTTCGGGGTATTTTGATGGCTTACATGCCCGTGAATATCCCCCTATGCGTTTTGATGTTTAACTTGATTTGTAACACCAAACAAAAGATTTCAAAGCCAAGACAATAAAGATTTTTCTAAAATCAATCAAAGTAGGATATTAGCATCACGAGGATAAGAATTGGAAATGCTAATGAATGTCGATTCCTATTAAACGAGAAGGCCAAAGAAAATTATTTTCAAACATCACCAAAAAATGGCTTTTATGAATGAACGAAATGTTTTACTAAACCTTTGTGCATAGGGTTAAACATATCCTAGAAATTGCCCATCATCTTATGAAAGCAATGTATAGATTTCGATTCCTATTTTGACAAAGGTTTAAAAGATTCTTGTTTTGCCAAAACAACGCCTAATAAAGATCTCATAGTTTTGACAAGTAAAATCAAACCTTTCGCATGAATAAAGGAGCTCTCTCGTACTAACGGAAATGACGTTCTAAAACATTCCCAAAATAAAACACGATTTCTCAATAAAAGGCCAAATGTTTCATCTCTCATAAAGGAACTCACCACAACATTCACATAAGCACACACACACACACACGTATACACATTTTATGAATCAAAGGATAGGAAAGTATCAAGATTACGGTAACCGTGTTTCACGGAAGTCGGGGGGTGCCTAACACCTTCCCCTCACTTAATCAAGCCCCCGAACTCTATGAATCTCGGTTCGCAGACCAATTAATTCGGAGTCACATATGAGCCATCGATTTATAAAAAATAAAAACTCGGATGAGTTGGTACATCCATTTCAAATATACCAACTGGCGACTCTGGTTAATTGGCTCATCATAAAAAACGACCTTTCAAAACCCCGTCGACATCAATGCCGACCTTTTCCCAAAATCATCTAATAACAAAGGCTAAAATCAGAAAAGGACAAATATCGCGAAGGAGGCGATTAAACCGGCGTCGACAAGTGCATAACAGGACTATGAGTTATAGCAGTTGCACTAGTATTATCACAATGAATAGGAATAGACTTAAACTCAAAACCATAGTCAGCTAACTGATTTTTCATCCATATGATTTGTGCATAGCAACTGCCAACAACAATGTATTTAGCTTCTGCAGTTGAGGTTGAAACTGAGTTTTGCTTTTTGTTGAACCATGAGACAAGTCTATTTCCAAGCATTTGGCAAGTTCCACTAGTGCTCTTCCTATCAATTTTGTAACCTGCATAGTCAGTATCTGAATAGCTTATTAGATCAAAGAGTGACTCCTTGGGATACCACAGTCCCAAATTTGGAGTGCCTTTTAGATATCTGAAAATTCTTTTTACAACTAAAAGATGTGATTCCTTAGGATTAGCTTGAAATCTAGCACAAATACAGGTGGCAAACATGATATCTGGTCTACTAGCAGTTAGGTATAAGAGTGAGCCAATCATACCTCTATATTGAGTGATATCAATACTTTTACCTTTCTCATATTTGTCAAGCTTGGTTACAGGTGTCATGGGAGTTTTCATGATGGTAGCTTATTCCATGACATACTTCTTTAATAGGTCTTTAATGTGTTTTGCTTGGTTGATGAATATGTCTTCATCAGTCTGCTTCACTTGAAGTTCAAGGAAGAAATTCAGTTCTTCCATCATGCTCATTTCAAACTTGCTCTGCATTAGCTTCGGAAACCTTTCACATAACTTTTCATTAGTAGAACCAAAAATAATATCATCCACATAGATTTGAATTACAAGTGATTTATCCTTATGCTTCCTTAGGAATAAAGTGGTATCTACTCTACCTCAAGTGAATCCTTTTTCAGTGAGAAAGTTAGTAAGTGTTTCATACCATGCTCTAGGTGCTTGTTTTAATCCATACAATGTTTTGTCTAATCTATATACATAATCAGAAAATGTTGGATTGATAAAACCTGGAGATTGTTCCACATAGTTTTCTTCTTAAAGTTCTTCATTGAGAAAGGCACTCTTGACATTCATTTGGAAGACTTTGAATCTCCTGTGAGCTGCATGAGCAAGAAAGATTCTGATAGCTTCCAATCTTGCAACAAGATCAAAGGTTTCATCATAACCAATCCCTTTTTCCTGTGAGTAACCTTTAGCTACCAATCTTGTTTTATTCCTTGTGATGACACCTTCTTCATCCATCTTGTTCCTGAAAACCCATTTGGTGTCAACGACTGGATGTTGTCTTGGCCTTTCAACTAGTCTCCAGACTTTGCTCCTTTCAAATTGGTTGAGCTCCTCTTGCATGGCCTCTATCCAGCTTGAGTCTCCTAATGCTTTTTCTACCTTTTTGGGCTCTATTTGAGAAAGAAAGCTTAGGTAGATGCTTTCATTTAGAGTTGCTGATCTTGTCCTAACTCTTGCATTAGGATCTCTAATGATCAGATCTTTAGTGTGATCCTTTGTCCATTTTCTCCTTCTTGGAACATGAGTTCTGGTACCTTCTTGTCTAAGTTCTTCCAAGTTGATTTCTGGTTCAGGTCGTAGAGTCTCATTGTCTGACATAGTGAGCTCTATGATTGCTTCTTCTTGCTCTATGATTTTTGCTTCTGGCTCGACGATCGTAGTGTCTAACTCTACGATTTTGGACTCTGTGAACCTAGAGTTCTTTTGTGCTGGATCGTTGAGTGAAGTAGCTTTCTTCTTTGATTCTGACTCATCAAACGTGACATGAATAGAGACTTCAACACTTAATGATTCCCTGTTGAATACCCTGTAGGCCTTACTATCCATAGCATAACCGAGGAAGATCCCTTCATCAGACTTAGGTTGGAATTTGGTCAGATACTTCTTGCCATTGTTGAGGATGTAACATAGACAAAGTAACTGATGTTTGGCTTCCTTCCGTTCCATAATTCGTAAGGAGTCTTCTTGAGGATGGAGTGAATGAGAGACCTGCTCTGAGTGTAGCATGCAGTGCTGACTGCTTCTGCCCAAAAATACTGAGGAAGTTGAGGAGCTACTAGTAGTGTTCTCCCTGCTTCAATCAACGTCCTATTCTTCCTCTCAGCTACTCTATTTTGTTAGGGAGTTCTCTGACTCCTATCAGCTTCAATGAGTTGGTTTTCAAGTCCCTGACTTGACACTGATTGTTGGGGAAGGTGACTTGATGATCTTTATCACACAGTTGGCTGATGCTGAGAAGATTGTGTTTTAGTCCTTCAACATATACCACTTTACTGAAAGACACAGCACCATTTCCAACTGAACTGTATCCTCTTGTCTTTCCAGAATTGTTGTCTCCAAAGATGACTACAAGACCATCTTTTTCTTCAAAGTTTGACAGGAGAGCCTTGTTGCCTGTCATATGTCTTGAGCATCCACTATCAAGGTACCATGTTGATTCAGTGGAGCTCTGTACATGCAGAAAGGATCAACCTTCATTTTGGTACCCAAATTTGCTTGGGTCCAGATTTGTTAGTAGCCTTGAGGACCCAAATCTGCTTGATTTTAGGTATGTGTAGTACATGATAGAAATAATTGAAATAACATTTTGCAGCTTTATGACCATGTTTATGACAAGTGTAACATTGAATATAATGCATGTTTGTGTGTGAGTATGGATTTATTCGTATCTTAAACATACGTGGATAGTAGTGGCTCACAGCTTTTCCTTTTAGCTTAAATTCCTTCTTCCTCACAACTCTATGATTCACAGTTTTCGTAGAGTGGAAGTCAACTCTACGATTCTTGCCAGGTTGGTTCGTAGAGTGAGTTTTTCCATACTCTATGATCCTTCGAGGCTTGAATACAGAAGTTGACTTACTCTTTGATTTCTTGAGTCCTAGACTTGTGTGGGATCCAATATCTTGATTAGCAAAGTTTGGATGATTTGGATTAGCTGTCTGTGAGGATTTGACAAATACAATTCCCTTATTGAATGTAGGAGAACTGTAATCATCTGTTTCCATAGGTTTATCCACAGAGGTTTTTGAAGGAGTATTGTCGAAACCTAGACTTGACCTGTTAGCTACTGATCTTTGGCTAGAGATCATGGAGTCCATAGACAGAGAAGACTTGTTCTATGAAGAAATTATCTTTTCTAGTTCCTAAATCTTGGAAACTAGAGTTAACTCTTTCTAAGTGTTAAGCTCATTTATCTGTCTCAAAACTGGTACAAGAGTCAGCAGTTCGTAGAGCAGTTTCCAACTCTACGATTGTCTTCTCCTTTTTCTCTTGAAGAAGAGAATGATCCTTTGATAGAATTCTAAACAATTTCATATATTTATGCAATTCTATCATAGAATCATGCATTCCTTCTCTAAGATCATCAATAGTTAAATCAGAAGAATAAAAATCAAATACCTCATCCACGTTGAACTCTTTCTTACTTTTGCCTTCTTTGGCCATTAAGCATAGGTTGGCTTTTTGTGGTTCTTTATCTTCACCTGATTCAGGACATGAGTCGTTGTCTGAATTACTCTATGAACTTTCAGCGACAAAGCCTCTTTCTTTCTTCTTAGTCTTATGATGGCCTTTGAATTCTGACTTTTTCTTGTCCTTCTTTGGATCATTTCTTTTGAGGTTTGGGACAGTTTGCAATGAAATGACCTGGTTATTTGCAGTTGCAGCATAAGTCATTCACTTGTTCTTTAAAGCTGCTGCTGAACTTTCTTTGTCTGTTATTTCTGCTTATAAACCTTTTGAAGTGTTTGACCAGTATAACAACTCCTTCATCATTGAGTTTGCCATCTTCATCATCATTTGAGTCAGCTATCTTTGAAGTGGATGCCTTTAGAGCAATTCCTCTTTCTTTCTTCTTTCCTTCTAATAGAGTTTCTGCTCGTTGGGTCAGCTCCAATTCATAAGTAAGAAGATTACCATATAATATCTGAACAGTCATTTCATGAAGATTTTTTGACTCTCTTATGGCAGTGATTTTGGCATCCCATTTGCTTGACAGTGCTCTCATGAACTTGATGATGAGATCTTTATTTAAATAGGTCTTTCCATATGCTCGAAGAGAGTTGAGTAGCACGTTGAATCTTTCATATGTGGAAGTGATGTTCTCCCCTGAGATGTGGGTGAACATTTCATACTTCTAAGTGAGCAAAGACTATTTGTTTTCTCTAACTTCTTCCGTCCCTTCATTCATGATCAGCAGTGCATCCCATACTTCCTTAGCTGTTGTACAGTTGACCGCATTTTCAAATAGCTCATCTTCTAGAGCCATGAACAAAATGTTTTTGGCTCTTTTGTCTAACTGAACTATTTTCTTCTCTGCATCAGTCCAATCTTTCTTTAATTTAATTGAGACTTTATTTGGATCTTCAGTAGTTGGCGTTAGCTTGGTTGGTACGTAGGGCCCACTGATGATAGTATCAAATAGATCCTCGTCGATGGCATCCATGTATGCCTGTATGCGAACTTTCCAGTTGGCAAATTTATCTTTGTTGCACATAGGTGGTTTGTTTCTGCCACCTAGCTCAGAGCCATTTCTGGTTTGTGCCATTGATCTACTCAAGTGAGTTAAGCTTTAGAAATAAGAACCTGCTCTGATACCAATTATTAGTTTCCAGAGGCATAAAAGATATCTAGAAGGGGGGTTGAATAGATTCTTTAAAACTTTTTAACTTGTTTTAAAAGAATGACTTGTCAATTTGGTTAATTAACAAGTAATTAAGCACAGCGGAATATGATTGAGAAAATCCCCCTTAGAGATAGAACAGTTATAATGAATATGATAAAGCAGTGATAAAACAGTTATAGCAGTTATGGCAGTTAAGGAATGCAAAGAGATAGAGACAAGGCTTTAATTGGTTCGGAGCCCACAAGACTCATACTCCACTGTTCTACTCCTCGAGTAGCAAATCCACTAAGGATATCATTACAACTGAATCACAAAGATTCTTTCAAGACCCGCAGTCTTGGAACTCTAGTACACAGCGTACTCTTTAGGGCCAGCAGCCTTGGAACTCTATAGACTAAGACCCACAGCATTAGAATCTCTTGTACCCTTTGGTACTCAGCAAGTCTAGCAGACTTGACTTCGGTTGGTCACCTGTTGACCCTTTTGCTTGATAGAGAGTGATTGTTTTGTTGCTACTGAGTTGCTTGAAGCATATGGTCTGATAAACTCAGCAGTAAAGCAAGATGTTTCCCTTCGGATTGTAGAATGATACTTTGACATATTTGATTTCTTTACGTTGCACTTGCTTGTCTATAACCTTCAATCTGTCTGTCTTATGTAGATGCATCTGAAAATCTTTCCGTTGAGATGTGGTCGTTACATCTAATACTCCCGTTGAGATGTGTTATAGAACTTTAGGAATAGTTTATTCTCTGTTGACCGCAGTAGTGGGATGAGTCAACTTCCATTAGCTTGCACCAAGATAGTGGTAGAGATAGTGCTCTAAATATCTGCAAACCCTAGCTGTTTGCCCCCCCACTGACTTGATTCTTTGTTCAGCTCATTTTAGTAGTCAACAACTGTCTTAGGTAGGTCATTCTACTGATCAATCAACATGGGCAACTTAGAATATTTATTTCAGATCTGGGTTACTTAACTGATGTGCTGACTCTACGATCTTGCTAGTTTTAGTGTTGTTAGTGTGATTGTAGAGTTGCTTGTGTGAACTGCTCTACAATCTGTTGATGCGTGCAGTCGTTCGCTGTGATCTTCATATTTCACTTTGATTGCTCTAAGATAGCATCAACACTTTGCCTTTATGCTCTTCTTCAGAAGTGCTGATTTAGTCTTTGAGAATACTGGTAGAGACTACTCTACGATTTTGTACTTGGTTGTAGACAGTCTTTGTGAATCGTAGAGTGACAGACTATGTTGACTCTACGATCCTGAGAGTTAGCCTTGTGATGCCAAGACAACTCTACAATCTGCCGAGAGAGCTCTTCATCCTGTCGAGAGTGCTCTACGTTCTGCAGAGAGAACTCTATGATCTGTCGATGGTGCTCTACGTTCTGTCGAGAGTGTCTTACGTTCTACCGAGAGAACTTTATGATCTGCCGAGTTTCACTCTACGTTTGCCTGGCAAATTATGTGATGGCATACTTTGACTCTACAAAGTTGGCTGACTGCTCTACGATTCTTTATTGGGTGTTTGTGCAGTACTCTACGATCTGTCTATTTCAGCGTACAAGATTAACCTAACAAGTTTGATCTTTTCTAAGTCCTTTGTATATCACCTTCAATAAAGGACTTTACAACACTTATCATTACAAATATGCTCTGATCAGATAGATATTCAATACAGCTTAGATCATCCTAACATATTTGATCTTTTCTATTCTAAGTCCTTATACATATGTATTTCATGAAGGACTTTACAATTCAGCTACTGATGTACATTAAGAACACAACATCAAATTTAAACCATGTGATTCCTAACACAAAATAAAAGGAAATATAAAGAAATAAAATAAAATAATTTAATTGAAATAGATTAAATAATATAATACAAAATAAAATAAATAAAATGAAATAAAATAAAATAAAATAACTTATTTAAAATAAATTCAATTAAATTATATAATATAAACCGAGTAGCATTTACTTAGTTTATCATTGGAAAAATAAACTAAGTAGCATTTGTTTAGTTTTCCACAACTACGATAAACTGATATATACTTGTGCATGTAGTATACTTAATTTGGAGCTTAGAAACCCGTTTGACATTCACTCATTATGAGTGAATGTCGAATAGTCCCCGGTTTAGGACTATTATTGGATGTTATGTCTCTCACTTAGGCCGTTGTCAATGGGTTGAGTAGGTTTTTTTTTGTTTCGAGAATTTTTCGGTTGTTATCTCTACATGTTCTTCGAGTGCATACTTAGATTAATCTATCTTAGTCTGTTTCGTGTACTTGGAGACCATGGGGAGGTGCTGCCGAAATTTTCTTGAAACAGAAAGAAACGTGCTCAATGTGTTGGCACTAGTGAGGAGACGCATTCAGTAATGGGATAGAAGCTTCACCCTTATAGAGTGGAGATACTAGGAAAATATAATTCATGCATGGACCACATACATGAATATCACTGCTCTAAATGTGTCTTATGTTCAGTTAAAGATGTCAGTCGACCGGAGTTGGATGTACTGTAGGATACCCATTGATGGGAGGGGATTAGTGAAAGCTTACCGTGAAGGGGTATGTAATTTTCTAGACAAAGCAATAGAACATGTTGATGATCTTAACGGAAAGATGTGTTGCCCGTGTGTCAAGTGTAAAAACCTGATTTGGAACAAAGCCGACGAGATTAAATTCGACTTATATTCCCCTGGCTTTGTGGATGGGTACTCCGTATGGATTCATCATGGGGAATCAGCTGAGTTGAGAGAAGGGATCGACAGTATTGTAGACCAACTACCTCAATGGGATTCATACGCCGATAACTATGATGCCGTGGAGATATTGGTCGATGCCTATGGCCCTACCACTATTGACTTGGCTGAAAATGAGCATTCGACAAGCAGTGTTCGGCAAGTTCCAAATGATACAACTGCTGCCTTTTACAAGTTGCTATATAAATCGGGGGTGTCGCTGTATCCAGGAAATGTTAAGCACACTAAGCTATCTGCAGTCACCAAACTGTTACACTTCAAGAATGAGCATGACTGCAGTGAGAGAGGTTTCAACGATTTACTTGCTCTTATCAGCGATTTCTAACCCAAGGATCATACTCTGCCCGCGAATTATTACGAAGTGAAGAAGATGGTCAAGGGGTTAAATATGGGGTATAAGAAGATCGATGCTTGTGAGCAGGATTGCATGTTATACTATGGGGCGGACAGAGATAAGGGACAGTACGATATATGTAACTTGCCTCGGTATAAGGTGACAAAACGTGGGGGGAAAGAGGAACATGTGCCCAAGAAGATCTTACGGTACTTTTCTCTTACGCTAAGGCTTCAACGGCTATTCATGTCATCCCATATGGCTCATCATATGACTTGGCATATAACAAGGGACGTCGTGCCTGGTCAGCTGACTCACCTAGCAGATGGAGATGAATGGAAGAGATTTGATGAAAATTTCCCACAGAATTTTCTGATGAAGGCAGCCTTGTTGTGGACATCACTAACTTTTCGGCTCTTGGGATGATCAGTGGTTGGTCAACTCACGGGAAGCTGTCATGTCTAATGTGTATGGGGGATATGCAAGGCAATCAGTTGCAACATGGGCGGAAATGTAGTTTCTTTGGAACAGCTCGTAAATTCTTGCATGTTGATCATAATTACAGAAAGATATCAGCACAGTTCAACAGAAAGACAGAGAAGAAGGGGGTTGTTGGTCGACTGTCGAGAAGTAAAGTATTGAGCTGGCTGAACGATCTGACATTTCCACCGCCGAGAAAGGAGCGTAGTAAATTGAGAGCAGTCGGGTACGGAAAGAATCATAATTGGACACACTCGCCCATACGGTTTGAGTTATCGTATTGGGTCACACTTTCAGTTCATCATTGTATAGATGTCATGCATACAGAGAAGAATATTTTTGAGAACTTATTTTACACCGTGTTAGATGCGAGTGGTAAGACCAAAGATAATGACACTGCACGGAAAGATTTGGAGACAATGAACATCAGGCTAGAATTGTGGCTTCGCCCTAACAATACGAAACCTAAAGCTCCATTTTCTCTTACTAAGCAATAGGTTGAAGAGGTGTGCAAGTGGGTTAGTGGGTAGAAGCTCCCAGATGGATATGCGTCCAACATATTACGCTGATGTAAGATTGAACAGATGAAAATTAATGGGTTCAAAAGTCACGATTGTAATGTATTCATGCAGAAGTTGATCCTAATTACATTTCGTGAGATGTTACCCAGAAAAGTTATGGATGCATTAACCGAAATTTTAAATTTCTTTCAGGATCTATGCTCAACTGTAATAAAGTACAGTGATGTTGAGCAGATAGAAAACAATATTGTGCTTACCATTTGCAAGCCCAAGATGGTCTTCCCTCCAGGATTCTTTGACTCGATGGAACATCAGCCTATTCATCTACCGTATGAACTCAAACTTGGAGGATCGATGCAATATCGGTGGATGTATCCTTTTGAGAGGTAATATAATCTACAATTGAAATTATAGATATATATATATATATATATATATATATATATTTGGAACATATTTTAGGTATATGCGTCGATTAAAACAGAAAGTGAAGAACAAAGCTCATGTAGAGGGTTCTATTGCTGAACGTTATACGGAGGAAGAGCTTGTCAACTTCTGCTCATTGTATTTTGACGATGTTGTCTCAACGAAGCACAACCGTTTAAGTAGGAATGAGGTCGTCGGTCCCCAATCTCATGCTGATGATGAGCTAGCTGTATTCACATATCCGGCTAAGCCATTTGGCCATGAGACACTGACTTACTTAACCAACAAAGATTTGAAGATTGTATCTACATACGTGCTTCTAAATATGCCTGAAGTATCATCATACATCAGGTATATATGAATAATTATTTGTCATATCCATGAATAATGTATAAGTGTAGTCATTTATATATTAAGTCATTTTAATATTATTTCAGTTCATTCGAAGAGAAATAATATGCTTCTAACCCGACTTTAACTGTAGCAGAGTTGGAAGCAATCACTAATGCTAATTTCCAACAGTAGTTTAAGAAAAGGGTTGAAGAAGAGAATATTTCTGAGCGTTTTATAGATGTCATCCGAGGACCTTACAAAGTCATTTGTTCTTTTCCCAACTGCATCATGAATGGGTACAGATTCAAAGTCGATGACTTGAATGATCTCACATCAGTCAATTCTGGGGTTGTGGTGTTGGGAAGCTGTTACCAAGATTCCGAGTTCAATTACTATAGACGTTTACAGGATGTGGTTGTGCTCAATTATCACGGGGGTAAAAAGGTAGTTACTTTTAAGTGTCATTGGTTTGATACTAAAAAGGGTGTAAAGGTTGATCGTAATAGAATCATCACAGTAGATATCAAGTCGGTACTCAAATCTGATGACGTATTCGTTTTAGCCGGTCAAGCGACTCAAGTGTATTACGCTCCTAATGTCGTCAATAGTAGAAGCCCTTGGTATACAGTAGTCACAACTAAAACACGTGCATTTGATGCTGCTAATATGTTTGGGATGGATGAGGCGTTGCAAGAAGATGTTAGCAATCCCATGTTGGTAGTTCTAAATGCTGAAGATGTGATGACAAATGATGTGGTTGACGTGCCTGAAGATGACGATGTTGAGGTAGACGTCATCGTGAACGAGTACGTACTCGTTGAGGATGAGAACGAAGACGAAACTGATCTCGAAACTAAGGATGATGAAGACACCGAATCTAAATCTGAGAATGATATCGATGTTGAATTTGACGGGTTTGATGACGTACGTAATCTATAGTTATTTCAAATTAGTACAAACTGCAATAGTAATATATATATTCATTCATATATTTAAATATTTTACATTCAAATTCATATGCGCTAATTTGTTTATTCCAGTAGCATATTCATGGCTAGAAATAGTGGTGGAGATCACCGCGAAGGTGAGCGATCCGGATCGGGAGACGCTAGCTATGAGGGAGGCTCGTCTTTAGGAGCCTGTAAGTTATCTTACATATGACTTAAATATATCTCAACTAGCATTAGTTTCTGTTTATTGACTCAAAATTTTATATAATTACAGATGCGCCTCGTCGATGACACCGAGGGACTAACATCGGTATCTTTGGTCGGCCGCTAATTGCTCCACTTACAGTCCCGGTGGATGTTCAGTCTGGATAGTAAGTGTTAATCCATCGTTTTAGTAAAACTTTTAATTGTTCCTATTTAATTTATTGCATAACATATTAAACGTAACGTATATTGTTATATTTTTATTGTAGTATACTAGACTCGGTCGCTAAACACACCTCCCAACCGGGTGCATGCGTTACAGCCAGTACGCGCGGTACGATGTCGCCTTTATGCAGACTCTCTTGCGGGAGTTTCATGTAAGTTAATAAGTTTATATTAGGTAGTTATATATATATATATATATATATATATATATATATCTACATAGTTGTTGCTTGAGAAATTAATTGTTCCTAACTTTTGTTATAGCTTTATTATAGATATGACCCGACCATCTCTCAGACAGCCGGCGACAATGTGATTATTGCATATGTCGCTAAGAATTACTCCGGCTGGCTTTATGAGATGCTACAGAGGGTAGTCCGAGCAGTTGAGGACCAGCCCGGGACCACCATCAGAGATCACCAGCCCCGCATAGTCTCTGATGCTGTATGAGAGGCTATGTGTGCGTACTAGGATGATGATGACTTCAAGAAGAAGTCTGAGCAGGCAAAGAAGAACTGTGGTCAGCTCCGTATAGTACACACGACTGGCTCGCAGTCTTTTGAGGAGGCGAAGACGGTAAGTGTAATGTATTTAGGTGTTTAGTTATCAAATTCTCACACGAATAATTAATAACTATTGATTGAATGTATTTATTAGGCCTTGGGGAGGACCTTGGGCCGAGATCCGACCATGTTAGAGTTTTGGGATGGAGCCCACACGCCTAAGGAGCAACGTGCTTTGTCTCATGAAGCATTAGCTATACGGGTAAAACTAATCTTACGTTTTAGTAATTATTAATATTCACTTGTTAAGAATATGATATAATTAACACACGCATAGAAAATAAATTACAGGACAGATTTCAGATGCTTCGGGACCAGCGTATAGCTGAGTTGGAGGCTGTTAGGGGGGGGGGGGTTCTGAGCCGTTAGATTCCACCGTCCCCCCTCCGAAGATTGAGTTATCTAGGGATAAGGAGCTGCGACTATGGGTCGCGTCTCAGGATCCTTTTACTAGCAGTACTGGTAGGTATCGAGTGGTGGGCTTGCCGAGGATACCCGCATATACACTACCTAGAGGTAATAAGATTTTTTATATTTCACAGAATTATCATAACCTATCACATAATATAAATTAGTAATGTTATATATATATTTGCAGGCTCTAGCCAGCGCCAACATCCGAGAGCACCCGTTGGACCATCTCACACGGGTTATTCCAGAGGCTGATAGCGGCGGTGTTGGATAGGTTCCATACCGAGCCGGTTTTTCTTTGTCAGCAGTTGCCCAGGTCTCATCTTTACTAGCTCGCTCAGGAGGTTCTAGCAGGGGCCTCCGCAGAGAGTACGAGTTTACCGTTGGAGCAGTTCGACGTGTTGAGCGGCGAGATGCTCCGGATGGTGGTTACCCTCCTAGAGCAGGCTTTTTGTCACTCCTCGCCTATTCAGGTATATATTCTTCATGTTTATGATATTTTCATTTAACAAGTATCTTTTTAATTCTCACATATATACAAACTAATGCTTTTTATTTGTAATTCTATCAACAGGGTGGCGATGGCGATGCTGAGCGGACTGGCAATGGCGACCGGGGGGACGGTGACGCTGATTTTCATACACCAGAGCAGCATCGTCGTTCATCTCCGCCCGATGATGATCCGATTACTAGTTTATAGTTCATTTGTATTCATTTTATTTATTCAATTATAGATCATTTGTATATATTATAGCTTATATATGTAATTGTCAGCTTAGTTATTGTGTTGATGATGAGTTAGTATATCATTTTTAATTGTTAGCTTAGTTGTTGATGATGAGATGATACAGGTTACATATTATATATAAATGTCTGTCTGTATTTGAATAAAACAGGTTACAGGTACTGAAATGGGTTTAAACACCTGCAAATTGCACTTTTAAAAAAATAATTTAAAAAAAAAACTTATTTCCGACGGATATTCCGTCGGAATTATAATTTCAAACAAATTGGGAAATTTCATATTTTCCGTCGAAGATAAAGTAATTCCGACGGAATATTCTGTTGGAAGCAGTTAGTAAATATTGTTAAAAAAAATCAATTTTCCGTCAGAATTAAGATCTTCTCGAGGGAAAATCTGTCAGAATTATAAATTAAATGTTTTTAAGAAATTCCAATTTTCCGTCGGAGATAGCTTATGCCCGAGGAAAATTCCGTCGGAAATTAAGTTTCAACGGACTCATTCCGTCGGACATACGTCCGTCGGAGATAAGTGTATTACGACGAAATTTCCGACGGACCTTATCTCTGAGGATCCTTACGACGAAACTTCCAGCGGAATATTCCCTCAGAAATAAGCTTATTCTAACGGAATAAGCTTATTTTCGAGAGAATATTCCGTCGGAAATAATACTTTCCCTTGTAGTGTATATAAACTTTTATTACACAATTTTATACATGTCACCATAGTCTGAAAAACCTTTATTACACAATTTTATACATGTCACCATAGTCTGGAAAACCTTTATTACACAATTTTATACTTGTCACCATAGTCTGGAAATTATGGTCGGGGAGACTCACCTTATTGAGTCTTCTTAGTCTTAAATTTGTGGGCTCAAAATGAGATAATTTTCTCAAAAAAGAGCCGTGAAAGATGTGGCAGGGAGAGGCATTAACTTTTTTATTTTTTATTATGTAATTTTGGAATGCAAATGATTGTTTACGTTTCATAATTTCATGTTAATGTCTAATTTAGCACTCCCTCCATTTCAAATTAAATTATAATTGACTTTTTAAAGTTAAGTTAAAACATTTTAAAGCTCAAATTTAACATGAATTAATCTTTTAAATTAGTCAATATGAAGATGAATATTCTAAAAAATACTAATCATTATATTGTTTCATAATAAATTATCTCAATTTTAAATTTGAAAATGTTTCACTGATTTTAAAAATTAATCTTATAATTTGGAACGAAAGAAGTATAATTCTGATAAGTTAGTTTTCAAATTGCAAAATATTCATTATCAAATTGAATTGTTAGTTTTATGTTTTTCTCTAAGCCAAATGGAACGTTTATATTCTAGCGGACCGACAGGGACGAAACTATGTTAGGACTGGAGGGGGCCATGCCCCCCCCCCCTCCCCAAGGTTTGAAAAATTTGTAAGTTCCACCCCAAAGTTTCAAGAAATTATTTTTGGCCCCCCTCAAGAAAAATGCAGTGCTTCAGAGGAAAATGAATTTCTTCACTATCAAACTAACGACCACACCACATTGTTTGTAAGAGGATATAAGTTTACACATCGATCTCACTCTGATCTTAACTAGCCAATATCATACACTTATAGATAGATTATAGACCTGCCCTTCTTGCCTATAACCTGCCCCAGAAAATTCTCAAATAAAAAATGGTAACTCCTACCTCCATACTAAATGAAAAAGAAAATGAAAGCTCACTAGAAAGACTGGGGTAGTACTGCAGTGGAGAATCTATGTAGAAATTGTGGGGTTAATTGACTTCACTGAAAAAATAATTACTTTATAATGTAAGGTAAATTTTAAAAAAATTAAGTATTATATATAAATTGACCACACTAAAATTTTATAAATTTTCTATTATACGGGGTCAAATTGAAAATTTATAATTTTGTCAATCAAATTTTAACCACATATGACTCATATCCTCTCAATATATGTATATCTCCCTATAATATTTTATATATATGTGTGTGACCCGAAAGTACAAAAGTATTAAAAAAAAATTGGCTCGGGGCCACTACCCCCGAACTCCCACCAAATTATTTATAACTTGATAAAAAAATTTGGCCCCCCCTAAGATCAAATCCTGGTTTTGTCCCTGCGAACCGACAACTAGAGTATTTGGCAGGAACTCACCTTCTCTTCAAATCAATTCTTCTTAATTAGTCTTTATGGCCTGAAGAGAGAAAAAGTTGCCTAAAATATGTGGTTGAAAATTTGATTTGTTAATTTTAGAATAATAAGAGATAAAAATTACAGGACAAACTCTTAATAATTTTATTATTCCTCAAAATGAGAAATACAATCTCTGTCTCAAGTTTTAGACATAAACTTGAGATTCAACCAAATAGAAAAAATACAAGAAAATCTCTTTAAATTAGGACTAAAAAACTTGTACATAAAGGAATTCATAAAGACTATTGTATTTTTATATCTTTCTATTTCTTTCGGTATTAACATTTATTTATGTTAGACGTTTGTAACTTATTTTCGTATGAATTTTGTTTGCTGAAATTATTGATCAAACTGAAACTTGTACAGCAAGCCATAATTGAAATCTTCTTAGTCTTTGTGGAAATTTTGGCAGGGGAGTCTCACTTTATTGAATCTTCTTAGTCTTTGGTTTTCTTTCGGTATTAACATTTATTTATATTAGACGTTTGTAACTTGTTTTCGTTTGAATTTTGTTTGCTGAAATTATTGATCAAACTGAAACTTGTACAGCCAACAATCATTGAAATCTTAGTTGATTATAATCGTAATTATTGTAAACTATCTATAAAATACTACTAACTATAAGATTTATTATTCTTCAAAATATATATGAATTCCATCAATTCTAAACGTTTTAAGTTCCAGCAAAACGAAGACGCTCACATTCACTGTGAACTCTTAGTCCTTGTTATGGCGTGTGGTCCCAAAAGAGACAGGGAATCAAGAATGTGAGATTTTTTCAAAACGAGCGGCATGAGTCTTCTTGGTCGTTTTTCCGAGTCTTCGTGAGCATATGTGTATAATAGGTATAAAACTTCCTTAAGCAATAATCGCTCAAAGTGTGTTTGTTTGGCGGATATGTGCCATGTGTGATCTGGTGCAATCAGATTAGACACTTTTAGAGGTAGAAGTACTTCTAACAAAAGTGTTTTAATATAAAAATTAAAATAATAATTGATGACATAATTATAGAAGAGCTTTGAAGGTATTAATATAATTTTAAGTTAAGTGTGTGATATGAGATTTTATTTGTTTTTAACAATTTACGGATAATTTTGTACTTTGTACTTGTTGTACTTTGTACTTTTGTCAAAAGTGTTGGAGTCACAAGTTCAAATTTCTACTCAAGTTAAAAGTACTTTTAAACCCAAATCTGTACTATTTAAGGAGGAGTATTTTTAAAAGATTACTAAACAATAAAACACTTTTATATTTAATTTTAAAATGATTTTAGTCCACACAAAAGTTCTCCCAAATTACCGAGAGTCTTTGACTCGAGTGATACTCTTGTCTTAGGTTTGAATCCCCTTCCTCCAAATAAAAAAAAAAAAAAAAAAAAATCTCCCAAACAACCCCTCGGTTTTTGTTGCCTCTCGCTTCAGTTGGTCTCTTCGGGGGTGTTTCTTAATCAGATATTTTATCTTATTTTTAATTCTTATTTTTTTTTCTCAGTCATTCTCTTATCCATTTTCAAACAATAATAATGCATACAGTTGAATGCATAGTGTATTGTGTTGAATAATTTGATCGTTTGTCAACATATTGACTCACTCCTATGTGATAAGGACCCTAAGCGGAAGCAGGCTATGCAACCACATGAAAAATGGAATTATATATTTATATTATATTAATCATTAATATAAGAATCTGGAGGCATTTAATTAAATAATTTTAATAAAGACAAATTGGTCGAGAAATTAGTCTTTGTTCCATCATCCATCGCCTTCGTTGATGTGTTCGTTTACCTACCTACCTACCCTTCTTGTGTGCCCTCTCTCTCTCTCTCTCTCTCACACACACACACACACACACATATATATATATATATATATATATGTTGGATAATAAAATTTAATAATTGTCCAGAAAATTAATTCTACCTGCCCGTCTATCTTCTCTTGCACTACAATAATGCTTCTGATATCCACATTAATATTCTAACTCCCTCACAACAAAATAATCTTTTCTCTGTCAGTTTATTTATTTATTCATATTAAAGTTTATATAGAATAGTTTTAATATATATACATCGAAAAAGATGCATGTATGAAGTTTTAAAAAAGAAACAAATGAACACTGTTTTGTATATGTATTCAAAAACACATCTAAATCACTTTTTTTTTTAAAATTTTTGTACTAATAAATTATATAAATTATTTGGGAGTCATAACAAAAAAAAAACCAATAAAAAAAAAAAAAAAAGGTCGCTAGAATGTCAACAACAAAATGTCGCCCAAGAATTTTCCTTTAATTTATGTTTGAGTCTTCTCTTAGTCTTTGGTGGGCTCAAAATGAGATAATTTTCTCAAAATGAGTGGCGTGAAAGATGTGGTAAGGAGAGGCATTAACTTCTTTATTTTTTGGGCTGCAAATCATTGCTTGCAGTGCACAACTTCACGTCAATGCCTAATTTTTATTTTTGTTTTAGTGTTTAATATTTCGTTAATTTTCTTTTAAAAGTTAGTTTACTATTTGTATATGTACTTTTAATTGAATTATATTTATTTGATATTAAAATAAATTACTTCATATACCAAAAAACAAGTAAAAAATTGATTTTAGGTGATTATAATCGTAATTATTTTAAACTATTTATAAATACTACTAATTATTTTATTATTTTTCAAAATATATATGGATTCCATCAATTCTGAACGTTTTAAGTTCTAACAAACCGAAAACACTCGCATTCACTGCAAACTCTTAGTACTTGTTATGGCGTGTGATCCCACAAGAGAAATAGAATAACGAATGTGAATTCTTTTCAAAACGAGTGGTGAAAATCTTCTTAGTCAGTTTGTTTTTTCGAGTCTTCATCACTTAGTAGAAAATTTTGAAACAGTCAAACAAGAAGAGAAAAGTCCAATTCAGGTAGAAAAATAAAAATAAAAAACGAGCAACTTCGTTGACATTTACTAATTAAATTCATGAACTTCTTCTCCTTGAAATTTCCTCAAACCCCAAAGCTGCGTTCATACTATTTTCTCTCCTCTAAAAACCCACCTGTTCTTTTCAACTCTACACGTTATATGTATGGAGCCTGAATTCCATTTCTCGGCTGCGTTTCTGTTAGCGCGTTCACACTTTCACTCGCACATTTCATCGAACATTTCAACGGCAAATACTTTCCACGAAGAAGGAGGAGAAGAAGAAGAAGCTGATTACTCCTATATCTATAATTTTCTTAGAGATACATTTGATCAAATGAATGAAAACCCAGAAATCCCCAGAAAAAGGCAAAGAAGAAGAGGAAAAGATGAGTTCAACAGCCATGGAAGTGATGAAGGTGATCAATAAAGAAATAATAAATAAATAATAATAATGCTAGAAAGAACACAAATGTATAATACACAGATATAGAGAGAGAGGGGGGGAGGGGCACAGATAGAGGGGGAGGGGGGGAGGACTACTCAATTCCGCCAAACAGATAAAAATAATAATTATGCTACATTTGGATCGAACGAATAGAATAGAAGAAAGATTGAAATAATTTTTTAACATTTCAAGTATTTGTTCAGTTGTTGTTGGTAGTGAGTGGTGTGCTAGGATGTCATAATTGTCATATACATCCATTCCATTGGAATAAATTTCATTCCACTACCTCCCACATGAAATGAAAATCAAAGTGATGGAATGAATTTTTATTCCATCGGAATAGTTTATCAACTGAAATTATCATCAAATACATTATTTTTTGTTTTCATTTCTTCCTTCAATCCAAACGTAATAGTGTAACTTCTTTATTTTTACTTTTTGATCTCTTCTAATCACTTTGTTATTGATTGAAAGCTGAAATGAAAATACACCTGTTTACTGGTTAATGTTTACGGATCCAACTAAATGAATGTTTAGGTGTTTTCAGAGATCATGGAGTTTTTTTTTGGCAAAATGGCAAAGTTGTGACGCACAGTAAAAACCAAATATTTCTCAAAAAAATTTCACATCGTCATCGATGGAGACTCTGCTGGGCAAAGAGAAATCCGATCGGAAGAAGAAATCGCGACAACCAATCAATTGTTTATGTTGGAAGACGAGATGGCCTCTTGGATTCAATATCCTCTCAATGACTCCCCTTTCAACTTAGATTTCTATGCCATTATTCTTGGTCCTTTTGCACCCGTCTTTGTCCCTGTTTTACTCTTGTTTTTTTTTACATAATTGTGTCACTGAAAGCATCTCTCAATGCATTGTTGAAAGTAATATTTGTGTCACTAAATGTGTATTGGGAAGAATTAGAGGATTAAGTGTAATAAAAGAGATCCTAATCCATTAATTTTCGATTTCAATCCTGATTTGGGCGACCAGACATTGATGCAACTTGAATGACATTGAGAAAGTTGAAACAAAAAAGGGACTAAAGTACACACTAGTGAAACTTGGGACATAAAAATTGGAATATATACTTTGTAACTGAAATTTAGTTATAATTTGGAGCTCAATTCCAATTTCAAAACATAGAATTGAGTTGCCAAACATAACTTAAAGTTGAACCTTGAAACTACAAATCCTCATCATCTATGGTTTTCTCTACTATGTCGATACAAAAGCCCACAGATCTTCCATTCGACATGGCCTCAGCAAGCTTTGTTCGTGCTTCTTGATGACGACGTAAAAGTAGGACTGTATTTAGAACAGCTCATCTGACTTGAGAATTTGCTTTCTTCTGTGTGAAACCCAAGCTATTAAGTAATAAATCCAGTTGTTACATGAACAAAAGTGGTTCTATTAGCAATGTGACTAGTTGGAACATATAGTAAAACTGTACAGCCACATTGGGAGATCATCTAGTGTGAGAACGCCAAAAGTTATCTTGAGGAAGGAAAAATGTTGTTTCAGTTGATGTAACATAAAATCTATTTAAAGACACATTTTATGAACATTAAAGCATATTCGAACTCTCTTGGAATAATATTTTTGGGAAACGATTAATTGTATATATTAGAACCAGACTAATTGATTGGTCTTAGTAAGTGTGACAAATGAACTTTAAGCAAGTATATAATATGACCGACTAGTGTGAGTTATATAATTATATTTTGGGCTTGTAAAGACTATGCCCAATAGGATACTGATTAGGAATAATATAAGTAAGAAACTATACCATCTCTCTTGTTCTACAAGTAAAAGAATTTCAATATGGTTATCGTCAAGCCAACAGTGCTACGTTTGGATTAATAAATTGTATTTACGTTTGGATCTTCATATTTGCAGGAATGAAGATGGGAGAATGGAATGACTTATTACTATAGAATGAAAAAAATTGCATTTGGTTATTCCATTGGAATGGAATGAACCATTCTCATTCCTCCCAAATTTGTGAATTTTACTCATTGGGGGAGGGTATGGAATGACTCATTCCAATTGAAATAGAATGAATTATTCTTCTCTCCATTCCATTCCATTTTCTATTCTATTCCTTCACAAATTCCACTCCTTTAATCCAAACGTAGCACTAGGGAATCAGGGACTAGTATTTTGTTCATCCGAAGAAATAAATTCTGCAGCGTTAATCAAAGTTATAGATTCCAAACAAGGTACATAAAATTTATTATTTTCTATATGCTCCTGGTATTCTTCTCTGATCTATGTATAAAGAATAATTAATAAGCACTGATAATTACTTCATGCATCTTTGACATCTTTGAAATATTGTTACAATCTCTTATTAAGGTAGTATGTCAATACTAGGAGCTGTAATACGAAGATCATGATTTCTGGCCTTGAGGAAAATCAGGCTACTTTTTTTGGAAGCACAAGGAGGTATAATATGCTCAAGTTTCGGTGTTTAAGTTATTTTATAAAAAAAAATCCATATAAGACTTTATGAGGCCTGACATGACGAAATGTATCTTGATTCCAGACAATATAAAGTAGGCAGTACATTTCAGCAGTCTATAGATTCATGTTGCATTGTATAACAGAAAGTTGCAATTGTATAATACTTATATAACAAAGGTCATTTGAGACGCAACTCTCTTACTATATCACTACAACTTGTTTCTATAGACTCAAATGGACTGCCCAATTTAGACCGTTTGGTATCCACAATAATGTATACCTGGTTAATATCAGTAAGGCCTCCTTCAGCATAACCATATAACACATACTCAGTTGCCACACCTGCTAGTGCTATACAAGAGAACCTGTTCAACATCTATTTAAAAAAAATAAAAAAAGCAATGCCGTCGTTAGATTTCTAATTTGTTGTCAATCTCCTCGGAAAAACAAATTACTACTATAGCAGAACTTATACGACAAAAAGTGGAAGTATAACAAGGAGATATACCGCAGCTGATACTTTTCCTTTATTAACCTGTATGTAATGAGAATAGTCCATATTAAATGAGAGAAGCCAAAAATAACTATTCTTTTTTGTTTACTATAAGCAGTTAAAAGATGAAAGCTTCTATTGCTATTAGCTTGAAGAAGGGCAATGTTGCAGTCATCAATTGGTTTGTGCCATATTATTTGTATATGATAGCATTACAACTATGTATATCGTACATAGTTCTTGTTTACATATTAGGTATCATTTGTTCTACCGTTACCACTGTATATACCATACAATATATGGCTCGATTGAAATTTTTTGTAACATCTATCTATATTAGCTGATGTAGAGTTGAACTTAATGCCTACGGGCAGAGCCATACAGGAAGTCACTATAAGGGGAAAAAAGGATAGAAAAAAATTATAGAAAACAAGAACAAAGAGTCAGGAAACTACTTGAGTTACAAAAATTTCAATTATTTACTAGAAGAGAACATACTTCTTCAAGAAACTCAAAATTAACAAAAGCAGTTGTAAGATGTATTAATTCTATACATTCTGTTATGTTTTACATTTATAAGAGCACCTAATTTATACAAGAGTTGAAGCTAGTGGAAGAGGAAAACAGGGAACCTGTTTTCCTGAGTGGAGAAGCACAGCACACACACACTCACATACAGCACACACAACACCAGTTCTAACACTCCCCCTCAAGTTGGTGTATAGATATCTCGCATACCCAACTTGAAACACAAGGGATGAAACATCTTACCACTAAGACCCTTAGTCAGAATATCAGCTAGCTGATGTTCTGTTTTTACAAAAGGTAAGCAGATAAGACCACTGACTAATTTTTCTTTGATGAAGTGTCGGTCAATCTCAATGTGCTTC
This sequence comes from Aralia elata, assembly GCA_034770075.1. Taxonomy (NCBI): domain Eukaryota; kingdom Viridiplantae; phylum Streptophyta; class Magnoliopsida; order Apiales; family Araliaceae; genus Aralia; species Aralia elata. Next base: position 19,171,746 of record CM068388.1, read on the forward strand.
GTTCTATCATGTTGTACCGGATCATTGGCAATACTAATGGCTGCCTTGTTATCACAAAATAACTGCATAGGCCCTTTAGTTGAAACACTCAAATCTTCTAGCAATGTTCGAAGCCACATTAGTTCACATATACCCAGGGCGATAGCTCGGTATTCAGCCTCAGCGCTAGATCTTGCCACAACTGACTGTTTCTTACTACGCCAAGTGACAAGATTACCTCCAACAAATGAACAGTAGCCTGATGTAGATCGACGGTCCTCTATAGAGCCAGCCCAATCTGAGTCAGAAAAAGCTTCGACTCTCATATGACCATGTGGTGCAAACAATAAACCTTTACCGGGTGCAGACTTGAGATACCTCAAAATTCTGTAAACGGTTTCCATATGACTTTGTCGAGGATCATGCATGTATTGACTGACTATACCCACAACATAAGATATATCGGGTCTAGTATGAGACAGGTATATCAGTCGTCCCACTAGACGTTGATATCTTTCTCTATCAACCGTAGGTCCTGTGCCTCCTTCTAGATGATGACTAACTTCAATAGGAGAATCAACAGGTTTACATCCTAGCATGCCCGTTTCTGTTAAGAGATCAAGAACATACTTTCGTTGAGATAGGAAAATTTCACTGGAAGATCTTGCAACTTCAATACCAAGGAAATATTTCAAGGTGCCCAAATCTTTGATTTCAAACTCTTTAGCCAAGCTTGCCTTGAGGTTAACTATCTCTTCTTTATTATCCCCTGTCACTACAATGTCATCAACATAAACAATAAGAATGACAGTCTTACCATTTATTTGTTTGACAAATAGAGTGTGATCTGCTCGACTCTGTTTGTACCCAAGTTTTATCATTGCTTTGTGGAATTTACCAAACCAGGCTCGAGGAGATTGCTTCAATCCGTATAAAGCCTTTCGCAGTCTACAAACCTTTCCCTTGGTGACAGATGAGGCAAAACCAGAGGGTATTTCCATGTATACCTCTTCTTCTAGATCCCCATGAAGAAATGCATTTTTCACATCCAATTGTTGAATATCCCAGCCAAAGTTTGCTGCACATGAGATTATGGTACGAACAGAGTTCATTTTTGTCACGGGAGCAAAAGTCTCCTGGTAATCAATCCCGTGAGTCTGAGTGTACCCTTTTGCAACTAGCCTGGCTTTGAGTCTTTCAACTGTCCTATCTGCCTTTTGTTTCACTGTATATACCCATTTGCAACCAACTAGTCTTTTCCCATAAGGAAGAGTAACTAGTTCCCAAGTATCATTCTTTTTCAGGGCATTCATCTCTTCTATCATAGCATGTTTCCACTTCTCATTGCTAATTGCTTCTTTCCACTCCTGAGGAATAGATATAGAGGACAAAGAAGAAACAAAGGAATGGTAGGATGTAGATAATTTATCATATGAAACAAAATTCGAGATAGGATGTTGTGTACAAGACCTGACACCTTTTCTAAGAGCAATAGGAATGTCAGTATCATCAGAAGAACAAATAGGATCAGGATTCATACCATTAGTATTACCAAGACTCGGTTCAGGGCAAGGTTGGTATAGTGGCGCAGCAATGGTGACCTTATTCTTCCCTTTTCGAGTATAGGTCCTCAACTCAGGCTCGGACTGTAACTGTAACTCCCCCTGTGTAGCAGTATCAGGAACAACAACAGGAGTAGAGGAAGATGACCCGTGTAACTGTAACTCCCCCTGTATAGCATTATCAGAAACAACAGGAGTAGAAGAAGATGGTACAATAATACTTGTATTTGTATTTGTAATACCAATTTCGAAAGATGTCTCCTCATCAATAACATCCTCCCCCTGAGGAGACGGTGAAGAAGAATAAAAAGGTTCAGACTCCCAGAAAGTGACATCCCGAGTGACAAATACTTTGTGAGAAGGGGGATGATAACATTTATAACCTTTTTGGGTTGGAGAATAACCAATAAAAACACACCGAAGAGCTTTGGGATCTAATTTACCTCGAGTGGGGGATTTATCATGAACATAGCACACACATCCAAAAACTCGGGGCGAGGGAGAAGGAGTGGTTATGTGCTAGAGAAGGGAGATAGGACTTTTGTTTCCTAGGCTTCTAGAAGGAAGGCGGTTGATTAGGAATGCCGCAGTAAGAAACGCATCACCCCAAAAAGATTTAGGAGTTTTCATGGTAAACATAAGTGTGCGGGCAACTTCTAGTAAGTGTCGATTTTTCCTTTCTGCCACACCATTTTGTTCTGGAGTACTGACACAGGAAGTTTGAAGAATGATCCCATGCCGAGAAAGGTAAGATTCAAAAACATGATTATTACTGTATTCACGACCGTTATCACTATGGAGAATTTTGACTTTAGCGTTAAATTGAGTTTGAATCATTTTATGAAAGTCCTGAAAGCAGTCAAAAACTTCATTTTTGGAACGCAAAAGGTAAATCCAAGTGACACGAGAATGACAATCAATAAAGCTAACAAACCATCTAAAACCAGAACGGGAGACAATCCGAGAGGGCCCCCAGACATCTGTATGGATGATAGCAAAAGACTCAGACTGACGACTGTTAATAGCGGAATAAGTCGAACGTTTGTGTTTACCAAGTTCACACGGTTCACACAAAAACTGAGTTCTGTTACAATTCTTAACCAAAGACGGAAACAAAAATTCCAATACTGAAAAGGAAGGATGACCCAAACGACGATGCCATTGATGGAGGGAGGCCAGGTTGGAGTCTGAAACAGAGTGAAGAGCCTAAGTAGGGGCCATGTTAGATGAGGGAACATCTAAATAATAGAGACCATCAACTGCACTACCACTGCCAATCTACTGTCCCGTCACCAAGTCCTGAAAAATACAATGGTTTGGAAAACAAGTTACGGAACAATGCATAGACTCAGAAAGACGTTGGACAGATAATGAATTAGCAGTGAAGGAAGGAATATGAAGAACATATGATAAAGTCAATGAAGGGGTACAAACTACAGAACCACTCCCGGAGATAGAGGACAGAGAGCTATCAGCAACTCGAACCTTGTCCTTTCCCGAACGGGGCATATATGAAGTAAAAAGGTTTGAGGACCCAGTCATATGCTCGGAGACACTTGTATCTATAATCCAACTATGGCAAGTAGATGAAACATGAAAAGCACGAAGAGGGATACCTATCTGGGCATAATGAGAGGAAGTAGGATTGGAATAGAATTTCTGAAAGGCAGTGATTTCCTCAAGAGTCAGTGCGTGAATAGTGTCTGCGGTACTAGGTACGTCTGCAGAGGGTGGAGTAGACATGTAGGCATGAGATCCACGTCCACGACTAGAACGACCGCCGCGTCCTTTAGGACGCCCATGAAGCTTAAAGCAACGGTCTCGGGTATGATTCTTCCCTCCACAATAGTCACAGTCACGGGACTCCTTCTCAATAGGAGAGGGAATGGGAAAGCCCTGCTTAGGATACGAGGCAATCAAGGCTGATCGGTCAACAAGATTTGGTTTGAGTACCATTACCCGACGTCTACTTTCCTCTTGCTGGACTCGAGCATGAGCCTCTCTCAGTGATGGAAAAGGTGTCTGACCAAGCAGCTGTGCTCGAACGTGATCAAATTCTATATTCAAACCAGCCAAGAAATCTACAACCCTGTCTTCATTAATAAACTTTTGATAAGCCGTGGCATCTTGTGGACACTTAGCTGAGAAAACCCGGTAATGATCAAGCTCCTGCCAGAGTGCATTAATCTCTACAAAGTACTGTGCCACGGGTTTGTCCCCTTGATCCAACTCACGGATTCGCTTACGGATATCATATGCCTTAGACATATCACCAGAAACAGAGAAAGTTTGAGAGATAGCTTCCCAAAGTGCATAGGCAGTGTCTAGGAACATGTAGCTACTCCGCATATGGGGTTCCATTGAGTTAAAAATCCATGTTTTGACCATGGAGTTATCGGATTTCCATTCTTCTTGAGCAATACCTGCTTGGACAGGCATAGTAGTTGTACCAGTGATAAAGTGTTGCATTCGGTTGGCTTCAATTGACATACGACATGCTTGGGACCAGGCAAGATAATTATTGCCATCCAATTTAAATGGACTAAGAACCAAAGCAGAATTGAGATGGTGATTTCTAAGCATCTGTCCCTTATTGGTTTCAGTGATAGGACCAGATTCCGTCATGGTGATATATTAAGAGCAACAAGAATTTATCCGAGGAATTTAACAACAAGGATAATACATATAGGCTTCCAACAGTAAGCACCAGAGGTATGAGAATTGGCCAAACTGTAATATGTAACAAGGCAGTGTGAGAAAAAAAATTGCAGTATGAAAAATGGGCACAACTAGTATGATAATCCTAATACTGAGAATAGGGACCAAGCCCAACTCTGACCCACATCAAATATGCAGTAAACAAAGAAGCCCCAGTTTTCCTTTTGCTTTGTTAAGTGCCCCAGTTCGTTTTTCAAACAGCAGGTGGTATCACAATGAAAGAAAAATGAACTGACCGAACCAATAATAGGCCAAACCCAAGCAAACCTAATTTTCTTCCGATAAGACCACTGTGGATGGGTAGAGGAGAGAGAGGCGAGCACTGTGCAAGGAGCCGTGCCGGAAAAAGGTCGCCGGAAAGTACCTCACGCGCCGGCGCGTGGCGTCAGCGGTCGGGCGCGTCGGCGGCGCGTGGCGGCGCGTGCGGCGGTGGGTCGGAAATTGGAAAGGTCTGGGTTGGTCGTCTGGCTATGGGCAACCTAATTATGGGATCAATTTCAGTGCATGTGATCGTTTAAGCAATTTTCCAAGGAATAATAGCTAACAGTGCGACAGAAGGAAAAAAAAAGAAAGAAAAAAAAATTTCTGATTAATGATCGAGCTCTGATACCATGTAAGATGTATTAATTCTATACATTCTGTTATGTTTTACATTTACAAGAGCACCTAATTTATACAAGAGTTGAAGTTAGTGGAGGAGGAAAACAGGGAACATCCCTGTTTTCCTGAGTGGAGGAGCACAGCACACACACACTCATATACAGCACACACATCACCAGTTCTAACAGCAGTCCCTGCTTGAACATTGAGCGACCCTTCCTTTTGGAAAGCTTCCAAACTTGACAGTGTATATCCCTTGGGAAGAATTCCCATCAGGTAGGCAATCAAGAAATGGCCAGCTTCATGCTAGATCATATTGACAATCAAATGAGACCATTAAATTTTCTTCAAGATGTAATGAGACATACATGTTTATTAGAACAAGTATACAGTACTAATGTGCGTGTTGTGTATGCAGCTTCAGAAATGGGTAATTTAGAGGTCTCAATTTTTTTTGTCTAAAATGATATGACATCGAAGAAGACAAAACGTATTTTTATTAACTGCTCAATCACAAGAGATGTACTAAAATAATGTAATAATGCCTCATCATTTGAGACAAAAAAATTGACACCCTAGCATTACCTATTCAGAAATAGAGTTCCACCTTAAAAATGTGCCGAAATTGGGAATTTACATGGATTCCATGAATTGGAAAAACTCAAGTGAGGAGAAATAAATCTTACTTGGATTACCCTATTATGGTACTTTTGACTTAAATTGTGGCCTACGGTATCAAGAACCAAGCCGTTGATTCCTCCATTAAAAGAAACCTAAGAAATACCACTTTCATCAGACCAATAACAAATAACAGAATTTTGGTTACCTACAAGTTGTTAAAATCCGTCAAAGTCTGCTATTCAATAAAAAGTAAAGAGCTACACTTAATAATGAAAAAACCTCGTCGAGCCCTTAAAAAACTAATAAATGGTAAATACATGTGACTAGCACATAACTCGAAATTGAAAAAAATCAGTCAAATGAACGTAATTAAGCATAAGTGCCAATTATGAGGATCAAATTCGCAATTCGGCTATTCAATCAAAAGTAAAACATGTTTTCAGATAAAAATCATTAAGAAGCATTAGTTTTAGAGAGAATTTACCGCATCCATTGTCCATAAAAACAACAATCCCAAAGAGAAATATAAGATTTGTGTGGGGCTAAATTCAAACACATTCCATGCTGAAATGCCTCCTACAAGAGCAGCAAGCTGCAAGTTTCTTTCTATAGCTCCAAGTGTCTTATCCACCGGTGAGAGAAGAGAAGAAGTCTCTATTCCATTCAGTTTTAGTTCATCCAAGGTGTAAAGTCTCTGGGGCACCTGCAATCAATCTTATGTTAAAAATATTACTTACCCATATTTATCTTCCAATTTTTTTTGTTTTTTGCGTGATGCTAAGAGCCTAAAATATATTTGGAAACCTGTTGAAATTTGACTGGAAAATCTCAGTGCCTGTTATCAAGTTAGTTGATTAAGGTTTTTGTTGTGTTGGTTGGGATTAAAGCTTTTAAGCAATCAAGTTGAGATGAACTTTGACTTGTCAAATTCGAATTCGTTTAAAAGTTAAACAAACCAAGTCGAACAAGGCATTAAACGAGTCTAAGATTTTGTGTACGAACTCGACTCATTGAGTAAATGAGTAGAGCTCGAGTTGGGCTTAAGCGAGCCAAGTCTGAGTCGAACTCGGCTCGTTTAACTAAATGGACAAAGGAACTTGTTAAAATTTGACTAATATAATGAGCTTGAGCCAAGTTCGAATCGAGCCGGGCTTGCGGGCAAACCGGTTAATTTACAACTCTATTTGGAATAGCAAGGGAAAATAGTGGGAACACAATTTGATACATGTTCAGCTTCTTTCTATCCTCTTGGTCATTTCTCTTTTCCTTTGTTATGTCAATAGTTTGAGTCACTAGCCTTTTAATTACATGTCCAAGAAAAGGACTTTAGTATATTATACACCTGGTTTGACTTATGGTCAATTATGATTTCATCTTTGAAGTTTTCCTTTTTCTCTTTCGTCATCAAGTTTCATGATCCATGTTGTCAGAAAACTAATAGTAATATAAGGATTTAGGAACTCATTAATAAACCAATCATATATTCCATTGTGAAAGAATCACCAATCTAGACAATGCCCGTTGTGATTTATTATTTGGGTTCACTCAAAAACCAAACACTGAATGAGTCATCAATATTGACCCAATCTCCTACGCAGAACATTGGGACTCATGGAGGCAACTAGATTCATAATTAACAAAACAAAAAAAACAAAAAAGAGCATGGAATTTTAGCTTTTTTATTTCTTTTATTCCCTCCCCCCCCAGTATTTGAGTTTCAAACATCACAAATAAAGAAGAATTGGTTCCTCATTCTGAGGCTTCTTTCCATTACTGAAATCAAGGGGGGTGATAATAACTGGGACAGTAGTATGCAGGACTTCTTTGACTGTATTGAACATATCTCTAACCGATCTGAGAGCTGTAGGACCTCTTTTTACTTGGCTTCATTCATTCCCTCATTCTGAGGCTTTATTCACTCTTTGTGAGCTTTCGGATCACTGGCCTGCTGTGGTCAAAACCGGACTTCTGATGCCCTGCATTCCAAAGCCCTTTCAATTCTTCAACTTTATGCTTCATCTTGAAAATTTTTCCGCTGTGGTGCATAATGCTTGGAATATTGCTGTTACTAGTGACCCATTACAGATCCTTTCAGCTAAGCTAAAATCTGTGAAGGGGGCGCTGATCAAGCTGAACTCTTCTATAGGCAATTTATCCTCTAATGCGGAAAAGGCGCGCACTGCTCTCCACGGTACCCAGATTGCATTGGCCTCTTGTCCTGCCGACCCAGATTTATTTAGCCTTGAGAAATCTCAAACTGACTCCCTTTGGGCTGCTCTGACCCTTGAGGAAAACCTCTCCCAACAAAAGTCCAGAATCCTTTGGTTGAAGGAGGGGGATAGAAACACTGGTTTTTTTCATAGCCAAGCTAAAAGTAGATGGAATCAGAACAAAATCATTTCTGTGGAGAATGCTTATGGTGCTGAAATCTGGCCATAGTGAAGTAAAAAGTATTGCTATCGATTTCTTCAGGAATCTCTTGGGTACCAGTGCCACTTCTCCTCCTGATTTATCTGAGTTACTCGATCTGAAGTCTTCCTTCTCTAAAATTCTATCTTCCCAAGAAGTTGTTTCTTTGGAAAGGGATGTTTCTGAAGCTGAAGTATTTCAAACTTTGAAATCGATGAAAAAGAACAAGAGCCCTGGCCCGGATGGATTTAATGTCAATTTCTTCATTCACTCTTGGGATATTGTGGGCCGTGATTTCACTAATGCCATTAGATCCTTCTTCCAGCAGGATTGCATTTTGAGAGGTATTAATTCTATTGCCATTGCTTTGGTTCCTAAAGTTCCCAACCCATCTTCCATGAATGACTTTAGGCCAATCTCTTGCTGCAACACCACTTACAAATGCATCTCCAAAATGATATCTGCTAGATTAAAAGAGGTTCTTCCGAATCTCATTTCCCCTTGCCAAACTGCTTTTGTTCCCGGGAGAAGAATAGGGGATAATATTCTGCTAGCTCAGGACCTATTCAGAGGCTACAACAGAGCTTCGGGTCCTTCAAGATGTGCTATGAAAATAGATTTAAGGAAAGCTTTTGACTCTGTCTCTTGGGAATTCCTTCTTAAAGCCCTCTTATCTTTTTAAATTTCCCCCTAAGTTTGTTTATTGGATAAAAGCCTGCATCACCACTTCCTGGTTCTCTGTTAAAGTCAATGGTGAGCTGTGCAGGTACTTCAAAGAGGCCAGAGGACTTCATCAAGGGGATCCCCTATCCCCCTATCTTTTTGTTATTGCTATGGAAGTGCTCTCTATTCTTATATACAAAAGCATTAAAGCCCCTGATTTTAAGTTTCACTAGAGAACGAAGCAATTTAACCTTTCTCATCTCTGCTTTGCAGATGACCTGCTCCTTTTCTGTCATGGTGACCACAGGTCTACCTCTATTCTCAAGTTATGTTTAGACAAATTCTCTTTGATGTCTGGGATGAACATTAATGCTAGCAAGAACCTGTGTTTTTTATCCAATGTCTCTATTGATCAAACTGATTTAATCACGTCTTGTCTAGGTTTTCAGCTGGGATCATTCCTAGTAAAATTTCTTGGAGTTCCACTCATTACCTCTAAGCTTTCTTTAGCTGATTGTTATCCTCTTTTGGAAAGAATTCAAAGCAGAATGAGCTCATGGACGAACAAGTTCTTGTCTTATGCTAGGCGATTGCAGCTTCTCAAGAGTGTTATCTTCGCTATTCAGGCTTACTGGTCAGCTCATTTTATTCTCCCTGCTGCTGCTATTAAAAGCATCCAAAGCACAATGAGTAGATTTCTCTGGAAGGGTCCATCTTTACAGAAATATGGGGCAAAGGTTGCATGGAGTAAAATCACCCTTCCTTTGTCGGAAGGAGGTCTTGCCATTAAATGTTTGATTGACTGGAACCAAGATCTTTTTATCTCTTTGCTCCTGAAAGTCATTAATCCCAATTCCTCTTCCATATGGGTTGTCTGGGTTGAGAATGTCCCCTTGAAAAATAAATTCTTTCGGTGTGCTCCCATTCCCTCGAACTGCTCTTGGACTTGGAGGAAAATTTTAAGTCTTAGACCTATTCCATTACGGCACGCACGCTATCAAATTGGAAACGGGGAATCTACTAGCCTATGGTTTGATCCTTGGACTAACGATAACCCTTTATGTTCAAGCACTGCTCATCCTCTTATCTCCAATTCTAGATTGCGTACTGACGCTAAAGTTAACAGTATTATTCAGAATGCCAATTGGGTCCTGCCTTCTTCTAACCGCGCTGTAGTCTTGGCCTTTCGTCAGTCTTTTGACTTCTCTATTCCTTGTAACCCAGCTGTGCATGATTCTATTTTCTGGGATGGTCTTAGAGATGATGAGATATCGACTGCTGCTATCTGGGAGTCTATAAGACAGCGTGGTCAACCTAGAGCCTAGCATAAGGTTGTATGGCATCAAAGCCTTCCCCCGAGGTACTCCTTTTTGCTAAGGATGGCCTACAATCGTGGGTTAAAGACCAAGGATCGACTTATTAGCTATGGGCTTTCTCTGGATCCTATTTGCCTTCTTTGCAATGCTGACATGGAGAGTTTTGACCACCTTTTTTTTAGTGCTCCTTCTCTTTTCAGGTCCTCATCTCGGTGCTTCGCTTCTGTGGATGGAGAGGTTTAAGCCGAAGTTGGTTGGATTTATCTGCTGTCCTCTTGAATAGTTCCACTCGTAGTATACGACATTCCTTGTTGCATCTTAGCCTTGCTGCTGTAGTGTACAACATCTGCCAAGAGCAAAATGCTAGACTCCATGCCCATGGATATCTCCCTGCTCGGACCATTGTTCATAACACCCTGACCACTATTAAATGTAGATTGCACTCTAACTTAAAGTTTCAGCGAGCTATTGTTAACTTTAGACATTTAGCATTATAGTTTGTTTATGCTCGGGCTGCTTTATTTTATGTGCTGATGGAAATCTTGTATAGTTAGTCCATCATAGGGCATGTCCTATGATGGACAATTGGTATTCATGATCTGGGGTATGCCTCTAGCCTTTTGTACATTTTTTTTCTTTTAATATAAGCTTAAATTTAGCCAAAAAAAAATAAAATAAATTGGTTCCAAATTTACTTCATCTATTTTAAAATTAGAGATACATTTTGACTTTTTAAAATTAATTTTAAAATTTTAAAATTCAAAATTGGAATGATTTCGTTTAAATTTTGAAAACAACAAATATGATAAATTCGTAGTACTAAATAGTTAATTTACAATTTTTATAATAGTTACTATTAAAATTAAATAATTTCCTATTGATATAAAATTTCAAGATTTCACCAACTGACTCCAAAAATTCTGAAATGTATCTCTAAATTTAATCCGAACAGATGAAGTACATATTCGCAACACATCCAATAAGCAAGAAATGGATTGAAGACCAAGAATTTAAGGAAAAACCTGGCGGGCACCCCCAAAACATCGTAGACCATCAGGCTTCCCCTGCAAATTCTTGACAAGCAACAATGCAGCCCTCATTGCCCTTGCTTAGCTCATTATCCACTTGTTCCAACACTCCGGGAATTTAACCTCGAACTCGACGACGATAAACCTGCATTATACAGCACACTGCCCATTCAAAGAATTCACAGCACTTCAAAATTGAAATGTAGTAATAGATAAAGAAACACATATTTGCTATGAGAGCTGCTTTTTGAAATAAACAAGTAGAGCCTTATACTTGCTCAAATTATCAGCCACAAAGACTAGAGGATAAGATGGTCATATCATTTTTTGAACTTTTTACATTATTCTAAAATTTATTTATTTTTATTGCAGAGAGCCAAACAGGGCCTTCTTAATCTATAACTTCACCGCGGGTGAAGAAGCTGGAGGCCGGACGACGTCGTTCAGCACTGCTCTATCTCTAGTTAAAGTGATACAGGGTAATTCCGGTGGGATTTGGGGCTTTGTTGCTGCCAAACACATTTTTATGTATCCTTCCCTCACCTCATACACAAATTGCGTTCTCATCTTGAAAGTGACAATTCAAATTTGGTGGAGAATTGGATTTGAAAGACGATATGCGAAAATGATTAACAATTTCTTGAGGAAATTTTAGCCAGAGAAAAGAAATTTTAACAGTATATGAAGATAAAGCCCATTTGGCCATCTCTAGGGCACAGGGGAACTTCTTTTATGTAGCCCTCAGTTAATTCTAAAATCTTCTAAATTCCACTTGACTCAAATATGTAACATTTTACGATAAACACTTTTAAATAAAAAATGAATGTCATTTTGATAGGACCAAAAATGACAAAAAAGAGACATACAATTTACATCATTGTCGGAGTTTTGCTTATCTGAATAAAAGTAATTACTTTAAGGGTTCTTTACAAAAATATACAACAATTAGTTAAAAATGACAAGATTAGTGCATAAATAAAATAATTACAAAAAGAGTGCAATAAGGACAAATTAATTACAAAAAGAGTACAATAAGGAAAAATAAGGAAACCTGGAATCAAGGAGAAGTAACTGTCGTATTCAGCAGTTACCAAATCTTTGCGATCTAGAAACCAAAACAAATTGAAGAAGAAGAAGCCGCAGATACCAACGCAAAGAGAATTCAAGAGCAAGAACATATAATATACGGAGTAGCCGAAGTTCGAATAGATCGAAATCTGCAATAATACGGGATCGAAGTTTGAACATATACCATGAATTCTAAAATTTTATAAAAAGTAATAGAAAGAAAGAAAGAAAAATAAATAACCTTGTCCATAAGTCAATTCAGAGGAAAACAATAATACGGGATCATTCTTTCCCAAGGATCATCAATAGATTAATCAAAAGACAGAAATGTAGGTTTGGTTACCTTGGTATGAAGGTTTGGTTACCTTAGTATGATGGTTTGGTTACTAATTACAATATGAAAAAACTACAGGTGTTGAGGTGGATTGGTTACCTTAGTATGAAGGTTTGACTACCTTGGTATGAATGTTTGGTTACCTTGATATGAAAGTTTGGTTACCAACTGCACTATGCATGTAATCTAATAAAACTGAATTAGTTACCTTGGTATGAAGGTTTGGCTATCAACTGCACTATACAAAAACTGCAAGTGTGGATGTGAATTGTTTACCTTGGTATGAAGGTTTAGTTACCTTAGTATGAAGGTTTGGTTACCTTGGTATGAAGGTTTGGTTACCAACTGCACTATGAAAAAACTGCAGGTGTGGAGGTGGATTGGTTACTTTGGTATGAAGGTTTGGTTGCCTTGGTATGAATGTTTGGTTACCAACTGCACTATGAAAAAACTGCAGGTGTAGAGGTGGTTTGGTTACCTTGGTATCAAGGTTTGGTTACCTTGATATGAAAGTTTGGTTACCAAAATTATCTACTTACCTTAAATTCTCTACACCAGAATAACACTGAGTAGAAGTCTCTTGCTATTGAACAAAAAGCCTTGGTGTAGCTCAACAGAATACAGCGGAACAAAACAAATTATTAAGAGAAAGAGCAGATAAGGAACATTGCAAATTTGAGGACAGATATGCTATCCCAGTCTTGCAGCAACTATAAAGAAGAATTTTCTGTATAAGGCTTGGAAGCTATAGCTATGCTTAACAAATATTTTGCATCAGTATGCTTAGATGTAATTAAGTCTACATAACCTTCATACCAAGCTCTCTTATGAAAAACATAAAGTACAATCCATGGGGGGAAAAACCATCTGAGTTCCAAAAAGAACACACAACTTTGATGCTTTGAAATTTAAAAAAAAAAAAAAAGAAACATTCAAAAATATTTCTAATACAGGGCAACAGAGTTTCCAAAAATCCGAGCAATCCATACAAATACTATTCCGAGATTATCATATAATATTCAATCTGTATGATTACAGTATCAATCATCGATGCCCAGCTTCTCTTGTGCATAATCTCCGGCGGGTTTTTTGATCGGAGGAATGAGCAGTGACTTAATGTTTGAAGGAGAAGATGCAAGGCGATGTGGTGGCTGTCATACTCTTTTTCTGAAACACTCACATGATGGTTGGGATATGCTTGTAAAATTGGGATATGCGAAAAGAATATAGAAGTAATTTGAATAAGAAAGTAATTTGAATTTTGAATTTTGAAATGTGCAATTAAACCACCCAACTAAATTGAAGGGTTAAGAATGTACTGATTTGTAAATTAAATATTGAAGATACACTAATTTTATAAATATTTTATGTATGCACTTTTGTTGTAATATTTTCTAAAAATGTACTAATAAATGTAATTGTCCCTCCTAATAAGAGTAATTTAGTCAATAGTATAGCTAAGACAGTAATTTTAAGATAATTGATCCGGTGGATCATTGAAATTTATTTTCAAAGGGCCCGTATTTCTTTTGTTGAATTTCATTATTCCACCAGTACTTTAAGAGTAATTTAATTGTTAATTATATACTTAGTATTCCGTTAATTCTAAATTATAAAATTAATATTGATTTTTTATACATTAATTTAACACATTTTTAAGTTTAAAATTGACATGATTCATTTAAATTTGAAAAATAATAAATCTTATAACTATTAGTATTTTTTAGGTAGATTATAATATTCATAATTGTATTGACATAAACTAAAAATCATATTAGTTTTAAGTTTGAAAATAACTTTTAAAAATTCAATATTAATCTTATAATATAAAACGGAAGTAGTATTATAATAATTCAGTTATTTGGTTATAATAGAATATTTAGGTTTGATTCTTTCCACTATTATTCTTTGTTGTGTTTGGTTATAGTATTTAAGTTCAGTTCTTTCCATTAAGTTTGGTTATAATATAATAATAATCTTTTTACTCCAGGTCCATTCTATTTATTGAAAATATATGATCTCAGACTTTCACTTGAATATGTGCAATTTGGACCATATGATTGCACGCATGTCATAATAAATATAGTTATTTAAACAAGAATAATTTAGATCGTTCAAGTTAAACTACCATGACCTAATGCTTTTTATTAAATCCTAATGTTAATAAGCTGAATATGAAATTCCTATACTCATGAATCGGTGCAAAATCATCCATACTACATTTTTTTTGTCTTCTCTCTTTTCTCAGATACGACTTTTGTTTCACTAGTTCAAAATTCAGATCATTCAAATTAAACTATGTTGATCTAATACTCCTTATTAAGACCTAATGTTAATAAACCGAATGTAAAATTCTTATACACACGAACATGTACAGCCCGTATTACATTTTTTTTGTCTTCTATCTTTTCTCAAATACGACTTTTGTTTCACTAATTCAAATAAGAGTTAATTGATATCATCAACTTTCCTCGTTGCTGTTATCATCTTAGTAAACTTGATTAATATAATCGAGAAAGTATAATTAATAGACTAAAGTCTTATTTGATTTATTATTCGTATAAATTTCATTTATTTCTTTCATAATTTTCTTCTCACACGTACACGCGCGAGCGCACACAAACACAAACAGACACAGACATATATATATATATATATATATATATATATATATATATATAAAATTTTATTTGGCCTTATTAGTTAATGTACAAATAAGAATTTGGTATCTCTTAAAATACTTCTCAACTATTTATGAAAGTGAGTATGAACTTAACAAATTAGGCAATAAGAGTCCGACAGGAAGTTTGTTGCCTAATATGTCACGATAAACAATAGGTAAATTCCAACTATACTGCCTATAAGATAAAGCGTTTGCAATACCCTTCACAATGTTTACTGTTAACGCCAAGATTTCGCCACGTGTCCAATCACCAAAATACGCGCCAAATCCTGTACAAGAACGAAACTACACTCAAGAGCCTGGCGGTTTGGGCCGCCGGGAGATAGCTCTGGTGTGGGAATAAGTACAGACTGTTCAAGGGATTAACAATAAAGGTTTAGCACTTTAGTGAGCAAAAAGTCATTACATGTAAATTAAGGTTTAGTCTCGTATTTATAGATGATCACACCGCCTTCATCGCCCTGTCCTCTAACTGTAATAGGATCCCTAATCATGGTAATTACCTATGATTGGATAAACCACAATCTCCTTAAAGAAAGGAAGTCAGATATAATTTGATTCTTTCCTTAGGAACTAGAATTCAAATATAGTTAGGAATCTTAGATTCTTTAAAGTTCTCATACTGCCCAAAATAAATTCCTATGTGGGGTCATTGCCTCCACGTGGACATAACCCACTGGAACTATCGGGCCCAATTATTTAGGCCCCAACATTACCCCCACTCTCTAGCTATTCTTGAGTTATAGCAAGAGAGTACACACAAAATAAAGCAATTCCGACCGTTTTGCTTGAACCCAAACACTCCTTTCTTGTTGCCCACGCCATCAAATGGACCCCACCACCATTACTAGCCACATCTCGCGAAACGTGCATACTAAAGAGTCACATCAAAACCCCTTTCTCCCAAAACGAACCGCTTTACTGTTCAAAAGCCTTTCTCTCTTTCTGCAGCTACTCACAATCACCTTTTCCGGCAAAACACCCCACTCACCCTATAAACTCCAATCAACAATGACCGACACCACCAATCCAGCTAGCAACTCCCCTACTTCAACCGCGGCTGATCTTAACCCCTATTCTACACAAACCCCCAACGCAACCCCTTTTGAAATCGCTCTCACCCCCATAACTACCAATCCTTCATTCTCCCTCATCGCCGCTAACACTCCTCATAGCACCTCCTCATCTGCCACCCCGTCACCAATCAGAACTGAGGCCGAGATGAGCATACTAAAAATGCAACAAGAATATTAATCGAAAAAGGCATACACCCATATTAACACCAAATCCTCCATTACCGAACAAAATCTCACTGACATCCGCCAACAGTACCTCATTCCCCTCACACATGAACTCCGGGCACCGAATCTGGATGAAAGGATGTAACAACGACCCAATGGTTGGACCGTCGTTTCCCGAACTCCTTCATTCATCTGATTTGCTTCATCGCCTTCCGCCAAGAATGCGGCGTAGACCCTTCCATCGACTTCTTCTTTACCCTGTTCACGCTACGCTGATCCAGAGAAACAGGGTTTTACCAAATCAACAAACAGCTGAACAAAGTAGCTCAAAAACGCTCCTTAATGAAGACTCTTACTAGCAATAAAGGCTGGCACTCCCACTGGTTCTACATCAAAGGACCTGAAATCCCCAAAAGGTCGAAGCTTCTAGAGCTAACGTTGTCCTGGACAAGCTCTCCCGTAGTCGAGCCGAAGAATTAATCATGCTCATAGCCAAAATGCCCGGAGAAGAGTGGAGCATGGACCTCTTGATCGATCAAACCTGGTTATACAACCATAAACGTAAGTCAAATCCAATTCATTAACTCAATATTTCAAACTGTTAGAATCCCTTCCTAACCCTCTATTTTTTACAGTTTCTCTTATCAAGCCGAAAAGAACCAAGGATATCGGCCAAACATCATCCTCAACAACCAATCCTAAAGATATTCCTGAGCCAACCTAAGAAGCGGCCCCTCACCCTAATCAACCATCCGAAGCTCCTCTTCTAATAAACCCGATCACCATCATCCCACCATCTCAATCTCTGACAACCGATGCCAACCCTTCTGCCATCATCCCCACCCCTGGTTTTACCGAAAAAAGCCCACTCGAAATGACGCCTGCTGAAAAAGACGCCCTCTTCAAAAAGAAACATAGGCTAGTCAAGGCGTACACCAAGAAACCACTCCAACACCTGATCACCAATCCTACCTAATCCACCGAACTTAACATTATCTAACCCGATTCAGCCAAACCTCTAGAATCCGTCGACCCCGAAGCCCCTTACAAAAACGGAAGGAACGAGCTGAATCATCTTCCACTCTCCCTTAGCCACACACCGAATCACTTTTCGATCTCCAACAACAACAACAACCAACAAACATCCCCTTAACCAAATCGCCATCACTCTCAACCGAGGTACGAGAGATTCGGGAACTTCGAGCCATAATGTCTCTATGGCCAGCAGACCCCAAAGACTACCCTATGAAACTCTTTCAGTACTTCAACCCTCCCAAGGATGACGACAGATTCAAAGACATCACGACCGAAGAATTGATCTACGCCAATTCCATGCATATGGGTCGCGTAAGTAGAACTGCCCCCACACTCTTCCCATTTCTCATATATACTGGACACCAAGTTAATCCATTTTTAAATTGCAGTCTAATGTCGTCATTACCCGAACCCATCGTCATCTAAAAAAAATGAAGAACAAGGAAGAAGAACTAAAAATTGAAATCACCCACCTTCAACTTCGAGAGAAAGAATCTGAAACCGAAATCACCAGACTACAACTTCAAGAAGAAGAATCCAAAGCCGAACTCAACCAATTACAATTACAAACCGAAGCTTTGAAGTCTGGCCTTGAAAAAGAACAGAGCCTTCACGCCAACACCAGATATCACTGCGAAGAACTAGAGAATGAACTAAAGAAAACAAAATGGCAACTTTCTGATGTAGCTGAAAAAAGAGTAACTTTTGGTGGAACGAACCGAAGATAAAAATAGAATGGACGTGATGGAGAAATCTATCACGAGCCTTCAAGATCGGCTTCGGACGGTTCACTTCCAATTGGCTAAACTGATGAAGGAACACAAATTGCTGGAGATAAGTCATAACGAACTAAATGCTAAAGGACCGCCATTAACCGAAGAGACTAAACAAAGCTGATCACCGAGTACCGTCGATCCTCAGAACTAACCGAAGAGGTCTTGAAGCAGTACGGCGACGGATATTTGAATGTCGAGCAAAAGGACAAAGCTAAAATGCTTGCAGCCGGGTTAGACCCCTCCATCCTAGACTCTTCGGACGACGAACCTGACACCGAAGATGACCCTCTACCTCAGCAGTAAACATTGTACTTTACCCCCTTTTTATTTTTGTAACAACTTTTCATATGTACAAATCCCCAAGTGAGGTGAAACATCTCTTTCGCAAAAACAAATTACTTTACTTTATTGATAAATAATTGTAATTACATAAGGATGAACTGAAAAACTACATAGCTTATTGGTAGTATCGTCTAAGTCTCCCAGTATGCCATGTATTCTTTATTTCTGAACCATCCATTGCGCGAAGCTGGTAGGTCCTTGGCTTCGGCTAGGAGAGCTGTCGTCAAGCAAACCAAAATTAACCTCACTTGCACTCTACGAACTTAAAAACTAAGCACAATAGTAAGTAAGGATCGATCCCACAGAGAATTGATATTGTTTTAAATTTATTCTAATGTTTTTAACTATAAATAAGAAATAAAGATTGAGGGGTTTTTGAATCAATTATAACTAACTAAGAAAAACAGAATTAAATTAATAAAGACTATCAACTATGTAAAAGCTTCAGTTCTTCAGTTCAGCTTCACCAATTTACAATAATAAAATAATCAAGTTAATATTATTTCTTCCTTCAATGAAATTAACAACCCTAGATGATCAGCAATCACTCAATTATCCGAAATTCTCCTTAAGTTTAAATCTAATGTGACAATCGCCCCCACTAGACTCTAACTGTTATATAACCCAAAACTATCAGTCTAGATTTAATATGACAGAAGCATTAAGAATTAGAGAATTAGGTTGTTCCAAGCAATAATCACACTATCAGGGATTATTTAACTTGCCTTCTGATAATCTTAATAATACCCAAAAGTTTGTCCACAATCAAATATTACTAAGTACTACCTGTGATCAGATATAACATCGTTTGCTTAATATTATACCTTAATCTAGCAGATGATAACAATTCACCAATTTAATCCTGCAGAAACTAAATTAGTAAACTGAATAACATATAAGAAATTCAACCAGATTATCAGAATAAATTTTATGCATGAAGGAATCAATAATATAACTCAACTATTATACTAACTGTAAATATGGTTCCACATCCCTTCAGAACTAAATAAAATAACTAAGCTAGCATGCTGATAAAGTATAATCTAAGATCAAGAATAATGGATGATGAATTGTGTTACAAGTGATAGGTATTTATAGATAAATCTCTAAAACCTAGAAGAATTCTAATCTAATTCTGCTTCAGAAGTCTTCATTCTATAGATATGGTAGGATTCTAAATCCTTGTCAAACTCTGCAATCCAGCTTTAAATAGCTTCCTTTTCAAAATAGATTTTATTTCCAGATCCAAGTCTTCCTCAGTTTCCTTTTCTAGTTCATCTTCAGTTTCCATATTTATCTTCAACTCAGATTCCATATGTGACTCTACTTCCCATAATCAGATGTAGTTTCCTTCTATGATTGTAATTCCATCTCCAAATCCTGTTAGGAATCTAACTCTAACATCCCATCAATTCAAATCCTATTCAAAATCGGAAATCTGCATGTCGACCAAAATTGTAGAGTAACACTCTCTCAGTAAAACGTAGAGTATACTAAGCACCATCACTTATCGCGATTGTAGAGTAAACCTCAGAATCGTAGAGTAACTAGGTGCCGAGTAAACTTGCCAATCGTAGAGTGGACTTTGGGGTCGTTGAATAGACAGCACTATCGTAGAGTTCACAGCCAACCAGCTATAGCATGCCCACTCTATGAACGTAGAGTACTAAATCAAATCGTCGTGTGACTCTACCTTAACCTTCCTGCGATCGTAGAGCTATCAGGCTTCCACTGTAACACTACGAACGTAGAGTATTCTACAAAACAACATAAAACTCAACATTAAAATACATTTTTGCAAAATCACATCAAATCCTTCTATAAATCAATAAATAACTTAAATCAGCTCATATGACACATAACATGCAACTAAACTAAGCATAAAGGAATGAAAATAATCAGATATTATGCACCTATCAAATTCCCCCACACTTAGCTTTTACATGTCCTCATGTAAACCAAATAAGAATCATCAAGAAAAACTAATCTGACTCACTCTCCCAACTATCGAAGGTATCAAATTCAACAACACTGAACATCCATACTCATCACAAACCCTGACTAATACTCCATCAACCAACTCACAATAACAACTCTGTCATTCCCCACAACACATCCTCCAAATCAGAACATATCCACATAGATAACTCTTATACGATCAACACAAATACCCAACTCAGTTATCATGGAACAACAACCGTGCATACTGACTCATAACTCAAAACTTGATTCTCTTGCAATTCTTTTTAATCATAGAACCAACAATTTTTCAATTTCTTAGGTGAATGCATTTTATGCTCCATTTCACCTTTCACACATTTTTTCCTCTTCAAGTGGGTGCATTTTATGCTCCATCCCACTTATGACTTTCCAGCGAGTGCGTTTTATGCTACATCTCACTCTTGTGTTTATGAATGAGTGTGTTTTACGCTCCATCTCAACCCACCACAAGACATCTGCATTTTTTTTCTTTTTCTCTTTTTTTCCAACATTGTTATTCTCATAATTTCCATATTTTCTCTTCTTTTTTTTTTCCAAGGTTCTGTAAACAACATAAAAAGTCAAAACAACTCCTGAGTCACAAAATCAGTGCACAAAGTATAATCCCATAAATAACTTAGCCAAGTAAATATGCATCTTATATTCAAGCATTCATGCAAAACAATTCCAAATTCAGAATTAGTCCATGGATCCTAACTAAGTCATCATTATTCAGCAGTCAATAAAGCATCAAATCAAATTTTGTAAATAAGCATCAATACTCACTCGACGATTTTAACCTTCAAAAGTTCAGCAGAACACTACGATCGTAGAGTCAGAAAAATTTTTAAATTTTTTTTACTTCAGAGCATCATACCTAGCATGCATCTCCTAAATAATAAATAAATAACTCAAATAAATCCTAACCCCTCCCCCATACTCAAACCTTACATTGTCCCTAATGTAAGACAATCATGCAAAGAAGAGAGTAACTAACTAACATGTAACTAAAAATAAAAAGTAAAGGGATAGAAAATCAAATCTGATATCATGGGTTGCCTCCCATGCAGCTGCCCTTGTTTAATGTCATTGGCTCGACATCTTTCCTCTCTCAATCTCCATAAACAGGATTCATCAAATCCAATAACTCCATCTGTCCCTCATAGCCTTCATAGAAGGGTTTCAACCTTTGTCCATTAACTTTGAAAGTCTTCCCTGTTCTTGGATTCTGAATATCAACTGCACTATAAGGAAAAATATTAGTAAACACAAAAGGTCCTTCTCATCTAGAACGTAGTTTACCCGAAAACAACTTCAGCCTTGAATTGAAAAGGAGAACTTTTTGTCCAACAGTGAAATTTTTCCTTAAGATTTGTTTATCATGAAAGGCTTTGGTCTTTTCCTTGTAAATTCTGGAGCTTTCATATGATTCATTCTGTAACTCCTCAAGCTCTTGCAACTGTAGCTTCCTATACTCCCCAGCTTCATCCATCTTCATGTTACAGTGCTTAATTGCCTAAAAATCTTTGTGTTCAAGTTCCACAGGTAGGTGACAAGGCTTACCAAACACCAACCGATAAGGTGACATACTTATAGGTGTCTTATAGGCAGTTCTGTAGGCCCAAAGTGCATCTTCTAATCTCAAGCTCCAATCTTTCCTATTTGGGTTGACTACGTTTTCCAAAATGGACTTGACTTCCCTGTTAGATACCTCAGCTTGGCCATTACTTTGAGGATGATAGGATGTAGAAACTCTATGTATGACATTATACTTTTTAAACGATGCTGCTAACACCCTATTACAGAAGTGAGTTCCTATGTCACTGATAATGGCTCTTGGAATTCCAAACCTGTTAAAGATATTAGATTTGACAAAATCTGTAACAACTTTAGAGTCATCAGTCCTGGTGGCTTTGGCTTCCACCAATTTTGAAACATAATCAATAGTCATAAGAATATAAACATTACCAAAAGAAATAGGAAAGGGACCAATAAAATCAATACCCCATACATCAAAGATTTCAACAATTAGAATAAGAGTTTGTGGCATTTGATTTCTTTGTGAGATGTTACCTGTCTTTTCACAATTTGCACATGTCTTACAGAACATATAAGAATCTTTAAAAATAGTAAGCCAATAAAAACCAGATTTTAAAAACTTATGAGCAGTTCTTTTTTGTCCAAAATGACCTCCACAAGCATATGAATAACAAAAAGATAGAATGAAATGAAATTCACTATTGGGAACACATTTTCTAACTACGTGATCTACACAGAATTTCCACAGATGTGGATCATCCCAAACATAATACTTTGCATCACTCCTAAGTTTATATTTCTGATGTCTAGAGAACTTGCTAGGAACATATGAACTTGCTAAGTAGAGTCAGAAAATTTTTTAAATTTTTTTTACTTCAGAGCATCATACCTAGCATGCATCTCCTAAATAATAAATAAATAACTCAAATAAATCCTAACCCCTCCCCCACACTCAGACCTTACATTGTCCCTAATGTAAGACAATCATGCAAAGAAGAGAGTAACTAACTAACATTTAACTAAAAATAAAAAGTAAAGGGATAGAAAATCAAATCTGATATCATGGGTTGCCTCCCATGCAGCTGCCCTTGTTTAATGTCATTGGCTCGACATCTTTCCTCTCTCAATCTCTATAAACAGGATTCATCAAATCCAATAACTCCATCTGTCCCTCATAGCCTTCATAGAAGGGTTTCAACCTGTGTCCATTAACTTTGAAAGTCTTCCCTGTTCTTGGATTCTGAATATCAACTGCACTATAAGGAAAAATATTAGTTAACACAAAAGGTCCTTCTCATCTAGAACGTAGTTTACCCGGAAACAACTTCAGCCTTGAATTGAAAAGGAGAACTTTTTGTCCAACAGTGAAATTTTTCCTTAAGATTTGTTTATCATGAAAGGCTTTGGTCTTTTCCTTGTAAATTATGGAGCTTTCATATGATTCATTCTGTAACTCCTCAAGCTCTTGCAACTGTAGCTTCCTATACTCCCCAGCTTCATCCATCTTCATGTTACAGTGCTTAATTGCCCAAAAAGCTTTGTGTTCAAGTTCCACAGGTAGGTGACAAGGCTTACCAAACACCAACCGATAAGGTGACATACTTATAGGTGTCTTATAGGCAATTCTGTAGGCCCAAAGTGCATCTTCTAATCTCAAGCTCCAATCTTTCCTATTTGGGTTGACTACGTTTTCCAAAATGGACTTGACTTCCCTGTTAGATACCTCAGCTTGGCCATTACTTTGAGGATGATAGGATGTAGAAACTCTATGTATGACATTATACTTTTTAAACAATGCTGCTAACACCCTATTACAGAAGTGAGTTCCTCTGTCACTGATAATGGCTCTTGGAATTCCAAACCTGTTAAAGATATTAGATTTGACAAAATCTGTAACAACTTTAGAGTCATCAGTCCTGGTGGCTTTGACTTCCACCAATTTTGAAACATAATCAATAGTCATAAGAATATAAACATTACCAAAAGAAACAGGAAAGGGACCAATAAAATCAATACCCCATACATCAAAGATTTCAACAATTAGAATAAGAGTTTGTGGCATTTGATTTCTTTGTGAGATGTTACCTGTCTTTTGACAATTTGCACATGTCTTACAGAACATATAAGAATCTTTAAAAATAGTAAGCCAATAAAAACCAGATTTTAAAAACTTATGAGCAGTTCTTTTTTGTCCAAAATGACCTCCACAAGCATATGAATAACAAAAAGATAGAATGAAATGAAATTCACTATTGGGAACACATTTTCTAACTACGTGATCTACACAGAATTTCCACAGATGTGGATCATCCCAAACATAATACTTTGCATCACTCCTAAGTTTATATTTCTGATGTCTAGAGAACTTGCTAGGAACATATGAACTTGCTAAGTAATTTCCAATATCAGCATACCAGGGCCTGTCCTCAATGATTACAAGCAAATGTTCATCTGGAAAGGAATCGTGTAATGGTAGTGTCTCCTCATCCCTCACCAGTCTGCTCAAGTGATCTGTAACCTAGTTTTCTGCTCCTTTCTTGTCTTTAATCTCCAAGTCAAATTCCTATAGCAGCATAATCTATCTTATAATTCTTGGCTTTGAGTCCTTCTTGGTCAAGAGATACTTGAGAGCAGCATGATCAGAATAAACTACTACTTTAGTTCCTAATAAGTAAGATCTAAATTTATCTAAAGCAAAAATAACTGATAAAAGTTCTTTCTCAGTCGTAGAGTAGTTTATTTGAGCAGCATTGAGAGTCTTGGAAGCATAGTAAATGGCATGGATAGTTTTATTCACTCTCTGGCCTAAACAGCTCCTACTGCATAGTTGCTTGCATCACACATGATCTCAAAGGGTAATTTCCAGTTGGGTGGTTGGATCACAGGCGCAGAGGTTAACAGTTTCTTCAGCTTGTCAAAAGCCTCCTTGCACTCTTCAGTAAACTGGAACTCCACATCTTTCTGTAGCAACTTACACAAAGGCAAAGCTATCTTGGAGAAGTCCTTGATAAATCTCCTATAGAAACCTGTATGTCCAAGAAAAGAACGAATCCCCTGCACTTTTGCAGGGTAAGGTAATGCATCAATGATTTCTATTTTAGCTTTATCAACTTTTAATCCTCTAGCTGAAACTACATGACCAAGTATTATCCCTTGTTCTACCATAAAATGATATTTTTCCCAGTTTAGAACAAGATTAGTTTCTAAGCATCTATCAAGCACCTTAGTTAAATTATCAAGACATGCATCCAAAGAATCACCATGAATTGTGAAATCATCCATAAAAACTTCAATATAATTTTCTAGAAGATCAGAAAACAAGCTTACTATACATCTTTGGAAGGTACCTGGGGCATTACAAAGTCCAAATGACATTCTTCTATAGGCAAATGTACCAAATGGGCATGTGAAGGTGGTTTTGTCTTGATCTTCTGGGGCTATCACAATTTGGTTGTAACCTGAAAATCCATCTAAAAAATAATAGTAAGTGTGGCCAACCAATCTCTCTAACATTTGATCAATAAAAAGAGAGGGAAATGATCTTTTCTAGTAACTGCATTTAACTTCCTGTAATCAATACACACTCTTCATCTTGTTTGCATTCTTGTTGGCACCACCTCATTATTGTCATTCTGGACAATTGTGATTCCATATTTCTTTGGAACTACCTGGACTGGGCTCACCCATTGGCTGTCGGAAATTGGATATATAATACCTGCATCAAGCAATTTCAGTACTTCTTTCTTTACTACCTCCATCATGGGTGGGTTCAGTCTTCTCTAGGCTTGTCTAGTAGGCTTAGCTCCCTCTTCTAACAAAATCATGTGCATACACACAGCAGGACTGATGCCTTTAATATCTGTAATGGTACAACCAAAGTCTGTTACATGATCCCTAAGGATTCTCAGCAGTTTATTTTCCTGTACTTTGGTTAAATTGTTGGCAATAATCACTGGTAGTGTGTCATCTTCTCCCAAGTAAGCATACTTCAGATGGGTTGGCAATGATTTGAGGTCTAATGTAGGGGCCTGCATAACAGAAGGTAGCAATTTTTGATAAGAAACAGGCAATTGAATAGAATGAACTGCATACTTATCTGAGAATTATGGTAATGAATGTAAAGCAGCTACAGTCTCCTTCAATTCCTGAGCCTGTTCAATTTCTTCTTCGTTGTCTAACTCCAAACTGTTAGCAATTGCAATTTCCAAGTTGTCCCTTTGCACTTGATTGAAAGAATCCTGTACTAAAGAATCAATAATATCAATAGCATAAACTGGATTGATATTACTAGGGTACCTTATGGTTTCATATATGTTGAATTGAATCTTTTCTCCATTAAAATCCATAGTCAAGGTCCCATTATGCACATCAACTATAGTCCTGGCAGTCTTTAAGAATGGCCTCCCTAATAAGATATGAGCAGGGTTTGGAGAAGAATCATCCTCCATGTTCATAATGTAAAAGTCTGCAGGAAAATTAGCTCATTCACCTGCACTAAAACATCTTTAATCACCCCTTTAGGGTAAGTGTTAGTCCTATCAGCAAGTTGAATAATAACACCAGTTTGTTTTAAAGGACCTAGATTTAAGGAAGCAAATACAGATAATGACATAACATTAATTGAAGCTCCTAAATCTAGCATAACTTTCTCAAACCTGGTGTTACCTATTCTGCATGGAATGGTGAACATGCCTGAATCCTTGCATTTAGGGGGCATTTTCCTTTGAAGCACTACTGATATATTCTCTCCAACGGTAACTCTTTCATCATCTTTCAATTTCCTTTTATTAGTGCACAACTCCTTTAAAAATTTAGCATATCTTGGCATTTGTTTGATTGCATCTAACAAAGGTATATTGACTTCCACCCTCTTGAAGGTCTCAAGGATCTCTTTTTCTTGCTCATCCTTCCTTGAAGTCTTGTGATTTCTAGGTGGAAAGGGTAAAACATTAGTCTTAACTAAAATAACAGGGTTAGGAATTACCTTAAGTGGTCCAGTCTCCCTGTTCTTCTCTTTTTCAAACTCAATAGTGGCTTTAGGTACTTCCAGCTCTTTCCCACTCCTTAGTGTAATGGCACTTGCATTCTCCCTTAGATTCACAACTGTTTGGGAGGGCAGTTTTCTTGAGCCTTGAGAGTCCAATCTCCCAACTGTAGTAGCTAGTTAACCCATTTGGTTCCTCAGATCATTAATGGAAGTTCTTGTTTCCTGTTGGAACTGTTGTTGCTGAGTCATAAAAGTTTTAAACATGTCCTCTAGTAATGTCCTAGGGTTGACAGGTGCTGGTTGTCTTTGTTGGTACTGTTGTGGGGCTGGTTGGAAGCCTTGTTGTCTATTGGGGAAAATAGGTAGTGCAGGTGGTCTATTGCCTCCATAACTGAGATTAGGATGATCCCTCCATCCTGGATTGTATGTGTTTGAGAAGGGATCATATCTTCTCTGAGGTTGTGTCTGATAGTTCCCTATTGCATTGGCTTGTTGCATAATCTCATCATCTTGCAGTGTTGGGCATGCATCAGTGGTGTGGCCAGACAACAAACAGATCCCACAAGCTTTTGCTACTGGCATATTTCCTGCAGTCAATTGTCTAACCATAGCAGTTAATTTAGAAATTTGCTGGTTATGAGTACATGTGCTCACCTCATTTACTTTTGTTGGTGCATGATTCATCCTTGTACCATACTGTTGAGAGTTTGTAGCCATATTTGCAATTAGGTTTTTAGCAGCTTCTGGTGTCTTGTCAACTAAGGCTCCTCCACTTGCTGCATCAATCATGCTTCTGTCCATGGGCAACAATCCCTTATAGAAGTATTGGATCAGATGTTGATCATCAATCTGGTGAGGTGGATAACTAGAACACAACTTCTTAAACCTTTCCCAATACTCATACAAAGTTTCTCCATTGACCTGCCTGATGCCACATATCTCCTTCCTGATGTTAGCCACTCTTGAAGCAGGGAAGTACTTCTCCAAGAATAGCCTCTTCATGTTATTCCAAGTTTGAATTGATCCTGAAGGTAGGTAGTACAACCAATCCTTTGCTAAGTCTGCTAGTGAGAATGGAAAGGCTCTAAGCTTTATCTGTTCTTCAGTCACTCCTTGTGGTTTCATAGTGGAGCATACCACATGAAATTCCTTTAAATGTTTGTATGGATCTTCACCTGTAAGACCACGAAAATAGGCAAAAGGTGAATTAGTCCTGATTTAAGAGGAAAAAGAAGTCTTCGGACCCTTTTTCATCGCCCCACATCAACCCCCGGATAGCTCGCTGGATTGATTACCGCTTTAGCTTAGACTTGCGGCTTTTCATTGATGATTTTTCATGCTTCACCGCTCGACCCTACACTATTGCCTCAGAAAACGGTGGTCACCTGCCTCACTTCGATAGGCGTGAGTCCCGTTCTTATACACCAACGGGTTGAGTGGTTCTTCATTGTCCTGTTTCGTCTTCCTTCGGGCTACGGAGCTTTCATATTTTATTGAGGATAATGATTTTGGTACCGTACTTTATAATCCTCATAGGGTTATGAGGCAGCTTGGATTAGACTAGGAGCATCCCTTCGGTCGTACTTGTAAGGAGACTTATGAGACTGCTCTTCTCAATTTCGTGTCTACCTCCCCCTCTTTTGCATGGGCCTTTCCAGAACCCCCAACTGCTCCTCACAGATCCTTTCCCGTTGCCTTTGTCATACCAACTGCTACTCGGAGTGGGCGGTATACTACTGGTGAACGCAACTATTAGCAAATCAATCTTAAAAGGTGGGAGGACGACACCCTGATGTGCTCTATACCAGCTTCTCCTCCCAAGCGTCTTCAATGGGTTAGGATGTTATGTTCTCCTAAGCCCAATGTTCGTTCAGAATAGTGGCCAGCCAGTAGCCAGCTTATTAAGTATGAGGCCTTGATGCCTAAGTCTTCTCCTCCTCAGTCAGCATGTGTTCATTCTTAAAGTGACCCAGCTATCCTTCCCGTACAGGCCCCTACTACCTCCAGGAACCTTCCACCATGGGCCTTGTCTCAGTTACCTCTGTCTCAGATGCATCCTTCAACTCCTCCCTAGGGATCCTCTGATGTCGGGGAAATGAGAATTACTCGTTCCAAAATAAGAACATCTACCATTACTGATTCTGAGGTGGCTCCTCCTATTTCTTCTACCGTGTCCCCGGTTAGTCGTCCTGGCATCAGGCTTCGCTTAAGGCCATTAGCAAAGCGCCCTCTTAAGGATACTAGTCCTAGTGTGCCGGCAGCCGAGGATCCGGTCAAGAAACACCATAGAAATTTAGTATGTATTTATTTATTTATATATATATATTGTAGTATCTTCATTTATGTCTGTTACTATCCATAGCTGCTTTCATGATTCCTTATATCATTATTTCCACCGTTTTTAGATCGGCGATGCTGATGAAGAGGATGATGATGTTCCTCTTGAGTTTATGCCTAGTATTGCAAATGGGGCAACCGCGACGGCTTCTACGAGTTATGACCCTCCCCGACCTATCTCAATCAGTGTTGAGTCGTCTTCATCACATGAAGCTTGTGTCAGTCTTGATGCTAAAAACACTTTATCTGATGTGAGTTCGAGCCTTGCTTTAGGTGATACAATAATTTCCTCAAACCCTCTTACAGCTTCTCCACATGATAGGCCTAAGGATACCGATGAGACTCCTGCTTCCGCGAGGGAGGATCCTTCTGAGACTATTGCTGATGTTTATCCTCCCCAGAGGGATTCTACCGAGTTAGTGATTTCTCGGGAGGGTATTGTTGATAGCACTTTGGGTGGGTTGAACGACATTCCGCCTTTTGTGGGATCTCACAAATACTTTTCCATTGACTATCTTGTGAGTATCTTTCTTTGGTAAATATATCATCTTCTTTTTAAATTTTCTTTCTTTCTCCCAAATATATTATGCTTTATCATCTTGTTTTTAGAGCGAGAAGATGCAAGAGTTGCCTTTGCCTATTGATGCGCTTGCCTCATTTGATGTTCTCAATCCTGATGTTGACACATCGCATTATAATGACCTCGGTTATCTTTCGGGTTGTCTTCCGGATGACCAAGGCGTCGAGGATTCATCAGCAGCACAGCAGCCCCGTGTTCCTCCATCCTTTATCTCGACAAATTCTATGATGGCCTCTAAAATAGCTCCTGCGAGAGCTTCCTTCAATCTAAGTGGAGACCTTGTTTCTTAGAGGGGATTCCAGATATCATCTTCTAGTCAGGAAAGTCTTGAGCATCTCCTAGCTCGGTTCCCACAGATACTTGACCAGCTAATTATTAAGGCGTCTTCTGCCCATACCTTATTCCTAGATCAGCTCGCAGGCCTTATTCTTGGGTTGCACACTCTTTCTTTATACTCTTTGCGAGTTGAGGACTTGAAGAAATTTAGCGATGATGTAGACGACCTTGCAGCCATGGGTGTTGATATGTCCCCTTTTCGGGCTAGACTAGATCTCCTCAAGTCAAATTTTAATCTTGTTGGGCTAAGTTCGAAAGTTGCTATACGTAAGTGTGAAGATGACTCCTTTTCAGCACAGATTTCAGAGTTTGACGAAGCCGCAAACAAATTGAAGATCCATTCCCAAGATCTAAAGTCCCAGTTGTAGGAGGTAAAACGTCAGCTTCAGGACTTACAGTTAACTACTCGAGATGTCAAGAAACTGAAAGCTAAAAATCTCGATATTCGGGATGCTGACATTACTGATTTAGAGGCCTTAGCTATGTTTTCCCTTCAGTTTGATATGTCATGGCCTTTAGATCATGACTTTCTGTAGTCTCTTTTTTCCTTTTTCCTGTATCAGAAACTCATTTACATATTTCATTTATCAAAGTAGAGTTTCTTTAACCTTGTTGATTGCCTTTAATTTGAATGATTTCTTAAAACTCAATGTTTATCATTGAATCTCAAGTTACTCAAATTAATACTCTAAGACAACAATAGGTATTATGAATAGGTAAACATGAATGTTGTTAATAACATGTATATATATCTTTTTGAAAAATAAGTGAAAGTTCGATAATTTATGGATAATCAAATTGCTTTTAACGAAAAGCATAACGTTTTAAAATTTTTATAAAAATAATAAATCTTGCTTTTGTGTGAGAAAGCATAACGTTCGCCACTTTTAGAGATAAAGTGTAACTTTTTCAGGTTGAGGGCTTATAGTCAGGTGCCTCGATTACTTTTAAAGTTGAAAATATAACTTTGAGGGTTTATAGTCAGGTGCCTCAATTACTTTTAAAGTTGAAACTATAACTTTTGTGATAACTATCTCATGTGTAATATTTCTTTACCCATTTCAGGTTCAATGGGCCTGAGATAGCATTTGATCCCACGCGAGATATTTTGCAATACCTGCTTTTGGAGATCTCTCGTACCCTATATGGGCCTTCCCATTTGGGGTAGAATTTGGTGGTTAGTGTTCCTCTCATGACTTAATTTGCTGTCTTGAGCACCAAGTCCCCCACCATAATTTATCGCAGTACCATTGCGGTATTGTATTGTCATCGCAGTCTTTCGTGATACCGTTCCAATTTTTCTTTGGCTTGGTCTCGGAAGTTAGCTAAAGCCTCCAGGGCTGCTAGTCGGTTCTCTTCCTCGACTAAGCTTCGGAGTCTCATCCTAGACGAAGGGATTTCTATTTCAGCGGGCAAGATAGCTTCTTCTCCATAGACTAGAGCATATAGGGTTTCACCTGTAGGCTTTCTTTTTGAAGTTTGATATGCCCATAATGCTATCGGTAATTGCTCTGCCCATGTCTTCGGATGATCGTCTAGGGTTTTTGATAAAATCTTGATCAAGATTTTGTTTGTGGCTTCTGCTTGCCCATTGCCTTTCGGGTAGTAGGGTGATGATTTGTAATGTTTCACCCTATATCTTTCCATCAAATTTTTGATGTCTCTATTAATGAAAGGAGTTCCATTATCTGACAGAATGATCTTCGGGATCCCGAAACGATAAATAATGTGTTCCTTAATAAAGTTCACCACCGCTGGACCCGTAGCCTTTTTTAAAGGGATTGCCTATACCCACTTTGTATACATCTCAGTGGCCGTCAAGATCCATATGTTGCCTTTGGAATTAGGATGAATGGGACCTATAAGATCCATTTTCCATATATGAAAGGGCCATGGTGTCGCTATGGTCCGTAGGTCTACAACGGGAGCATGAATCAAATTCTCGTGGATTTGGCAGATGTGACACTTCTTGACAAAATCCAAGTAATCTCCTTCCATTTTCAGCCAGTAATAACCATGATCAATAAGTTGTTTGTACAACTTGGCTCCCCCTTGGTGTTCGTCTTTATACATTTGATAGACCAAATCTTTGGCATCTCCTACTTCCAAACACCGTAAGGGCTTGCCATTGAACCCTCTTCTAAACAATTCTCTATTTTGCAAGAAGAATCGTTGTGACTTCCTCTTTATTATGATTGTGTCCTTCTTTTTGGCGGGCAGATTGCCGCTTTGTAAAAACTCCACATAAGGGATTCATTAATCCGTTATATCATCAATGAAGGCGCATTTCTCCTCCCCAAGTTATTCTTGGCATGAAACACATTGTCGTTGAAGTGCATCTGCTTCCTTCTTCATTTCAGGCCAATAATACCCTTGGCGCTGTAACCTGCGATACAATCTAATGTCGGCCAAGCTGCAATTCTCGTGATGCACTTGATGTAAGACTTTATCTGCTTCTTGTC
Organism: Aralia elata; assembly: GCA_034770075.1. Lineage (NCBI taxonomy): Eukaryota > Viridiplantae > Streptophyta > Magnoliopsida > Apiales > Araliaceae > Aralia > Aralia elata. Next base: position 19,204,342 of record CM068388.1, read on the forward strand.
TCCCCAAGCATCATGTCAATACACCATCTGTTTCTTTGTGATACAAGACTCCCTTGATAATGCTGTATTTTTGAAGCTCCACTGTGATATTGTTCCCTCCTTTGTTTGCAATTGATGGGAGATATCATGTCTCTAATCATCTGTCATATCTTTGGGGAACAAATCTAAGACTGTAGTTTGGAGGGCTCTTTTTATTACCTTCACATCTAGGCCTTCTCCTTGGACAAACACTCGAGATGCTACAGTTGTCAATGCGTCAGGTTGTTTGTTTTGTCCTCTCGGTACATACTCAATCACCACCTTTTTGAAAGCCTCAATTACCTTCTGTTCTATAGTTCGATATGGCGCCAAGATAGGTTCCTTCATTGCAAATTGGCCTCTTATTTGTTGTACTATCAGATTTGAATCCCCCTTTACTTTAAGATACTTAGCCCCTAAATCTTGAGCCACCAATAATCCTAATATAAACGCCTCATATTCTGCTTCATTGTTTGTGCAAAGAAAGTCCAATTTGTATTACAAGGCCACTTCTTTTCCTTCTTTTGTAGTCAGCACTACTGCTGCTCCGCCTTTACCTTCTGCAGATGATCCGTCGAAAGCCAAATTCCACCATTCTGGGTCTTTGTCCATTAAGTCGATTGCTTCCACTTCTTTACGTGGAAGATCCTCGGAGGGAGGTTCATATTCTCCATTTGGAAATTGAGCTAGCAGATCTGCCAAGGCTTGACATCGGATCGCCTTCGGTGTCACACACTTGATGTCATATTTTGAAAGGATCATCATCCATCTAGGGGGCCTTCCTACTAATGCTGGCCTAGTCAGGAGATATCTGATCGGATCAGTTCTGGTTGCAATCTTCACTTTGTGCGCCAGAAAGTAATGCCGCATTTTCAGCGCAATGAACACCAATGCTAGACAATGCCTCTCCACCTATGAGTACCTGGTTTCTGGTCCTCTGACTATCCGGCTAATGTAATACACAGGTTTCTCTTCTCCATCCACCTCCTGCGTGATCAATCCGCTTATAGACTTCTTGGTAGATGTGATATATAACTGCAACGAGATTCCTTTTTGTGGCACTACCATTGTTTGCGCTGAAGCCAAAATTCTTTTTACCTTCTCAAAGGCTTGTTGCTGGTCTTGCCCCCAGTTCCATTCTGTCTTTCCTTTTAGCCATTTGCCGAAAGGTTCTGTGACTTCTGCTAATGCTGGCATGCATCTCCTCATGTAAGAAACTTTCCCTAGAAAGTTCTTCAACTGTTTTTGCGTTTTTAGTGGGGGCATCTCCATAACTGCTTTTGCCTTGCTTGGGTCCACCTCCAAACCCCTGTTGTGCACCAAGAAGCCCAAGAATTTTCCAGCTGTCATTCCAAAGGCGTATTTCTTCGGATTCATCTTCAACTTGTATCTTCGGCATCGTTTAAACACCTTCCTCAGGTCCTCCACATAGGTTGTCGCCTTCTTGGATTTCACTACTACATCATCCACATAGTCTTCTACTATATCATGAATCATGTCATGAAATATAGCGTGCATTGCCCTTTGATAAGTTGCCCCCGTATTCTTCAACCCAAACGGCATTACTACATAGTAGAAATTTTCGAACGGGGTACGAAAGGCCGTCAACTCTGCATCTTCTACTGACATCTTTATCTGGTTATAACCCACAAACCCATCCATGAATGACATCATCTCGTGATTAGCCGTTACATCCACCAAAGTGTCTATGTTGGGTAATGGGTACATGTCTTTCCGGCAAGCCTTATTCAAGTGTCTAAAATCCACACATATCCGTAACTGATCGTTTGATTTCTTTACTGGCACAATGCTGGATAGCCCTATTGGATGTTGAATTGGCTTGATGAACCCTACTTCCAGCAACTTCTTGATTTCCTCCTTTATTTGGGTCTCAACTTCGAGTGCATAGTTGTAGGGTGATTGCTTCACTGGTCTCATTCCTGGGCTTATATTCAGATTGTGCTCTACCGGCTCCTTGTCAATCCCCGGCATCTCGTCGTAGTTCCAAGCAAAAACATCCCTGTATTTTCACAGTAATTTCATGAGCTCCTCTTTCTGATTAGCATCCAGCTCTTTGTTAACATAAGTTGGTCTTGGCATTACTCCATCTGTTGCCAAATCAACTTCTTCTAATTCATTTTGTTGAGGTTTCGGCCTATCCTCGAAGCATTCTAGAGCTGGTTCTACCTTCTGATACACAATTTCTCCTTCTTTATTACTGCTGAAGTGGGGGACACTTCTTAAGCTGCTAGGTTTGCACTCTCCCTTGGGCTCTTTTCCCTTACACCATCACAAGCGAAACACTAACTTTTCGTCGGGTTTAACAACCCTCTCCTATTTCATTTTCTGGCTATCCTCTGATTGTGCTGTCCGTTTGGAATTTATTATGTTTCTGGCGTCTTTAGGGTATGCTGGCCTTTTCTTTTCTCCTTTTTCTTCCTTCTCTAGGTCTACTACCACTGGCTTCTTATTTTTTGGAACATTCTCCTTGTTCCGAGGTCTTCTTCTTTTCTTTTTCTATAGGCATAAACTTATCGTCCTGTACTTCCTCCCAGCTTGCTAATCTTAGGGAACAGGCCTTGCAATCTAGTTCTCTCCCTCTTCAACGACATCGTGAAAGAAAGTTGCTTCGGCAATGTGTGCCTCCTCCGTCCAAAGGGATTCCTTATTGTCAGTACCTTCACTTATTTTCCCTTCCAGATAGCTTTCAGGCATTGATGAAAAACTGAGGGTACCACCCCATAGTCGTTTTGCCAGGCCCTTCCTAGTAAGACATGATATGCTGCATTCACCTCGGTAACATGAAACATTACAAGTCCTCGAATCTTTCTAACCTGCATGTCCACCTTGATGTGTCCAAGGGTTCTGGTACTTTGGTTGGCAAACCCTGTGATGTTTATCGGTTCTTTCATAATTCTCTTCTCTAGCAGGCCTAACTGCTTAAACGCAGTGTAGGGCATAATGTTTATAGATGCTCCATTGTCGATGAATGTCATCCGCAGCTCTATTCTATTTATTATTGCCGTCACATACAGCGGTCTGTTGTGCGGGTATCTTATCTCTCTGTCAGCTTTAGAGAAAGATATCTTGCTTTCTTCCTCTTCCACTGCCTTCACAAATCCTTTGCTCACCGCCATGTAGGTTTCTTGTGTTTTGGCTGCTTTGATGATCGCCCTGGTTGCTTCTATCCTTGCTTCCTTGGCCAACCCTATCTGGTCAAAAACATTTCTGAATTTAGCTCCATTCATTAGCGCCGTCACCTGTAGGCCTGGATCAACATCCATCATTTCTTCCATCCTTGCTACATTCTCTATCATCTCCATTTCTAGTGCCTTACTATGAGTAATAGTGTTGCACGTTTCTTTTCCCTTGTGATTAGGCAGTGGCTTGTCATGCACGCTGCTTCCTTTTCCCAGCTCGATTTCTCATGCCGCCAACTTTTCATGGTATATCCTCCACAGACTATAACAATCGATAGTGGAATGTCCTGTGTATTGGTGGTATACACAGAAGTCTGGTCTTCTTTTTATTTTTTCGTCACAACAAATCTAGGCTTCTGAGGCCTCACCACTCCATGCTCTATCCATTGTTCATACAGGTCCCTAAAGACCTTCTCACTGCATGTGATAGCCTCTAGAACTGGTATTCTGGTATACTTGTCCCCGTGTTTTCCTTTACTTTTTTCAAAATTTCTCTCGTTCTTCTCCTTCTTGCCCCCTTGTGGTTTTGACTGAGAGTTAGCCAAAGCCACAATTGTTGTTCTCTTGCCTCTCCATGTAACCGTCGCATAGCTGGTGGACACTGTCATGATTCCTCCCAAGTCTTGTGCAAAGGATGAGAGAGTCGCAAATGAATCACAGGCCTTTGTAATGAGATGGGGCTTGAAGGAGTCTAAAGCACCATTGTTGCATATGCTAACCAAGTTCTTTTCCTCAATTGGCTCTGCACACTTCTGTGCTTTGGCCCTGAATCTGTCCACATAATCTGACAGTTCCTCACTCGACTTTTACTTGAATCGCATCAGCTCTACAATGGTTACCTGTTTCTGCACATAGAAAAATTTCTTAAAAATTACAATTTTAGATCATCCCAATCATGGACTGATCCCTTCTCCAAGTTGTAGTACCAACTGAAGGCACTATCCGTCAAGGTCTTGTTGAACTCCCTCTTTAACAGATTATGGTTATTCTTCTCATCATAATCCAACCATGGAGACATCGACTCCACGAACTTGGTAATATGCTCCCTGACATTTCCTTTCTCCCCGTTATACTTTGGGAACTGCGGTGGGTGCTCAATATACCCTGTCGGGTAAGGTTGTCTCTGAACGTGTGCCGGGTAGGGTGGAATAAAGTCCAAATCTGAAGGTCGGGATGTCTGCTTACGAAGTTGATTGATTACATCGATCATGTCATCTTTCATCATATATTGGCTCGTGGTATAGACTCTTTGAAGGGCTGTGATGTATTGATGCATTGGTGGTGTGTATGGTAAGGAAATTGGCTGGAGTACACTTGCATCCTTCGCAATTTGTATCGGTTATGCTTGTTGGCTTGTTCGTTGGATGTGGCTCGGGATGGTCAGTATCTGCACTCGTGAAAATGCTGGGAGAGTGGTTGGGATGATGTTGGGCGGATGCTGACTCGCTTCCAATCTAAGTTGTGGCGCATCACCGCTGTTTTGGGGCTCCAAGTTGATGATTGGAATCGGCTGACTCTCCGTTGTTGGAGGCACAATCTGATTCTCTTTGTTGTTGATGTTGTCCTTCACTTCTGCTCGTTCCCCTGCGAATTCCCTGGGAACATGGCCTTGAAAGTGGGGATTTGCATCAACTGCTGGCAGAAATCCCTATTTCCTCTTTAGTCATGCCTTGAAAGGAAAAATTCTAGAAATGCCCTTTAGTCATCAAAGTAATGCCCAAATTGCCCTGTCCTTCTAGCTACCAATCCAATCCCTCAATCAATTCCCAAAATGGGTCGCATCCACGAGTCTTCTACCTTAGAACATGTGGAGGCTTCCCCAGGTCTAGCACATTTATTTTTATCTTTTTCGGTATCCATTTAATTACATCATGGACCCTAATCTATACATTTAATTAGGTCACATGAACCCTAATTTGTACATTTAATTAGGTTTTGTAAACTTTAATTTGTACATTTGTTTCAATTAAGTCATGTGAACCCTAATATGCACTTGGGCCCACACAGATTTTGAAAAGCTTCACATAGAAAATATTGGTGAGAATTTTATTTTACCATCTTCTCGTCACTGGGGTTACGAAAAGGTAACATAATTCAAACTTGGATCAGGATTTTAAGGTACATGTTAAATGTCACTATTTTTAAAGCATTGTATTTATATACCTATAGGTTCTTGACGTCTAGCTTTTTATGGATGGATTTGTTGAGAAGCAGATGTACAACTTTTTGTGGGTTTGAGCTCAATCTCATAAAACTTATTTATTTTTTTATTTGTGGGTGTGCGCGCGCGTGCACATCGTGTGGTTATATGATGAATTCCTTGTGTTTAATTGGATCGTGAATTGATGTTTCTATATTTTCCAGCTTCAAATGGAAATCCTCGAAGTTTAAATTCTTTGCACTATATTAGTCCTTCAGGTCGGTTGAATGCTTAGCAGCAGGTAATGGGATGCAACTTCTATTATTTTCAAATCTCCAAACATTTATACTTTAAGAAGCGGTTAAAGTAAACAGATAGGATTATTTCTGATATTCCTTGAGATATAATGGAAATGCACACCTATCCCCAAAACAAAACCAAATAAAAGAAATTTCATTTTGAACTGAGCAATCTATAGAAACAAGTTACATCTTATATAACAGAGAGTAGTATTTCAGATGATATTTATTATACAAATATTATAGAATTGTTACTCTCTGCTATATAAAATGCAACTTATTTTTTGAAAACTGCACAAGTGGACTGTTCATTTTAAATTGCTTAGAATCAAGATCCCAGAAAAAATATGTCATGTAAAAGACTTAAATTAATTACTTAAATAATTTCAGGCTATAATGGAGGCTGGGAAGGTTATCCAATTCTATGAGTCGAATATGCGCTTTCCTGCTTGGGGCTTGGTAGAAAGACATATGATAGTTCAATCTCTCATTGTTTCAACTTGAATGGGAGTCCCAATGGCTTGGAGGTAATACTTTCTTTCACAAGTGAAGAGATGCATGTATTACATTTTTATATCATTATTTAGTAGTTATTGCTTGATAACTCTTCCTGAGTTTGACTAATTTGCGAATATTATAGAGTAGTAAAGGAGTTGGGCAGTCAATGAGCTCAGTTGGCTCGAGTAAGCCCTTCTTAAGCTCGTTAAACAAGTCCAACTCGAAAAAACTTCTTTACCCGTTTAGTTAAACTAACCAAGCTCGAACGATATGCTGTAAGACTCGAGTAAGCCCAACTCGTTTAACATTTAAATATTGTTTTTTATTATTTTTATAATAAAAAAAGTTAAATAAGCCGAACTAAAACTCGAGTAGCATCGACTTGCATAAGCCTGACCCGAACTAGAACTCGACTCGTTACTAAACGGATCATCAAGTTCATACATCAAATCTCAACTCGTTTAAAGCCTAACTTAACTCGGCTTGTTTAACTTTTAAACAAGTTCAAGTTTGGTAAGTCAAAACTCGAGTAATAAGGGATTAAATAGGTAATATAAAACCTATATTATAATAATACGTTGAAATTATTCAACAATAAAATTTTGGAAGAAGGTTTACGCAAACCGAATAAGAGAGGTTTGATATTTGTGATTCCGAGAACGAAATCCTTATAAGGAGGGAAGGATGTGACAACCCGGATTTTCGAGAATAATTATAATAAGAATTTAATATAGAATAATTCTTATTACGATTCGAGTTTGAATATATATGTGTTATATATATATATATATATATATATATATATATATATATATGTGTGTGTGTGTGTGTGATTTATTTGGGGAGCTTAATATGTATATATATATAAATGTGAAATATATACATAGATTCAGAATGAATGAGTTACTAGTCAATAATTGTAACGATCGCGAGCCGTGGGTAGCTTGGTAAATCGAGCTTATGAATATTATTGAATAAAATAGACTTTTATTAATAATAGTGTTAAGCGTTTAAAGGATATATTATGACCTAGATTATGTGTAGGCGATGATTAGTAAGTACGAAAGTGTTCGTATAAGCTAATTTGGCTGTTTCGAGAAATATCGCTAGAGTACTATTTATTGGATTAAATAAATAGTTGAAGGATAATATTATTTAACGAGTTATTTGTTGTAAAGACGCTAACCCGAATTATGGGCGAGATATATGTGCGATGATGTATATGATTATGGGAAGTTAATCGTGAAGAGCAGCGATCGCGAATCATGAATACCTTTGTAATTTGAATTTATTAATATTTATTAAATAGATTAAATATTATTTTTATGTGACGTGTTTAAAGGTTATTTTATAACCAGGATGATGTGAATGTATGAATTTTTATGCATTGTTGAACCGTAGGAGTGAATAATTGATTTCGCGAAGAATCGTAAAATCACTATTTACGGGCACGTTTCCCGAGGCACTATTCACGCCCAAATATTTTTACGTCTTTTTTGATTTCTATTAATTTCGTTAAGGCGTGTACGCGAAGAAATAATTTTTCCAAGTGTCAGAAATTTTATCTGAGTTGATACGTGATTTTATCCGTATCCGAAATGTATTATATGGGTGTTCCGAATATATTGATAAATCTCATAATAATTATTTTTACGCGTCCCAATATTTTATGGGAGTACCCATTTTAATTTATGGGTGGAGTTATTGAGCAATTTGGTACAAAAGTGGGAGGATTTGGGTATGGGAGAGACCAAATGGGTGTTTTAAATTTTGTGTGTTGCATAATTGGGAAGCAACCAAACTCGATGAACCAATAGGAATTTAGCCAAGGAGGGAGTGTCGGCCAAGAGTGGCCTTATGCCAAACTAAGTGCATTGAGCCCCTACAATTGCAATCTTCTCCCTTGATTGATTAACCCACCTCTCTCCCAAGCATCCCATCCATTCCTTCTCTCCCATTCCAGTTGCTGTAGAAAATAAAAGGAAGAAGAGAGAGAGAGAAAAAGGAAGAAGAAGATAAGGGTTCGGATGAAGAAAGAGGAGAGAAGAGGAGAAGAAGAAAGTGCGGGAGCTCAAGGGAGGAAGTAGAACCTCCAAGCAAGCTCTAGCTTATCTTCTCTAACTTTTGAACGGATTAACAAGAGGTAAAATCCTAACCTCAAGCTCATTTCCTCCATTTTTTAGTTTTGTAAGCTTTTCAAGCTTTTGTGATGGGTTTTGAGTTTTCTTGCGATTTTTGTTGTTGTTGTTGGTTGGGGTTGCTTAATAATGTTGCCAAGAGACTTTTTAATCCATTAATAACATTAAAGTGGAATAAAAACGAAAAAAAACCGAACCCATGCTTAAAGGATGAAGAACATGGACTTTTGGACGGTTTAGAGTACTTTGTAGCAATGATTTCGTATTTGTTTAATTTGTTTGTTGTTATGATGTTGTACTTTCATGGGTTACGAAGTTAACCCAGTTGGAATAGAGTAAAAAGAAGTTAAAACAAAAGATTTGATGACGATTTTGGTGAAGAACACCAAGAACACGAAAATATAGCATGAGTTGATACTTTGGCCTAAGATTTGGCCATGTTAATGTTAATGGTTAACTCTGAATTTTTCATATCGTGTAGTCCCATAAGTTAGGAGTCCAGAATGGACCAATTTGAACGTGTATAGAAGAAGGTATGAAAGTTGGAGTGAAGAAAGGTCGGATTGCACGAAGGAAGCAATCTGCAAATTCTGGGCACCCGCGCAGCCTCCGTGAGAACCACGGAGGCCTCGCTGAGCTTGCTGGTCACTGGCACAGCCTCCGTGGTTCTCACGGAGGCCTTGTTGCCCTTGTGGCGTAGCCTCCGTGATTCTCACGGAGGCCCAGCTGACTCCCTGAATCTAGAATTTTTAGCATAAATTAGAGACAATTGGAAGGCGTTGGACATGCACGTGTGCAATGTGTAATGTTTTCAATGCTATGTTATGATGTTCTAAGTTCTAAAACATGAATGTTATGAATGATAATGATATTTAACATTATCCAATGAGTATTAGATAAATCGAATGGGCGTGCTAGGCGTACGCAATTGCGTGTCGCTTGGGCGTTCGAGTAGACAAGTTTGGCGTATGGGCGTGCAAGCGTCGTAACGCTGTGACAAGTGTGTAAACTTTGTTTAATATTTTGTTTCTAATAATAATGAAACATGATAGTGTGTTATAACCCAATGTATGACCACGTTAAGCATATGCAAACGAGGCAAATTAGGTGTGTGACGTGTAAACGTCGAAACGCCGCGTAAAGTGTTAAAGAACTTAAATAGTGTTTCGATTCACATGAAACGAATATTATGAGATATGAAGTAGGATTATTGTAAGCCAATAAGGATTGATGATGATGAGGGTCATAACGTTTTCAAACGACGCGACGCCAAGAAATGTTTTAGTGTTTATCGCGTTAATTTTCTATAATGCGCGAACAATAGGAGATAAGAATTATTATACTATAAACCATTACATGAAGCCTTTTTAGTGGCTAATTGGTATTTTATTGTTAAATAAATTGTGTAGGATATTTGAAGGACGAGCCATCATAATTTGGCAAGGAACGCTTAAAGGCAAGTTCTTTCAATAACTTGTTGACTTGTTTAAATGTATTAATGTACATGAGTTGATTGCTAAATCTTTTACTGTTATATGAATTATATGCGAGCATGATTAAAGTGTGCACGTTGTACAACTACGTGATTATGTTGTTCTATGTGGTACTTGAAATATTATAAATGTGTTGTATGAGATATATGATGCAAATGAAACTTGCATATTAAGAGATGTATGATGCATAGGTAGACGCATTGCATATTATTTATGATGCATGAGTAAGATGCATAGTATGAGAATCATGGTGCATGAATAAAATACAAACTTATGTGTTACGTGAAGCATGAAATGTGAAAACTGTTAGTTTTTGCTGAGCCGTCGTGCTCATTCTTGCAAAAATAAAACTTTTGCAGATTTTAAGATGCAATGCAATTATCCTTATATCGTGGTGATAAGGATTAGAGATGCATAGAAACATGAAGGTTGCTAAATATTTTTTAATTGTAATTATTTAGCCGTGTTAACAGTATGTAATGTTTGTGAATTAGTTTATGTAAACCTTGAGTTATAAATAAAGGTTATCCATTATAGTAGTTAAGATGAGGTTATGTTAGTTACGTATTATAGTAAACTAGAAGGATGATGATGATGTATAAAGGACATTTTTATAACGATTGTATGGTTATTGAATAGCCTTGCGAATATTTAGGGATCGAATAAGTTAGAATCTGAACCTTGCGTTTACATATGAGATATTGTAAAGGGTCATGGTATTTATTCAATCTTGATCATAAGTGTAGTATTTAAAGGTTACAAAATCTGGAATTGTAATAAAGAGTGTGATGGTAAGTTTTAAAACTTATTGTTGTATAGTACTATTATGTACAGCATGAATAGAATTAAATTGGTAATGATTATTAAATGATGTTTTAGTTATGGTTCCGAGGCTTAGGACGACAATATTTATATTATATCAATGTAAATATTTTCATTATTCCGCAATGAGTTATTGAGAGTATGATGTATGAGTTGCACAGTGATGCACCGAATCCGAGGTTAAGGAGACCCGGATTTGAGGGCGTCACAGCAACAAATACCGTCTTGCTAATTATTATTGTACATTTAAAAAGTTACATTTTTTTTTGTAAATGGTGGTTATAGGGCTTAACTGGCCACCACATCTTATATTGTTCATTACAAGATATGAACGCTTGAATTTTTTTTAAAAAAAAAAAGACGGAACCTTCCGCAACAGTGTTGCAGAAGAGAAAATTTATTAATTTCGAATTAACAGCAGAACAAATTTCCCTCTGTGTTATAGTGTTGCGGAGGGTCATATTTTATTTTATTTTTAAATCCTTCCAGTCAAATCTTGCAATGCACATTGGAAGATCTGGTGGCCAATTAAGGCTCTATACCCACCATTGCTATGAATAGGTTCCTTTCATTATATATAATTCTTACTTTTCTATGATTTCAATAATAAGATCTTGACCATAGTTTTTAGGATGGAGTCCTCACTGATCTTCAAGAAACTAAAGATGCTCTGGTTGGGGCATCTGATCTACCCCTATCAATTCTTATAGTTGGAGTTGGTGGTGCAGATTTTAAGCAAATGGAGGTAAATATTTGTTTTCTATTCTTGGAACCTAGACTATTTGGTTTTTGGTAGTAGTACTATACACTCCTTTTGCAATATGAACTGGTTTTTTCTTCCTTTTCTTTTTCTCTCCGTTCATTTATTCTCGCCATATGGCAGATTCTTGATGCTGATAATGGACATCGCTTAGAGAGCTCTACAGGAATAATCGCCACAAGCGATATTGTTCAGTTTGTTCCAATGCGCGAGGTGCATGGTGTGTATATTTTCTTATGCATTACCATTTCAGAATTAAAGATATTTTTTCCTTTTTTGGCTGTTCTAAAATTAGAGATACTTTCAAATTTTAGACTACAAATTTAAAAATTACATCTATATATATATAGGTGTAATTTATAAATCCTTCCAATTCTTAGAATGTGACTTACATGAAGTTTCAAACATGTTACTACTTATATTCTAGCTAGATTAAGTATTATTATGTCATCACTATTATATGGCAAAAAAATTCTTCAAATTTATCAATTTAAAAATTTATCTCTAATATTGTGTGTGTATATACACACACAAAAAATAACATGGGTTAGAATTTGAACACATTTTGGTGTTGCTTAAATGTGTTGGTTAATGCAGTTACAAAATATATTCCTTTTTTGGTAGTTGGTACACTTGCATATTTACATAGTAATGCAGTTATAGAATACATTTGCAACTCTTAAGATTACAAATTTTTTGTTGTTAATTATAGTAATTTACTTAGGTACTTGACGTAGCGGATTGTAATGGTTAGTTTAACCTACTAACATAAATGTGATAAATCATTGCGCACAAGGGAAGATGAAGAATTCTCCAAGAGAAAATATAATATAATTGATAATAATTGTCAAAAAAATCCCTTTCAAAATCCTAAAATAACATATTTATAGTCTAAAACACGTTCCAATCCTAATTAGAAAAGATGACAACAAAATACTGAAAAATAAAAATAAGAATAAGTCTATGCAGACAGACATTTGGATCGAAAATTCCGACTGTGGGTCCCAATTATTTAGTTTTTACACTTTAATCAAAGTGGGTTTCTTTAGACTTTATTTCCATACCTTCATACCAGAGCTCTCCTCTGTCTCTAATCTCCACATCAGCGATCTCTCTTTCCAATCTCCATACCAGCAACCTTCGTACCAACGACCTCCATACCAGCGATTTCAAGGCATTCAGTCCCTCCCTCCCTCTCAAGTTCGACAATCTCCATCTCAGGTAACATTTTTTTTCTCTTTTCAGATTTTGGTTTAAACGAAAAAGAAGAAGAAGAAGAGGAATCTAGGTTTAAACTTAGATCTAGATAACTAAATCAGTGTATAAAATTTGCACACACATGTTTAGATTAATTGATATCATCTTACTCTCTTTATACATGGTTCAAACAAAAACATTACAAAGAAAAAAAGCCCTAATTTTGGATTAATTGTTCTGTTTTTTTTTCTTTAAAACAGGTACAAATTTTTTTTGGGGTTAAAACAAGTGGTGTTGTGTTGTTAATCTTGTGGACAAATGGAAATAAAATTATTCAACGCACCTTTAAGTACAAAGATGAATGAACACATTGAGGAAAATGTTATGAATGATAATTCAGAATTTAATGAGTGTATGGAAAGTGCAGTAGCTGTAGATGAGGTAACATATCCATAAACAAGAATGGAATTTGACAATATTGATGCTTGTGTAGAATACTACATTAAATATGCTAACAAACAAGGGTTCCCAATGAAGAAAACATGTGTCAGTACTTTATGTTAACGTTTTTGTTAGAACTTGTGACTTATAACTGAGATTTTCTCGAAAAAGGCCAAGTGTGGAGCGGAGCAGAGTGAGGGATCGAAGCGAAGCAATCAAATGGAGCAGAGCGGAGCTTCGCAACGCACTGGCCCATCGAATTTGAACATAAGGTTTTGGGGGGGGTACGGGGGGATATGGTACAGGGTTACTATAGCATCGGCGCGGGGCGCGCCGGTCGGCGGACTCAGTTTTCTGGTTTATTTTTTGGGAGGACATTATGGGTATTTGAGTCATATGTAAAGTTGGATTGCAATAGGATTAGTAGCTATAAATACTATATATTATAAAGCTCTATATAATCAAGATAATCAAATAACAACAGCTAGCCACTCGTGAAATACCCAATTTGAGGAATCACGTAAATCTCTGTGTTAATTCTATATTGTCGTATTGCGTCTGTGTGATCCTAATTATAACAGTTTTCGACTAACCCCCTCCCCCTTCCTCTCTCTTCTGCAGGTGGCTAGATCTCCGTCATTCAAGCTCTACTGGAAGAGCTGCCAGGGCACTTTTTGACTTATATGCATCAAACCTACTAGTGCTAATGTACCACAAATGGAAAGATTGGCTCCATAGTAGTTGTGAGAAACAGATAGCCTAAGAATCATTCAAAGGCTTTATCCTTTAGATTAGCATTTATCCATCTACGAGTGTAGATTATTATAATCATCAGAATTGTTTTTCACTCCCCTAGATATGTACATTATAATTAATGATAAATAAAAATAATAGTTTGATTAGGTACATGCATCATTTAAATATACAATTAATTATATTGCATATTTTATCTTAATTTTAGTCATATTTGTTTGCAAAGATTTTAATTCCAAAATTATAATCTCAAGACAATTTATTCTAGGATTAAATAGTCCTAATCACATGTTTGTTTTTTATGGAATTATTCATGAGATAACTTAAAATAATCTTATGTTATGTTTATTTTTTCTAAGATTAATTAAAGGATTGGATAAAAAAATATTGTTTGGACTATTATACTCTTACTAATAAGAACATATTTTAAACTATAATTTAAATTTGTTTATACATCAAAAAATAATGAACAATAAGCTGTTTAAATAAGTTGTTTACCAATAAGCTGTTTACATGATAAGTTATTTACCAATAATAAGGACTAATAAACTGGTTACCAATAAGTTGTTTATCAATAAGCTATTTAAATAAGTTGTTTACCAATAAGCTGGTTAAATAATAAGTTCTTTAAATAATAAGTTGTTTACACTAAGTTGATTAAATAAGCTTTTGACAAACAAAAGCCAATATTTAAATATTTAAACCAATTCATAATGTAAATGACGTGGTTGTTACCAATAAGCTATTTAAATAAGTTGTTCATAATGTAAATAGATATAATAAGATATTATGGTCATTTTAGAAAAAGGTCGAGTATAATTTTGTCTAGAAATCTTTAGTCCCAAATGATGGGGATTATAATACCTAGTTGAATATAGTATTAAATAATCTCTTATGTTAAGCCATTTTATAATCCCTTGATTAATAGTCTTAAGTCCAAATTTGAAACAAACAAAACTCTTGGGATTAATAGTCCTAGCCCAAGTGTAATCCTTACAAACAAACATAGTCATGGTGTGTTATTTAAACAATATGTTAGAGAATAACAATGTAGCGAAAAATATTAGCAAAGAAAAATAATCACATGATTAACTTAAATGTTGGACTAGTTCGTGATTAGCGATAGATCAATTTTGCCATCTTTAGAATTTTCATACATCATACAATACAAGATCCCCTCCTTATATAATAAAATATAAGAAACCCTAATTTTACTAAAAAGTACAAAACTATCGGTCGTCTACTCCAAGAACAAGCTCAATTACATTTTATGTAATTTTATGATCACCACTAAATTTAAGTTCGGATCATATTTCACTAATAACACTACCAGTATACCTTTACTTTAGCCTATCAAAGTTTACACTTTCACTCGTTTATCAAAAAGAGATGGATATTTGAAATTAGGCGAAAATCAAGGAGAAAAAGAAACCGAATAAATAAAGAAAAATAATATTACAAGCATTTAGGACATGAAGAAAATGAACAAGAAACATGGGAGTTAAGACTCGATAACTAAGCATTTTCTCAATTGCAACCGATGTTTTCAAACCCGGACCCGTCATCGAACCGAAAAAGGTATCGAGTAGATAGATCACTGGTTCAACCAGTGGTCGAACCGTTATTGACCAAGTAACGTCATTAATATATAAAAATATATATTATTAGTAATTAAGAAAATTTTAAAAAATATCATTTTTTTATTAACTAAAATATAATAAAGTTGAGTTACAATATTACTAAAAGTGGTTAATATTAATATTAAAAAAACAATTGGTACAAAAAATATTAAAAAATAATTAAAACTAGTTCACTAGATCAACCAAACTGGTTCAACCGGTAGTCAACCAGTTCTACCGAATTTTGACCAAAAACGGGTTAATGGTCCAAACCGGACCGAAATGCTAACCGGTTCCCCTTTTTACTGGTTGAACCGGCGATCCGGTCCGGGTTAATAACCATGATTGCAACTACCTCCACAAGCCTAAACTCTTGTGGATGTCTCCCCAACCTTGGAGGCTGACGTGTGATCCACGAGACCCGTAAGCAAGAGCTGCATCAGCTTATTCAGAAAATAAAATTCTTTATTATAAATTGTTGAATAGAAATCTAAACAAGGCGTGGCCAAGTGTTAAGGCAACGGGTTTTGGACGTTCTCAGGTTTTGGTCCCGCTATACACATTATTATCGGTATTATTATTATTATTATCGGTATTATTATTATTATTATAACAAATAATGCATTGTATCATTATTTGTATCCAATAATTGATTTTTATAATTAATATCAAATGAGTTTTGATATAATTATTAGCAAATATAATTAAGGAAATTATAAAATATAAAAATTATAAATATTATTATTATCTGTATTATTATTATTATCGGTATTATTATTAGTATTATTATTATTATTATTATTATTATTATTATTATTATCAGTATTATAATTATTAGTATCGGTATTATAATTATTATTATTATTATTAACGTTATTATTATTATCGGTATTATTATTATTATCGGTATTATTATTATTATTGTTATTATTATTATTATTGTTGTTATTATTATTATTATTATTATTATTATTATTATTATTATTATTATTAGACTAAAAGACAAATTGCACCCCAAACTTGTTGACTTTTGACCCTTAGCCGGTCACTTTTGACCGGCTAAATGTATGGAGGGTGCATTTTGTTACGCATATATGAAGTTTAGGGTGCACTTAGATACGTTTTTCAGTTTGGGGTCAAAAGTCAACATATGGGTAAAGTTTGGGGTGCAATTTGTCTTTTAGTCAATTTTTAAAAGGCTAGTAACTTTAAAGTTTAAACTAATCTCTCTATAAAGCTATGTCCACAAGTGTTGAATCAGTATACAAGACCAAGCAGCACTAAATCAACATAAAGGAAGAATGATGGACAACCTAAACTTAACTTGGTTTTGATTTATTTTATTTTTGAGAGATTCTGTCTGGATCAAAGTCGAAATTGGGCTTCAAGTAGCTGTTATGTAAATGGTAACTCCAAACTTTGATCTATGTTGATATCAAGGCCATAACTTTTGAGCCGTGAGGAGTTACGGGGCGCGCCACCTATCAAATCGAAGCTCTCGACGAGCTCTACAATAAATTCAAATCCCAAGCCATGAACATGCATCCAACGTGGCATTGAAATCCCTTCAAACTTTTCTTCTTGCATTTGTTTGCATATTTTACTCCAATAGATGTCCGGAATGCGTTTCCTTGCTTCTTCCTACAAAATAACATAAAAATACTATAAATACCTAATACTAACTTAAAATACTTAAGAACTCACAAATTATCAAGCCAAATATACTCAATTCGTAGGTATAAAACTCACTCGTCAAATACCCCCAAACTTAAATCTTTGCTTGTCCTCAAGCAAAACACTAAGAACACAACTATAACAACTAATTCTAAATAACAACTCACGCGACTTGGGCAATGAAACAATACAAATTTGCATAATAGCCTTAAAGATTTTCTCTAATGATAACTCAAGAATTTGTTTTTTGAAAACATGCAAAGCCTAAATTTCAACTTAATTGTCAGTTCCACAACTACTCATGATCTTTCAAGTGCGTGTGTGTATATCCAAATATTCAAACTAGTCATGATTTAGATAAGACCAGATAAACAAATACTCATAAAAGATTTTCAAAATCAACTCTACAAACCTTCTTATCACATCAATCTCCGCTAATAAAGACAAAACACAAAAATAAGAGGATCAAAAGGATATTGCATACATTTAATAACGCTTGAACCCTTCCCAAGTAATTCAAAAATATAATTTGTTTATCTTTCTTTTTTTCTCTTTTTTTAGTGAGTACATTTTATGCTCCTTCTAACTTTCTTTTGAACGAGTGCGTTTTACGCTCTATCTCGTTTTCTCTCGCACGAGACATACACATCCAGTTCAGAACATCCAACATTTTTCAAATTTTCAGTAGCATTAGCTTAGTTTCTACAACAATAACTTGCTACGTCAACACTTGACTTAATTAACTGTTGTATTTAGGTAGTGTATTAGATCTGCAACTTGTTATGTCAACTTGGACTAAGTTATATGTTCAATCACAATTATTTTCTTACATCCAGACCTTCATATGGTGTTGTTAAATTGCTTTACACTTTGTTAACGGTTTATTAGTTCAGGTTCTAAAGGTTCCAACATATCTCAACAATTATTATCAAGTTTTTATTCAACTATCTAACATTATTGGTTATATGTTGTATGTTATGTTAACTATAATTAGCTAATCAACAGATATGAAAGTTTAAATCTGGTTTATAGTTGTTATAATCAATAACTTGGTATTTGTTGGTTATTTCACTTGAATTGCATGCTCCACTCTGAACATATCCATGTAATCAACAAGTATGTATTCTAGCTAATTAGTTAGATATATTATACGACATTGGTGGTTGTGGTGCATAATAACTTAGCCATAATCATTTAATCAACAGATAAGATAACTTAATTAATTTTAGTTCAATAGTTTTGCATTTGTTGTTCAGTTTAACTCGCACTATAAATCAACAAATATGCCAGCTAAGTTCAGTTAAGTCTTTAATCAATTACCTGATATTGAAGTCCTTAGTTAAAGGCAAAAAGACCCATAGAGAAGTTATTCCTTTTTCTCTTTAATCGTCTGACTAATTTTAGTTAGGCAGATGACCGAATAAGAAGGATGGCAGATGACCGAATAAGAAGGATACTGTTAACTGAATATTGAATTAACAATTAAAATGCACTACTTTATAATGAGTTCACTAAACTATGGCACGCATGCACACAAAAATATTCATAGACAACAATATCAGAGTATAAATTTAAAAATGTAAAAAAAAAACTCAACAATTTAAAGTGTGTTTAAGCCTCAAATTTTTTCCTCGTGTTTAAGATTTCGAAAATCTAATAAAATATGGTTAATTGTTACTCCTTTTGTTCCAAAGGTTATAGATGCATTTGATTTTGTGAAATTATATTATAAAATTCTAAAAATCAAAATCAAAATTGATATGATTTATTTTAAAATTTGAAAACAACAAACATGATAGTTAAAAGAACTTTATATTATAATACACGACATATATATACATAGGGATACTTTTTTGTTAACACTACAAAAAATTTGGTTATAGCTGACGGACAAGTCCGTCGGAAATAGCCCATTTTTTGTTGCCAATGACCTCATTCTCGACGGATCTGTCCGTCGCCCCATGCTCCCATCGATCGTTGTCGCAATTGAGGTCATTGGTGAAAACATCAGTGGTGATGGACAATCTGTCGATAATGACTCATTGGCGACAACATGACTCATTAGCGACGGCATGTCCATCGCGAATGACTCATTTAATAATGAAATTTAAAAGTCATAGGTGACGACCAGTCCGTTGCCATTAAGTTGGTCCGTCGGCAATGAGTAGTTTTAAATTTTTTATTAGAATGGTCATTACCGACGACCTGAGAATTGTGACGCCCTCAAATCCGGGTACCTTAAAACCTTGGATATGTTGCTACACAAAACTATTCATCCATACATCTCTATCAATATAATCTCAATGACACGAATGTAATTATTATATATTACAATTATTTCCATTCAATCTCAAGTTCTAACTACCTTTACATGTTCAAAGCATAATAATATTAAACATATTACAATATTATTACGTTTATCACAAACGTCTTCTTATTCGTACATTTTTCCTTTTCTTTTGTCTTTATCGAAACTTTCAACCATTTTGGTCTTAGCTGCAATTTTTAATGAAAACAAGGTTGATCATTTAATTATCCAGCAAGTATAACAATTGAATAACAACAAAATCAAGAATCATATCCTTACTCTTCAACAACTGAACAATAGTTGTGAGACATTCCGAATAAACAGGAATAATACTTTACTTGTGTTAAAAAAAAATCGAAACGACATACTGAGCGGTCATAAGATCTTGAACTTTTCTTTTGTCTTGCCATAAAAGGTTAAACATAAATTTAACTGTAAACCGTCTTGCTTACGAGCACTTCTAGGTGATCAGCCTATTGTACTCTATGTTGATCAACACTCTAACTGAAACGACTATATATGTTTGTTTAGGCGCCTCACGGCCTTATCGGAATAACCGACTAAAATGTACCCCTAATATTAGGGTTGTTCATCTCATTCATGTCTCGGAATCCTAACCAAAATAATTCAGTTGGATAACTCTACTTAACATCAATAATATTTCAAAGATTTACTATCAAATCGATAAAAACATTTCTATATCTGTCTAGCCAAAACAAATGGCATCGACGTTCTTCATAAACAATTGATACATAATCGAACTTTAAAACTTTAACAATTTATGTCATAACATAGCTTGAACACTTGTACAAATACTAAATGATTTACATAAGTATGGAATTTACACAATCATATATCTATTACGTAAATTGAAATTTCAAAACATCGAATAACATTCATAAGATCATAATCAAATGAAGTTAGAAAACTTGTTCAAATATAACTTGAGTAAAGTTAGGAAACTTGCCTTATGCGTTCTTTAAAGATTACACTAAATGTCTCTTCAATTGTCTTACACAATATCAATTACATGGACACACCAATTAATCACCACATGACTCTTACTCTAGTTCACCTTAATTAGCCATTAAACATGAACTTAACTTCGTATTTTTAACTTTTACGAAACTTGTCAAATTCATAACTATACCTAACCAACCTCGAAATGGTCTCAACTTTGGACTGTAAACTATTTATAACATAGTCTAACTACCCCTATAGGTAGCATGAATTAAAAAAATTTCATACACAAAACTTTATTTTTAAGGTTCCATTTCCGAATGCTTCGCAATTTGTAGACTGCAGCACCTCGACTTTACATTTTCGAAAAATAGGCAGAAAGGTCATAAGTGTGATTTTGATCACAATTTCTTCATTTCATTTGGTAAAATATGATATTACAAGTATCAAATTGTTATGTTATCATGTTCTAACACTTTATAACATCAAATAACAAAATCATGAACCTACTTATATAGAGTTTTTATGACTTTTGCTCAAGAACACACGAAGAACACGAAAAACGAAAAAATTGTACATGGTAACGACTTGTGTTCTTGAGCTTTATAATTTCACAATTGAAATAATTTGAGCATTATAACGGCTTACATATGTGCTTTATGACACTTTAAAATTGAAATATCATAAATTTAACTTATAAAAAAATTTGCTCAAGAACACACGAAGAACGAAAATACCGTATATAGTAACGACTTGTGTTTTTGAGCTTTTCTACTATACTAACAGAAAATCAAATATAATAACGACTTGCTCAAGAACATATGAAGAAACACGGAGAACAAAAAAATCGTACATGGTAACGACTTATGTTCTTAAGCTTTTCGACTATAAAATAAAAAAAAAATTGAACATAACAATGAATAGGGATTTTATCTCTTGTAGTTGCAAGCTTTAACTATTTCTTTGTAACTTCAATACTTGAAATATATATCTAGAGACTAATTTTGCCCTTTAAAAATAGTGAGAAAAATGAAGAACTAAGCTTGCTATTTATAGGAAAATCAAAGTTTCATTAATCATATTTTTACCCCGACTTATTACACTTTAGTCTGCCAAACAACATCATCATGACATTATGATGACATCATCTTTGTGTTTCTTTGAGCCTTATGTCATGCCACATCATACTTACATCATCCTTTGCTACAATTGGTCAAAAACAATTCACTTGGATTCCAAGTTACAAATTCGTATATATTTTGTATAATATTCATATTCTACTCGTATTATATCTCGTATTAATCTCGTATTCTATCATATAATATTTCGTATTATACTCGTATTTATTCTTATATTCTATCGTATAATATTTTGTATTGTACGCATATTTATTCTTGCATTCTATCGTATAATATTTCATATTATACTCGTATTATTCTCGTATTCTATTGAAATTCATTCCACAATCGGAAAACTACGTTTTTTGTTGTCAAATTTTATTGGATATTCTATCTTTTCTCGTAATATTAACATTCGCGTATTCTTCAAAAAATAAAAAAGACACAAAAGCGTTTTTAGGTGACTAGTGTTTTTACGCCTTTTCTTGGAAAAATTTTATTTTACTATACGAAATCCAAATTCAAAATTTCTAATACGTAAATACAATCTAGATCATAATACGACTTTTAAACACATAACACACAATATATTCATAAAAATTCATTTCATTCAAATATATTTAAAATGGCTAAGTACAAATTCTTAATCGTTACAAGAATAACATTTTAAAAAATAATATTTTTTTTTTAAAATTTGCAAAGTCCCCTATTCTTTTAAATATACATAATTATACTTGTTATAAACAAAAAAAATAAATAATTCTTCACTAACGCATACTAAGCTCACCCCCCTTTAGCGACGGACCTGGCGACGGTTCGGTCATACAACCGTCGTTTATACTTTTAGCAACGGATAAAATATAGCGTTGCTAAAAGTATAGACGACGGTTGTATGACCTAACCATCGTCGGGTCCGTCGCTAAAGGGGAGTGACCTTAGGTGAGTCGGATAAGGGGTGAGCTTAAGATCTGGACTGTATATATATATATATATATAGCATTTCAAGAGTAGAACTCTTAAAGAGCATAACTAGCAGAACTATCTTTAGTGACGGACAAACGACGGTTTGGTTCGTCGCCATAGGACCGGTCCATCGCCATAACATTTAGCGACGGACCAAACCTATGGCGACGGACCAAACCGTCGTCTATCCGTCGCTAAAAGATAGTTCTACTAGTTATACTCTTTAAGAGTTATGCTCTTGAAATTTTCTGTGTGTGTGTGTATATATATATATATATATATATATATATATATATAAAATCAACCATCATTATGTACACAACGTAATCACATGAATTATAAGATGTAACTAGATACAAAATATAATCATTGTACAACCCAAAAACTAGTTATATACATAAAAGTAAATAACCATCAATATGTACACAACTTAATCATATAAACCATAAAAAGTAACTACATACAAAATGTAATTGATGTACAACTCAAAAACTAGTTAGATATATTAAAGTAAACATATAAACATAGACTATATCCCTCGGTCATCATCGTTATCGATAGACAAACGAGCATTGTCCATTGTGCCCCTACCCTGCCATTGTCAGTCCCACCCTCCGTACCATCATCAACATCGCCTATGAGGTCCTCACCATCTCCTTGGTTGTCCTAGCCATCTCTTATGCGGTCCTCGCCATCGTCGTTGGCTCCTCCCCTGCCACGAGGTTCATCAACAAGACCCTACAAAATTAAAATATTAATTATAAAGTAACAAATGTAACCATTTTTAAATAATTTTTCAAGTGTTCTTTATATAAGTTAGACAAACGAGCTTCTAACTCAACCACCGAAACTCTGAATCAAATCCCGTAAGTTGTCACGTGTTTGAAATATATAAGAGGTGTTTTGCCTATGGGTTCGCGTTGTTTCGACGTTTGGGGCCCGTTTTGGTCTAGTTTTCCTAATTTTTTAAAAGTCCTTTTTAATATAATTTAGGCAAACGAGCTTCCAACTCGGTCACCGGAACTCCGAATCGAGTCTCGTAAGTTGTCACATATTTAAAATATATATGAGGTGTTTTGCCTAAGGTTTCGCGTTATTTTAACTCCCGGGGCCCGTTTGGTCTAATTTTCCTAAATTTTTTTAATTCTTTTTAATATAAATTAGGCAACCGAGAAAATTTTGCACAGTTTTTTTATCTCAAAAATTGCCAGGTTAATCATAGTGATAAAGTCAAGAATGTGATTGAATATGCACCTGCTTTTATTACATTGTTGTATTTTTGTACCAGAAAGATTAATTAAAACATGATTGTAAGCATGTGACTATTTGAAAATTCCTAAATAACGCTTCTTAAAATTATTGAGGGAAATATACATTAATTATTCATTTTTTGAAAAAAGTATAAATATATTGTATAAAAAATTCTGCCATAGCTAACTCTAAAATTATAATATCCTTGCAGAACTTCTAAACCAAGTGCTACCTCCTCGGTTCCTCTTGCAATCCAAACATATAAATGCATCTCCATGAAGTGCAACAGAAAAAAATTTGAGTGCATCGGAACTCTGAACCAGTACTAATTAGTGGCAGCAAGCCTATCAAGAGTCCCTAATAAGCGAAAGAAGATGAAGGGTACTTGTATACATAAACAATAAGTCGTTTTGAAGCAGATTGCAAAGGACTTTAGTTACATAAATATTAGGTAACCATAAAATGAAATATTTTGCTTGTTTGCTTCTCCCCAAGACAATGAGCATATCTTCCAACTACTCATTTTTCTATGTCAATAGAAGCTTAAAAATGAGATTACTGTAACCATACATGAATCATTTCTCTTAGCTAAATGACCATGCATTTTAATTCTTAATGCATCAACAAAAGGTTATAATTTCACACCATCTGGAATTTACCTCTTATAGACTCTAGCAGTCTAGCTCAAGATTTACCAATTGGACTGAGAGCAAAAAATTGTAAACCAAAGTTTTGCTCTATTGAATTTCTTCATTAAGATATCCACCAATCAAATAGGGGGTTCCATTACTTGAATGGGAATTGTAGCCAGAAGTGAAACAAGATCAGTAACCATGAACGGTCCTATAATCACTGGCACAAAACGTTTAAGTACACTATGTAGACGGAAACATCAATGAATTTCCAGATTCTGTTGGCCAGGCCATTTGTACCTCTTATCTTATATTCTTCTATATTCTTAAGCATACTAGTAATTTTCTCTTGCACACTACTTGCTTTATCAAGTCAAGGGATGATTAGGTGTAGCGATACCAATAAAGACATAAAGGGACATCAAATTAAAACTATCTCACAAACATAAACACCCAAATCACTAAGATGAATGAACGAAGAATTAAAAAAAAACAATAAACCCAAAACACACATAATGCCACAATAACCACATCTCAAATGGATGCACAATCAAGTATCAACAAAATTTGTACCAAAACTTTCAATAATCAAAGCATAAAATACCCATATCACTACTTACATGTACAACCAAGAATAATCAAAATCAACTATCAAAATGTGACAGTGTGTGCATTATGTGTATGACAGTGTGTGTGTGGTGGGTAGCGGGTTTCAAACTTATCAACAATTGCCTCCTCAATCAATCCCAATTTGTGCGGTCAGTGGAGAGGAATACGACGAGGGAAGAGGGAAATTAAAGGAAGAGGAGGAGGGTGAGGCTGCCAGTGAGGGTCGTACGCATTGAGTGGTGCGCCGGTGAGGGGTGCGCCGATGAGGAGTGCACTGGTGTGGGCTGAGAGGTGAGAGGTGTGGGCGCGCAGATTTTGGAAAAGGGGGGAAAATTAACATTGCCCGGTCGTCAACTAGGGCTTGACAAATATGACCCGTCGAGATTAAGTCACTAGCAACGGCAAGTCCGTTGCCTTTGACGTTTCCCTCCGCCGCGAAAATTTCGTGCAAAATCCTACTACATTGCCAACGACAGTATACTCATTATCAACGGACGTCTGTCGACCACCAAACATGAAAAGGAGGGAAAAAAAGTCATTGTCGACGGAATGCATTCTCGACGGCTACGCCGTCGGTATTGATGTCATTCTCGACGGATAATTTGTCATCGACTATGATCCAGTTTTTTTTAGTGATATAGATATGTTTATAAAATTTATTTTTCCCGCCCTTAAAAGTATAATACTGCTTTTGTTTTACAAAAAAGGTTTTCATCTGTTTACTTTTTATTAATAGAAAAAGGTATTTCTTTTATTAATAGTAGTATAAAATGATGGTATGTACTTAAAAAGCTAAAAATACACTTAACTAATGCAATCTAATTATTTAAGACATTTTTCTAGATTAAATATTTGAGATCCCTACCATTGATCTATAAAATTAAATTAATTCCAATGATCTTTGCTGGAAAGCTCTTATTACACCATGCTTAGATAGAAATAAACTCATTAAGTATGTTAATAGTGATCGCCTTCTCCACCCTCCAGAATTAAATTCAGTTATGAAAAAATATGTAACCAAGATTATATGAACTCTAGATATAGCGAAAACAAACTAATTATTTAATTACTTCTCTCATCTATATAACCTGACTTGTTTCATTTAGTCGCGTAATACATCACTACAAAAGTGATCTGGGATCATCTTAGTTCCTCTCTTGTCAGTCCTCAAACCTTCAAAATTTCAAGAGTTAATTCAAAAGGATAAAAGTGTTATTGATTTTTCAGTATGTCAAAACTATTCTCAACAAATTTTATGCAGGATTTCCGTCGGGAGAGAATTGAAGAGCCTGCTTGTCGGGTGCACATACACAAGACATTAAGACACATATTTGTAACCGTATTGGACCTAAAAGTTTAAACCATTAAGTACTCTTGGGGCCATTCATGCATATTAGTTCTTCATTCTTTACTTTTTCTCTGATGTGGTACTTTAACTCACTTGTGAGTTTCTAACAATCTTCCTCTCACAAGTTAATCACATCAAGAGCTCTCCTCAGTTGAACACTTCCCTTCAATCACCGCGAGACCAACTCTTGACTTTTTTCTCCATCGAGAGCCACATTCCATCAAGAATTAAACATCTTCTCTTCAATCATCACGACACCAATTTTAAGCTAACCACTCTTATAACCAATTTTCAGATATAAAAATATTAAGTTAAACCATGCTTAAATGCTAACAACCTAACAAAACATGTGACTTTTACTCGCTAAAATAGTAAAATATTTTTTAGTCCTTGTTCTTTATTTGATTTTGATGCCCTTGGACTGACACAATCTCCTTCCTATTTTCTTTTCATACTGCGCTATTCATGTTAACCAAACAAGAAAACCCACTGAAATATTTTCCTTCCCCAAAAAGAGTTACTAGGCATCCACTGAAAATTGTTGCCAGTCATTCGCCACAGCATTATGAAGTCTTCACTGCAATCTAAAACTACCAAATAGAGATGGGCGCGATTATTTAATATTTGACCAGATTCTAAGGCAAAATTTTCGCATGGAACTAAAGCAAATATCACTATCATCAGACTTTTGAGGAAATATTGGACTAAACAAATAATGATCACCAAACAGTCTCAATTAGAAACATAGCGGTCACAAAATTAAACATCTCCATTCAACTTAATTATATAGCTACCTCTGTTCTACCAAGAGTCTCATCTTACTTTTTGAAGCCAATTTGTAAAATCTTAAAATTTAAAATTGACATGAATTTATCTAACTTTAGTTAATCATAATTATTTTAAACTACCCAAAAAACCAGTACTAAGTACAAAATTTATTATTTCCAAAACTATAACATAAATCAAGAATTTATAGAATTGACTTCAAAAGGTCATATATATGTGATGAAATTACTCCAACCTGTAAGATAGTCAATAGTACTCAATTGAAAGAATGGCATTTATGCCTTTTTGGCCGCAAACAAAAGTAACAAATCGCCTATAGGTAGCAGTGAGTTACTCTATTAGACTGTTATAGATTCGTATACATAAATTTGCTTATGTCCTTATTGTGCTTCCTGTTGATTCCTTTGCATAGTTACTGATTGGCTACTATTAGTTGTGCAATAAATTTAAGGGACTTATAGTTGCTTTAACATTGGGCTATTGGTGTTGTCACTTCATGCTCTCGTGACTATATTAATTTTATTATTGGGGTTACATTTTAAGTTTGGGTGGTGGGGGCAATTGAACCTCTAAAGGCAGGGAGTAAAAGTGTCGGTAAGCACCTCCTTAAATATACCTTATATGTTACATTATATCTACCTTCATTGCCTCTTTCATTTTTGCCTCTTTTTACCAAACATTCAACTTTGTCCGCATCCTTTGCAATATCAAGCACACACAACAGCTGTTGGTTCATAACATTAGGTAAGTCTTCAGTGGTGGTTACAAATATGTTATTATCTACTTCTTCTATATTGTGTGCATTACTCGAGATCAAATAATGTGTTTTGTTGTAATTGTTTCAGTTTAGATGTCTTGCCAATTTGGACTCATTGAGGATGTACCAATATCCACTCATGATTTTTCTTCTTCTACGAAATGGCAAGATGCTATGTTATGGGTTGACAGCGGTTGTGAGTGAATTTATAAGTTTGTTAAATTACGTTTTATGTAATATAATTATTAATTGACTATTTTTCTATAAGAGTGTTTTTATTTTTCTGAACAGTGTTTCATAAGTTAAGAGAATTCAAATCAGACCCCACCAATACAAAAAAATACTAAAGATTTTACTAATATAAAATAAGTTGAGCAATTGAAAGTTTGATGGCACATATTGTTACATGCATTGTGGGTTTTGTCACATCTATTGACAAATGTGCTATCGTTGTAAATTAATACCGTTGGGACTAAATTTTTTTATTAATTTAGAAAGTTATTATTTAATCGATACATTAATAATTTATTAATTTAAAGAGTGTTTTTCTATTCGATGAACATAAATTTAATTACATTAAAATTATTGCATTTTATTGATGTTTATATCATACTTTTTTTGATGCAATGTATCATACTTATTAAATTAATGTAATAATAGAATTCATTGTAAATGATATTAATTATTTTTAATAATTAAATAATGTTCATTGTATCCACTTTTCAAATTACATTCACATTTTATTTCAAAAAAAAATTATATTCACATTAAGTTTAATTAATTTGTATATATAAGTTTATTGTACTAGAATTTAATACATTCCATGTATGATGATAAAGAGAAGTACTATATAAACATCAACAAAAATTCTTCAAATCATACTCAACAATGGCTTCTCATCTAAAAAGTATTCATAAATCTATCATGACAAATCAAATACGCAAGGAATTATGCGAGTATAAGAGAAATCACCCTACATGTACTCAGAAAGATTTACAAACGAGAATAAAATTATATTTTACAATATTACCCCAGATATATTTGTAATTTAAAAGAATTATTAATTTATGATTTTGATGGGACCATATATTTATATAATGGTCTTTTTAAAAATTATTATTTTATTATTTTATCGAAATTATTAATTTATCCCATTAGCCCAAGTCGGGACTGGAAAAAAAAATATTATTTTAGAGAGATTATTAATTTATCAAGTATTAATTTATAAAGGTTCTACTGTAATATTTTACATAGCACCCCATGGCCTACGAGGCAAAGGAATATCACTTTCATGTCTTGGTGCAGCCGCCTAGTCAACATTCATATCATCGGGCCGTGGTACCTGCTTGGAGTTAAGTTTCGCTCCCATGCCCAAACCTAAGGATACGTATGATTAGTTCTCTGTCTGTATTTAGTGATTGAAAGGACCAACAATTTAATATATCACCTGTGGTAACACCAACGCACCAGCTATATCACTCAAGCCAGAGTCCGATCCAAGACATAATTGCCGATACAGGAATGCTAGACATGCACTACCCCAATTGCATGTTGGCACTTTCGCCAAATCTTCTAATAATAGAAGAAAATGCAGCTTAATATATGAGCTCAGATGTGAAAGTCAAGCTGCCTCTGTAGCTCATTAGGATCAAGCTCATATCTGCTGAATGTAACAAACTTCTCCAGCAGCCACACCCTGTCTGTAGTGCACTAGCGAACATGTCATGATCCTTCCCGGGTAAGGGTCTCTTCCCGAGAATTTGGTGAACCTCATCGCACCACAGCTAAGAATTCCTATCAACATTGCCATGCGTAATAGGTGATCCAATAGTGGGAAGGCCTAAAAGTATCTCCACATCCTGTAGGGTGATAGTGGCCTTACCTACTGGGAGATGGAAGGTATGGGTCTCCTTGCGCCACTACTCAACCAATGTTGTGATAAATGTGTGGTCAAGCTTAATCTATTCAACTCTAAAGACGCTGTAAAGTCCTGCCTGCACTAAATCGTTAAGAATATCCTCATCCGCCCAACTATCTCACCGTAGTCCCTAATGGCCTCCATCACCCCTCCTACAATTAAGGGGTAAAATCCTGAAAAAAATTATTTTTTTGTAAGAACCGTAAAAGTTGAAAACGAACAAAATAAACTACAATAACATATTAACAAAAAAAATGCACTAGTATACCTGTCCCTGCCATATCTTCTCGATGAGTAGACTGATGAGTCAGCAATGATGTATCTATAAGACCTGAGTGTATCAACTCCTCATTTACCATAAGCTTGTTGCACGATAAATAACGTACCATGTAAGTACTATACAACATATATAAATATAATCTATGCAATCACATTTCATACAGTTTACAAAATAAAAATACAAATTAATTGGAGACATGAGGAAGGTGCTACTAATTTTTGATAAAGTTGTTACTCTGTTCTTAGGAAGGTGCTACTCTGGTCTGGTAAAAGGGCTACTGTGATTTGATTAAAGGTGATACTCAAGTCAGACTACAAACTTACTGGTTGAATAGTAAGGTGCTACTAATACATGACAATGGTGCTACTTGGACCTCTTTATGGTGCTACTCAGACCTGAGTACGGAAATATTAGAGAAACAAAACAAAAAAACGTTGAAAAAGTCAAAGGATAACATAACATTGACCAATTGCTCCAATACATTAAAAATTTATTAATTACATCACGCCACGTTTCATAATTGCTCCAATACATAAAGTGTTATGAAAAGTACAAACTAACTATTTCGGATGTAGAGAACATTTGCGGCTATGTTTTGTGTGACCTTCCTTTTGACAAGCACCACATACGATTTTTTTCTTTGGATTGTCCATTTCAGTACGTATTCGTGCGGTGCTGCTTATCTCGCCCAATTTCTTCTTTTTCTTCTTTAAAGCCTCGTTAGGTAATAGAGTTTTCCCACATTGCGGGTAATGGAAAGGTCCAATAATCTTGATGCATAAGGGGTTTAAGGTTGGGCTCTCACATCTTCATTAGTAGCGTATTGGTATGATGCATCGAGACCCACTCCATCTAATCAATCTTAGAGTTCATGCAAGCCGCAATGACATGAGAACAAGGGCAGTTATACACTTTCCATTTTGATCATGAGCAGTACCTTTCCACTAATCTAACAACTTGTAAGTGACCACCCTTCCGTTGTTTCCCTTTCATATAACGCACAGTCGTCACATCATAAATACCAAACTGTCTATTGTACATTTGTACGCTGTGAGCCATTTCCTTTTTTAATCTTTTCAAACGGACAATAATAGCCGGACGTGCTGCCAACCATCAATACATGGTTTGAACGCCCACCAGAAATGCATGCATAGAGAGTGTTCGGGTAGTGTAGCATGAGGTTCAGCCTGTATATATGTAATTCAGTGTATGCGTACACCTAGAGGGGGGTGAATAGGTGTCTAAGCTAAAAGTGATAAACAACGAAAACTTTTTAATTTTTCTGCTAGAGGTTTAAATCAGACAGGTATGCTTGTTTGCTTTGGTGTCTGCTTTAGCTTATGTTCTTTGACAGTTACAATCAAACAAGATACCATGTCTGCTTATGTGTCTGGATTACTATATCTTCAAGTGATGAACAGAACAGAACAAAATAGAATATGCAGAATAGTAAATTGCAGAATAGAAGAGATAACAAAATAAAAATCACACCAAGATTTTTACGGGGTTCAGTCCCTATCCTCTAATCTAGTGACCTAATTCACGTCCAATGCCAATTGGTATTGGAGACACTTTTTATTAATTAAACTGTTTAAACAAAATATAAGAAACTCCCCGTTCAAAGTAGCTTTGCACTGAAATGGACACTACTGCCCCTTTGCATTTCTACAACCTTAGCACCTCAGCAACCTTCAAAGCTTTCTTTGAACAGATCATAATTCATATCCACTACTGGATTGACCAAGCCAAAAATGCTTGAATTCAGATTTTAATAAAAAAAAATAAGATTACAATGAACTATGATTTTTCAGCCCAAAAGATATTAAGAATAAGGCACAAATGATTGTTGAAAATTTTCTTTGAGAACTCTTAAAATCAGAATATGTATTGCTTGCAAAGTTCTGCCTTTTCTTTTAGCCAAGCAAGATGAATATATATAATATATGGACTAACGGCTATAAAATATTGTTAACATGAATCCCAAAATCTTGGATGGAATAAAACAAAATTTTAGCAGCTTGTTATGAACCAACAGATATGATATGAAATCTTTCCAAATCAGTTTTTCAAAGATTTTGATATTCAAAATAAAGCCATTTGAAAAGGCTTAATTAAAGGAAAATAGATCAGCAAGGATTTGGAATGGATATGGAATGAATATGCTGATAAAGACCAAATCAAATCAGATTTGTTCAGTTTCCTTAATTTTAGGATATTAATCCATGTCAAATTTTAGAGATTTTCAGCAACTAAATAAAGCCTTGAAATTAAAATATTTTGGGCTAGAAAGTCTTACAAGAATTCCTAAGACCCAAAGACACTAACAGACTTTACTACCAAGTTGAGCCTTCATGAATTCAACTCCATTATTAGTAGCATCATATATGTACGAATCAGTCCAAATAGTCCATCAACCTGCTCAATCACATTAGCTCCATACAACACATATTGTCATCATTAAAATCCAAACATATATAAACCAACAATATCGACTATCATACCCGAATAGTAATGCATTACCGCAGCCATGAATCTATGAAGTGTGTAATAAGCAGTACTCCAGTCACCATACACAGAAGCGATTGCAATTTGTTTGTCATACCACGCCCACTTATATGATACAAGATAATTTGTAGATATCATGGATTATTTTCTTTATCAAGCTAACTTTTATATTTGGCTCCTTAACTACCTAATTGTAAGATAAAATAAAACACATTTTAATACATGTATACGCGTTCATCATTTGTAAGTCTATTGAGAAAAAAGGTAAAATACTTTGTCTTTCATTGCATCAGCAATAACTCTTGAAGATATCTTTTCATGGACTTGGCTTTGGTCTACTGTGGGATTAGACCATAAACAATTATATTCTGCAGGTAGCTTCCTTATTTCAAAAAAATCATGCTTCTGTATTTTTGTAGCACGAATTTTTCATGGACATGTTGCACTTACACACCTGGCTAAAAACAGGACCTTAGTTCTCTTGAGAACGATATAATATCTGCGATCCTAGATGTCAACACCTTTCAATGTAGATAAGAAAAGAGCTTTATTAGCAAATAAAGCACCCCACGAACAATTTGCCGTCATTGACATGAAACATTGGTCTAAAATTGCCATGATTGACATAATCATTCGTAATTTCCTCATCTATGAACCATGCTGCCCTGGGCTGACGATCTCGTGAGGGAACCTCATCATCATTGTCTTCCTCCCCACCTGTATCATCATCAGATTCTACCTCCTCATCCGTTCATCATCCCTCCATCCTATGTCCACATTCATATCTTCATCATCATCATCATCATCAAGTCTATTTCACTCTTTGTACACATCATCAAGCATGCTCAACTCAAACACATCATCTGAAATTGACCTTCTATGAGGTTGGTCATTCATAACTTGGTCTCTTTCACGTTCAAAATCTGCATCCCCGCCACTATTAGAGCCCGTAAAAAAATCTTTACTAACCCCCAAACCGAATTATTTAAAGGAGTTGGTTGAGAGAATGAACAACCACCAACATCATTGTGCGTAAAATACTACTTGATCACCTCTCTATGACTGCTACACCCAACACTGACATTAGAATAAACGGATGAGAATAAAGCGCCACCCATATCCATGTGATCCGAATGCATCGATATTGATGGATTCGGTTGAGTCAGCAAACTCATAAATTCGCCCTAGCCCACTTCTGAAGTTACATTCCTAGCGACTATCAATACCTCCTCAAAATCAATATACAATTCCACACAACCCTGTCCATTATAAAAGGGAATACCTAACATTACGTCCACATCCTTGTCATCGTTAATTTCTAGGTTATAATATCTACCTACACCATTCATTACCATAATTGGAACTTTACAACTCAACCTCAATTTCCATTTAGAGGAATCTTTACCTAATAACGCATAAATCTTTTCTGCCAACTCCGTGACAGATTTGTTGCGTTGCACCAAAAGAATTTTTTTGGGTTTAGTGAGTAGGTAATGTCATGTGGTTGTTCCGTCAAAATTTGACCCCCCCTACAAAAAAAAAAAAGCAACGTGGACAAAATTCATCCTCCTAAAATTTCTACAAATATTAAGGGACAGACCATGTTAGTTATTAAATTATATATTACAACTGAAAAACGACTATCACTAATATGAGTAATAAGCAGCTCTAATATGGTTAGTTTAACAAACGAGTAGCACTACTATGTCCCAACAGAAACATCATAACTAGGTTGATAAATCGCAATAGAAGATTGTTTTAATTTTTCTCAGAATAAATTCCAAACTTCAACAGCAAAAAATTCACAAGCAACTTTCATAAAGCACATTAATATGCATTAACAGCACAACATTCACAACTAATATCTCATTAGGTTTTTACCTTCAACTCAGTAGACCCTCCAAGATTATGCAATGGCTCTAATTCAACCACCCACCACTAACTCAATTAGGGCTTTGGATAAGTAATTACCCTTTGGAGCAAAACAGCTGCTAGTCACTACAAGAAAAAAGAATATTTTTGACGAAAATTTCTATCGGAATTAGCCTGTTTCCGTCAGAAATAGTTTAATTTCGATGGAAAATTCCCCCGGAAAATTCCGTTTCAGAATTAATTCCGTTGGGAACAATATTTGCAACGGAATTAATTCCGACAAAACTTCTGTCGGAATTAACTATTCCCGATGGAATTGCTAATAATAAAGGATATTCGGATTTGCTAATAATAAATTTTCATTCATTCATTCAAACATAAATTGGCAAAAAAATAAATTGTGATGCTTACCTGAGAAATGGTCGGGAGATTTGGTGAGACCAGGCCTGAGCTGCCGCGGCCAGAGAGGAGATTTGGCAGTTCATCGCCGCCGCGGGAGAGGAGTGAATGGGGAGTATTTAGCTAGGGATGAGAGGTGAGATATATGAAGGAGAGAGGAGAGGGATGCCGCTGGTGAGAGGAGAAGGATGCCGTCGGAGAGGGCCACCGCCGGAGATGGATAGAGAGAGAGAGAGCTTTAGGGCTTGAAATTTTTTTTTTTCTGCCAGCGGCGCTAATGAAATTTTTATATAGACAAAAATATTTTTAATATTTAATATAAATATACTTATTTGTCATATAATTCACATTTATTTTTTATTACATACGATTAGTTTAATGTTTTATTAACGACATATTTGAAAATTTTATACTTAATAATTAAATAAATCATAAATCATTATTTTATAAACATATTAAAATTTTAAATATAATTTACTAAGTAATACTAAATTAATTAATATGATAGTACTTTGATAATTTTTGATAATTATATTTAACAATAATTATATGGGTGAATTATTTAACTAATTAGTCCAAAGATATTTTAGTAAAAGAATAATATTAAAAATATATATACCCAGTAATCTTGAATTCATACTATACACTCACAATAACAATTATTGATAATCACATATCTTTTACTAAACAGAAATGACATAATATGACTATTTTCTATTACTATTAATCATATACCTAGTAATCTATATTTATGGGTTTATGGGTATCCATAATCACCTGTAACAAATACCCCTTGAGTATCACCTGGGGTGAAGAAGCTGGAGGTCGGACGATGTTGTTCAACACACCTTTGTTTCTAGTTGCAGGGTAATTCCAGTGGGATTTGGGGATTGGTAGCTGCCATACATCTTTATTTATCTTTCCCTCACCTCATACTCATAAATTGCTTTCTCGTCTTGAAAGTTCAAGAGATTTAGAGAAACAAATTCAAAATCCCTCAATTTGGTGTTATTGCATAGGAAAAATTGGATTTGAGAGACCAAATTCAAATTGCATAGAAGAATTAGATTTGAGAGACGATGTGGGAGAGGGAGTAACGAATTCTAGAGACAAAGTGTTTGCGAGGAAAATTTATGAGAGAAATGAGAGAAGATTTGGGGGGACTTTTTTTTAACCTATTACTATATTATAATTTGATTTATAATACTCTATCTGTTTTATATTATTTGATCAACCTTTTAAAATCAATTTATAAACTCAAAATTAACATAAATTATTTTAATTTTAATCAATACAATAATGAATATTATAAACAATATAAAAAGTACTACTCATTATAAATTTTATGATTTCATAATTTGTAATGAGTCATCTCAATTTTGAATTTGTAAATGTCTTAAATTAACTTTTAAAAATCAATAATATAGAACAGATGAAGTATATTTCATGCTAGGGCAAAGAGGGAACTTGGAGAGGAGTACGGGAGGAAGTAGTGATTAGGGTGAGTATTCGAATTGTCTATATATTCGGTTATAACCAACTATCGAATTTTATACAATTTTACTATCCGAACAAGTATCCA
The DNA here is from genome assembly GCA_034770075.1 of Aralia elata. Classification (NCBI taxonomy): domain Eukaryota; kingdom Viridiplantae; phylum Streptophyta; class Magnoliopsida; order Apiales; family Araliaceae; genus Aralia; species Aralia elata. The sequence goes on from CM068388.1 coordinate 19,240,682, forward strand.
AAATTAACACTAACCGAATAACCGAAAACTGAATCATATTATTTGGTTATTCGGTATATAACTAAAATATGAACTTATTTTTACCAACAAAAAAAAATTTCATTTCAAATTTCACACTAAAATTTTCAAACAATATATTTAACCATAATCCACAACCATAATAATTCATAAACTAGTTTAATAATTTTAAATTTAACAGTACATAAGTACATAATCATCTGACAAAGTTAATTTTTTTTATTTTTTTTTTGAATATCTAACTCAGTTATTCGGATATCTGAATAGCAAAATTTTAAAAACCATAACCCAACCCGAATAGTTAAACGGTTATAACTAAATTAAGTAAAATAACCGAAATAATTCGGTTAAAATTTTTTTGTTCGGTAATTCGATTTTACCTGTTTTTTGCTCAACCCTACTAGTGGTTGGAAACTTCTTTCTTCATGTAGCTTGGTTACTTCTAAAATCTTCTAACTTTTACCGGATAGACTAGAATATGTGACTTTGCACAATAAAAACTCATTTGGAGGTTAGTCAAGTGGTTAATACTGAGGTACTGGGACCTAGGTCTCAGGTTTCAATTCTCACCAATTGAATTTAAAAATGTCACAAATTGATTTTTACAAAGTTAATATTAATCTTATAAATCGAAATAGAGAGAGTATACTAATAATCTTTTTGCTCTAGGTCCATTTTATTTATTAAAAATATAAAATCTCGGGTTTTCACTTGAACACGTGCAATTTGGACGATATGATTGCACGCGGATTGTAACAAATATAGTTGTTATTTAAACAAGTATAATTCGGATTGTTCAAATTAAATTACCATGATCTAACGCTCCTTATTAAATCCTAATGCTAATAAACCGAATGTGAAATTCCTATACACACGAACCAGTGCAGAATCATCCATACAACTTTTTTATTTTTATTTATTTTATATCTTCTCTCTTTTATTAAATACGGCTTCTGTTTTACTAATTTAAATAAGAGTTATTTGATATCATCAACTTTTACACCTTGTTGTTATCATCTCAATACACTTGATTAACAGACTCAAAGAAGTGTAATTAATAGACTAGGCTTATTTGATTGATTATTCGAATAAATTTCATTAGTTTCGTTCATAATTTTTTATGTGCGCGCGCGCGCGCGCGCACACACACACACACACATATATATATATATATATGAGTAAATGATTCATGGAAAATATCTACTATGGATCAATTTTGGGCAAAGATATCTATAGCCATCCATTAGATTAATCAACATCCAAGATTAACTATTGGAACCTAGCCGTCATGGGCTACTATTAGTAACGCAAATGTCGCTACTAATAATAGCGCATGACGGGTTTATAATTTTGCCCCTGCTTTTGATAAAAATAATTATAAAATTATCACCATCCGTTACTAATAATAACGGATGCACATCATACTGTTTTGAACGCCCCATCAACAAGAATTGAGCAGGTCAAACTTAAGTCATCCATTACTAAGTGTTACCTAATTAAGTATTTGTTTTTTGATTTATCAGTGTAAATATAACTAACTATTGATTTTTATGCTCACACTTGCATATGACATTTCTCTCTCCCTTCCCTTTGCCATGTCTACAAAGAAAATTATCTTCTAATGACATGAGTTGCAAAATAAAGTTGGAGAAATTAACACTTAAATAAAATATGGATAAACTCTAATTCATTTTTATTGAAAAATTCCCAACAATAAGTATGACAAAGTAAGAAGGCAGTAGCTTTTCACAATAAACGATTTTCAACGATAAGTAGGACTCAAAATAACACTATATAACTTTTCACGTAAATTAATAAATACCCATACAAACTTTTGAATATGACGGAGGAAACAATATTATATTACAAGATTTTTGAGCAGTCCATTATTTATCCCAAATTCTGATTCAGTGAACAAGCTTGTGAGGAAAACTGAGGGTCTATACGTTTTTTCTAAATTTGCATAAGCTGATCTCTGCCAAAAAAAGAAATGTTGTTAAGTATAGTCTAATAGATGTTTCAGAAAGGAATATCCAAAATATATTAAAATATTTGTGCTTTTTCTTATTTTAGAAATTAAAACTTTTGAGTTTACTTCATATGAAGAAATAAAGACAAGTATTTGGAATTCCATAAGTTGGCCACTTTGTTTAAAACATGAATACTTTTTCTCTATACCTTAATTGCCTTACTGAAATTGCATGAAGAGATTTAACTACAGGTTTGCAAGCTATTAACTCTTGTGACACGACAAGCATGGTTGGTCGCGCTTTAGGATCTAAGCGTACACATGCAAAACCCAATGAAAGAACCCGAATAATATCCTGCTCAACTAGTCGAGTAGTTGGATGAGAGAGGCGAGGATCCAATATATCTTTCAACATTATATCTTGAGCAGAAGATGACTTTGGAGGTGAGAGGAGCTCTGCTGGATGTTTTCCTATCATTATTTCAATAGCCACCACCCCAAAGCTGTAGACATCACACTTTTCACTCACAACCATGGTGTAAGCAAGTTCTGCACAGTCAAAAATCTTGTTGAGCAATTCTACAGTCTCATTTTAGTTGTTCTATTTTACAAAATATACGTGCCACAACTTTTTTAATGTATGGTAAATATATATATGAATACATATGTGTATACACACAAATATACATATGTACTATAATTAAATAGACAATTTGGTTGGTCTTCTTTTTTATTGTTCGACCTGTTACTTTTCCTACTTTAAATCAAAAATTACTTTCCTTACTTTAAATCAAAAATTATTTTTCGTACATTATTACTTTTCCTACTTTAAGTCAAAAAATTACTTTTCCTATTTTAAGTTGAAATTACTCGTCCTACATTAGGTCAAAACCTAATCCATCTACATGCATATACATGTTATCGTTGAATCAGCTTTATTAGAGGAAAGGTTTAAATTGAGGAGAAAGGTTTGTGAATCCTGGTAGCAGGGCCTCTTATTAGCATAATTGGCCATCGGATAATTCTACAAAGGTGCATCTGGTAATAGATAATTTGATACAGTTTAGTCGTATGTTAATTGTATGTCCCCATTTCCTTTTCTTTTACTATGAAAACCTTCTAAACTGGCTGCTACTTTTCCCTTGGGAAAAAATATACTCCCTTTGTACTAGATCAAGTCTTACTTTTTAAAGTCAAGCTAGATAATCTCAAGTTCAAAATTGATCTAATTAATTTTATTTCTAAAATATAATTAATTTTTTAATTAGTAATAAATTTTAGATAGTTTATAATTTTCATAATTATATCGTCTAAATTTAAATGAATACATATTAGCATGTACATCCATGCAAAGCACAGGTTTTATGTTAGAATTATTATATTATTGAATTGTTATTGTTATTGTTATTGTATATTATATTATATTATTTCTACTAAGAATCACTAATATAGTTTTAATATGTTGTTTAACTTGAATATGTGTCGACGCCGGGTTTTTCCGCTTAATGCGGTATTTGTCCTTTTCCAATTTTTTAGCCTTTTGATTAGATGATTTTTTTGAAAAAGTCGGCATTAATGTCGACGGGGTTTTTGAAAGATCATTTTTTTATGATGAGCCAATTAACCAGAGTCGCCAGTTGGTATATTTGAAATGGATGTACCAACTCATCCGAATTTTCATTCTTTTGTAAATCGCTGGCTCATATGTGACTCCGAATTAATTGGTCTGCGAATTGAGATTCATAGAGTTCGGGGGCTTGTTTAAGTGAGGGGAAGGTGTTAGGCACCCCTCGACTTCCGTGAAACACGGTTACCGCAATCTTGATGCTTTTCTATCCTTTAATTCATGAATGTATGTGTGTATAGGTGCCCGTGCGTGTGTGCGTGTGCCTATGTGAATGTTGTGGTGAGTTTGTATGAAAGAGTCATTTGGATTTTAGGGAAAATCGTGCCTTAATTTGAGAACGCTTCGGAATGTCTTTTCGGTATACACGAGAAAGCTTTATTCTTTTGAGAAGGATTTGATTTTAATTGTATAAAGCTATGGGATTTTTCTTTAGGTGTCGTTTTGGCAAAACAAGAGTTTTAAACCTTCGTCAAAATAGGAATCGAGATCTATACGTTGCTTTCATAAAATGATGGGCAATTTCTAGGATCTCTTTAACCCTATGCACAACGGTTTAATAAAACGTTACTTATTTGTAAAATCATTTTTGTGTGATGTTTGAAAATGATTTTCTTTAGCTTTTTCGTTAGATAGGAATCGACATTCATTAGCACTTCTCAAATTTTAACCTCGTGATTCTAATATCCTACTTTGATTGATTTTATAAAAAATCTTCATTTGTTTGGCTTTGAAATTAAATTTTTCAATATTGTCAATCAAATAAAACATTAATATGCATGAGGGTTATTCATGGGCATGTAAGCCATCAAAATAACCCACACGTCTACAATCACATACTTCACTATTTATGGGGCCTTAAACCCGATTCTCGCCTTAGCGTCGTTTTAAGGCCCGACGATTACATATTTACAATGAAAACTACATCATTTCTACTTCTTACATCAAGATATGTCCATCATCGGATTTGGACCCCGGGGTCGCTTTCCTAAGCTCACAACCAAATATCCACACACCCACAATCGGATATTACAAGAAATAACCAATACGAATAATCTACCAATATCAAAGCATCCCAAAATAAAGATCTAAAAGAACCTATATCAATATAACACCAAAAAAACAAAACAAGAAATCAATAAATAAATATCATCGGGTTATTAGGAAGAATTTTTTTTGTTCCAAATGGAACCCTCACTAATACTCCCTAATTTATCGTTCCATAATCATATGAAAAAAAAACTTCATTTGATTTGACCAAAAGATGTGATAGAAATTGCAAAATTGAGGAGATTTTCACCTTGCAAATGAGATCAAAATGGATGTAAACTTGTGTATTGAATAGAAGAAGAAATATGTGTGATATAATCAAATCACAAAAATATTATTCCTCTCTTTTTTCTCACTTTTTCTCCTATTTTTGTTGCAAATCTAGCTATTTTCCTCTCAATTTTCGTGCTTTGTTGCTGCTGTATCCTCCTTCTTTTCCAATTCTGCTGAACCTCCTGTATGCTGTCCGAAGCTGTGCTTAAATAGGCTGGCCAAAGCCAGCCGCAGATCTATCTGCGGCTGGCCGCAGATGGATCTGCGGCTGGCCATCTGGCGCGCCTCCCATCGCACTCAGCTGGTAGTGCTGATTTGCTGGTTTCCGTGCTGGCGCACTCATTTGGCCGCAGATCTATCCGCGGCTGGCGGGCTTGACTTTCTCGAATTTCGTGCCACGTCTCGATTTTCGTGCCGCAACGTCAGTTTTTGCTGACAGGCTCGTATTTTACAGTCCGGGAATTTCCGGGAGACGTGCCACCTCATTCGGAAATGCCTGCCTCAGACGGCTTTATTGTCACGTAAACTTGGGTTGCCCAAAACATTGCGGCGGTGCCGGGCGCTCGCCCTTGTGCCCGCTCCTTTGCTCCCGCAAGCCGGTTCAATTGACGATTTCGCCCTCCTGTCATGGTTAGTAGAAGGAACGCAAAATTTGGGTGTCTACAGCTGCCCCTCTTTATCATGTTTATGAAATGATAAATGAAATGAACAGGATAAAGAATAGACACTCGATGCATGAATGGGAATGCTCAAGGATGACAATGCAACACCTGTGATTTATGATGCAACGTAAGATGCAATGGATGCAAAATACTCCCAACAGGGTGTCGATGCGGATGATCGTCTTGTCGGGGCCGGGTTTCGTCGCCGGTCACCCATCTCGTAATCGCCGGTTATCGTCGTCGGTCGATCGTCTTGTCGGGGCCGGGTATCATCGCCGGTCACCCATCTCATAACCCCCGGTTATCGTCGCCGGTTGGTTATCTTGCGAGTGCCGGGTCTCGTCTCCGGTCGCTCGTCTTGTAATCGCCGGGTCTCATCTCCGGTCGATTGTCCTGCGAATGCCGGGTTTCGTCTCCGGTCGCTCGTCTCGCGATCACCTTATCCCATCGCATTGTCATCAAAGGACGTTATCCTCCTGACTAGTTTGAGAGGCATCCTTGGAGTTCGTCCTTGTACATCGTTCTTGGGCCGCCATCGCTTTTGACTCTGATAGGCTAGGACCTTGACACCTAACCTGCTCGATTTTTTTTTCATTTCATGGATCACAGACAGAATTATCATCTATTCATGCATGTGACCCAACATGTAAATTGAGAAAAAATGACTCCTGTACAGTCTTTTGATACTGTTCTACAGATGTCATCACTTGTAGTGGTTCGCTTGGATGCCTTCCCAGGTTGCTCACCACCTTGTGGTGGTTTGTTTGGATCTCAGCCCTTCCAAGGGAGCTCACCATCTTGTCGTGGTTTGCTTGGATGCCTTCTCAGGTTGCTCACCACTCTGTCGTGGTTTGCTTGGATGCCTTCCCAGGGTGCTCACCACTCTGTCGTGGTTTGCTTGGATGCCTTCCCAGGTTGCTCACCAACTTGTCGTGGTTTGCTTGGATGCCTTCCCAGGTTGCTCACCAACTTGTCATGGTTTGCTTGGATATCAGCCCTTCCCAGGGTGCTCACCATCTTGTCGTGGTTTGCTTGGATGCCTTCCCAGGTTGCTCACCAACTTGTCGTGGTTTGCTTGGATATCAGCCCTTCCCAGGGTGCTCACCATCTTGTCGTGGTTTGCTTGGATGCCTTCCCAGGTGGCTCACCAACTTGTCGTGGTTTGCTTGGATATCAGCCCTTCCCAGGGTGCTCACCATCTTGTCGTGGTTTGCTTGGATGCCTTCCCAGGTTGCTTACCAACTTGTCGTGGTTTGCTTGGATATCAGCCCTTCCCAGGGTGCTCACCATCTTGTCGTGGTTTGCTTGGATGCCTTCCCAGGTTGCTCACCAACTTGTCGTGGTTTGCTTGGATATCAGCCCTTCCCAGGGTGCTCACCATCTTGTCGTGGTTTGCTTGGATGCCTTCCCAGGTTGCTCACCAACTTGTCGTGGTTTGCTTGGATATCAGCCCTTCCCAGGGTGCTCACCATCTTGTCGTGGTTTGCTTGGATGCCTTCCCAGGTTGCTCACCAACTTGTCGTGGTTTGCTTGGATATCAGCCCTTCCCAGGGTGCTCACCATCTTGTCGTGGTCTGCTTGGATGCCTTCCCAGGTGGCTCACCAACTTGTCGTGGTTTGCTTGGATATCAGCCCTTCCCAGGGTGCTCACCATCTTGTCGTGGTTTGCTTGGATGCCTTCCCAGGTTGCTTACCAACTTGTCGTGGTTTGCTTGGATATCAGCCCTTCCCAGGGTGCTCACCATCTTGTCGTGGTTTGCTTGGATGCCTTCCCAGGTTGCTTACCAACTTGTCGTGGTTTGCTTGGATATCAGCCCTTCCCAGGGTGCTCACCATCTTGTCGTGGTCTGCTTGGATGCCTTCCCAGGTGGCTCACCAACTTGTCGTGGTTTGCTTGGATATCAGCCCTTCCCAGGGTCATTTGGCAGGCTTTTCCGCTGCTTTGTTCAGTTCATAGTCGGGCGAAGTGAGATTTGCCCCATTCGGACATCTGCTTATGTGCAATGGTTGCACCGAGACTTTGCCATGGTTGGTTTGAGTCAGTTTGGAGTATTTGATGACTCTTGAGTGATTTTCACTGATGACACCGCCCCAGAGGTATTTATTCCCCCCCCCCCCCCCGAGTCTACGGATATGTCCTCCAGATATGATTCCATCTCAGCTGATTTTGCCCCTAGTCGGGTCGCTGAGGATGGCCGGATCCGACTGGCCTTGATTACTACCGTTAGCCGAGCCATTTCTTTATTGGATCGTATCGACATGATGGGGCAGTAGATTGCAGGGGACGCCGATGCTTCAGACCTATCCACCACTTTATCCATCCTGCTTAAGTTAGTTTCAGATCTGTAGATCATTTTATCTCCTGCATAGATTATGTCAGTTTCATCTGTTATCGAAAAGGAAATCTTGTAACGAAATGACTTATATATATAGACATGCATTTATATTCAGTCATTTTCCCCTTTTTTCGTATCGTTGCCTTTTATCGGATCCTCATTTTATCCAGTCAACCACGATTTTGATATCTTGCCCTCTTTTCTTCTCAAGTCTTGATGGAGATTTGATAGATACTACCGCACACCCTGTTGATTTCATCGGACTGAGTCTTAGATTTTTTTGACTAAGTGTTTGGTTGGGTCCGGGTTATGTCACTTGAGATGAAGCTGATCAGGTGGCTGACTTCGGGAAGGTTTTGAGGGTATAGGAAGGCTTTTCTGGTTGTTGGGAATTGGTTTTGACAGAAGAAAGTATTATTTTGTAAGGAATGGGACCGTGCCACGATGGCTGCCTACGTACCCCCCACAAGTCGGGAGATCAGGTCCTACGTAGTTCGTTCTTTCAAAGAACGACGAGAAAATGATGATGATGATGGGTTCTTTCAAAGGCTTTTCTGGTTGTTGGGAATTGGTTTTTTTTTTTTTTTTTTTTTTTTTAATGGAACCGCTTCACCGAGTCGGAATTGAGGGGTTATGGAAACACCTCTCCATCCCTCTCTTGCAATATGAGGGCTCCTCCGGATATCACCTTCTTAATCACGAAAGGCCCCTCTCAGTTCGGGGCAAGCTTCCCTTTGGCTTCGCTTTTTTTTTTTTTTTTTTTTTTTTTTTTTTTTTTAGAGAAGGCATGCCTTTCTTTAGCACTAGGTCATTTTCTTTGAACTTCTGAGGTCTTATCTTCTGTCGTAAGATCGAGAGATTCTTTGCTGATACAACTGGCCGCGTGAAATAGCAGCCACCCTTTTCTCATCAATTAGGGCCAATTGGTCGTATCGACCTTGCATTCAACCCTCCTCGTTTATCTGAGCATCTCAACCTCAAATGGCAGAACTACCTCTATTCTGTATACCAGAGTGTAAGGGGTTGCCCCTGTAGAAATACGCACCGATTTTCGGTACGCCAGCAGGGTGAAAGGTAGCAGATCCGGCCATCCCCGATGTTTAGCAGACATTCTCGCCATGATCTTCTTGATATTCTTATTCGCAGCCTCCACTGCCCCATTCATCTTAGGACGGCAAATGACAAAATTGAGGTGTTTGATCTTGAACTGGTCATATAATTCCTTCATAAGGGTACTGCTCAAATTTTTGGCATTGTCGGAGACTAAGGCCTCAGGTTGCCCATATCGGCAAATGATATCTCCATACTGGCTTAACAGCTCTGTTTTCTGGCTAGGGGTCAGATCTGTTCCTATTTTGAGCTCTCGGGGTTTGTCAGGGGTTCCAATTTTTTATGGTGATGGTTTGGTTTGAGTTGGGTTTGGGGTTTGTCTTCGACCCATCCTTTGATCTCGTCAGGCGTGCCGTCATTATCTGTCTCATCTTGCTCAATGCCCATTAAATCGAAATCCAGCCCAATATCAAAATCGTAGTCAACTTTCGAATTTGAAAAATCGTTTGTTAGGCAAGAGACACTCAAATTGGTACACCTGGCATGAAACAAAATGTTTGTCATATATATAAGGCATTTTCCTGCAATGATCATCTTTAAGACAACATGACAAAATAACATAATCATGCAAAATTTTAAAATAAGGGACAACAACTGGCATCTACTCATGGTCCTTCTTCATAACCTCTGGCTGCTCTACCACGATCTTCCCGCTATCGATCATATTCTGAATTTTGTGCTTCAGAGCCCAGCATTCCTGAGTATCATGACCAGGAGAACCCGAATGGTACGCACACTTCTTACTCGGATCAAATTCTCCTCCTTTCGGATCAATTGGGGGTGCCAAATCGCCTATCCTTCTCTGTGCTATCAATACCGCCAAAATCTGTTCAAGAGGCTCCCCAAGCGGGGTGAATACCCGATCTCTTGCTGTCTCAAATCTTCTTCGTTCGCCCGACCTTTGATAATTGAGATTATGTTGTCGGGGTGGCACAATTCTCTGTATTTGCACTGGAGGATTGTTCTCTGCCTTTCTAGATGATCCCTGCAGGATGAGGGAAAACATCTTCCTCCTTTTTCTGTTGAATTCTACGGGAAGTGCTGCCATAGTTTTCCACACTGGATTTGCTCCGCAACCACTTCCAGAGCTGTGAGGTCCCGGATCTTACCAGATTTTAACCCCATGTCCACCATTTCTCCGTGTTTTATCATCTCGGCAAAAGGTCTCCCAATCCCCGATATCACCCGCTCATAATAGGGCGCCTCCTGAATGTCCACAAAGGTCATTACCATTTCCGCCTCGTTCATTGGGGGATTCACCTGTGCAGCCATACCCCTCCATCGTTGTGCATAGTCCCTGAAAGATTCTTTTGGTTGCTTCTTGATTTTTGTCATTTGATATCTATCAGGGGCCATCTGGGCCTGAAAGCTGTATTGAGTTAAGAAGGTATGGGCCAACTCCTCCCAGTTGTGGATTCGGGCATTGTCAAGGCGGGCATACCAGATCCTTGCCTCCCCTGTTAAGCTTTTCTGGAATAGCTGCATCCTCAGCCCCTCGTCCTCGGCATAAGACCCGAGTTCTCCAATGTATATTTTCAAGTGCGTGTAGGGGTCTCCCTTTCCATTGTATTTTTCGAACTCGGGGACCTTGAACTTCTCTGGATATCTGGTTCCGGGGAAGACACACACAGATCTGAGTAATTAACCCTACCCAGGGAGCCTATGCCTCTTAGAGATTGGATGGTCTCCTCCATGTGTTTCATTTTTTTCCGAAGGTCATCCGTGTCCCCTTCCTCTGGGATAGCAATCACGGTCCTGTTAGATATGGGAACGGCCTTTGGGATGACTGGCTCGTCCTTGAGTCGGGGTTGGTCATCTTTAAGCAGGTTTGCACCATTTTTAGGAGGATTCTGGTCATCCCCTGGTGGTGGAATATTATGCGATCCTTGGTTTGACGGATCCTGTCTGATCAAGAACTGTTCCTTTAGCATTGTGGCCATTTCCATCATCTGCTTTTTAAAATCATCAAACTCTTCCCGAGATATGGAACTATGATTGGGAAGATCAGCCATTTCAAAGGTAGAGACCTGGGCTTTCTTAGACTGCGAACGGGTTTGAGGAGCAATCCTATCCTAGGGTTACTCTCACGGGCTTTTCGGCATGAAGGTTCCCAAATCTTCGCAATCTACTCGTTTGAGCCCTTTCGATTGGAGCGGATTTGAGTGGTGCGTTTCCTGAGCCATCTCCGGGGAGCAGCCCCTTCGAGTCCAGTAATAAGCGACCGACGGGTTCGCCTCAGGAGGAGGTACAATCTCAACATACATTCACATTCATCGTCATCACCGTATGCAAATGATTACTTTAAGGTAAATCAACTCCATTCAATCATTCATTCATTGGACAGAAGCACACATTCACACAACAATAAGTAAAACAGGCAAAAATGTTGCACGCACATACATTCATAAATTTTAAAGGATAGGAGAGTATCAAGATTTTAATGCGGCTTAAGCCCTCTAATGTCCCCAGCAGAGTCGCCAGCTGTCGACGCCGGGTTTTTCCGCTTAATGCGGTATTTGTCCTTTTCCAATTTTTTAGCCTTTTGATTAGATGATTTTTTTGAAAAGGTCGGCATTAATGTCGACGGGGTTTTTGAAAGATCATTTTTTTATGATGAGCCAATTAACCAGAGTCGCCAGTTGGTATATTTGAAATGGATGTACCAACTCATCCGAATTTTCATTCTTTTGTAAATCGCTGGCTCATATGTGACTCCGAATTAATTGGTCTGCGAATTGAGATTCATAGAGTTCGGGGGCTTGTTTAAGTGAGGGGAAGGTGTTAGGCACCCCTCGACTTCCGTGAAACACGGTTACCGCAATCTTGATGCTTTTCTATCCTTTAATTCATGAATGTATGTGTGTATAGGTGCCCGTGCGTGTGTGCGTGTGCCTATGTGAATGTTGTGGTGAGTTTGTATGAAAGAGTCATTTGGATTTTAGGGAAAATCGTGCCTTAATTTGAGAACGCTTCGGAATGTCTTTTCGGTATACACGAGAAAGCTTTATTCTTTTGAGAAGGATTTGATTTTAATTGTATAAAGCTATGGGATTTTTCTTTAGGTGTCGTTTTGGCAAAACAAGAGTTTTAAACCTTCGTCAAAATAGGAATCGAGATCTATACGTTGCTTTCATAAAATGATGGGCAATTTCTAGGATCTCTTTAACCCTATGCACAACGGTTTAATAAAACGTTACTTATTTGTAAAATCATTTTTGTGTGATGTTTGAAAACGATTTTCTTTAGCTTTTTCGTTAGATAGGAATCGACATTCATTAGCACTTCTCAAATTTTAACCTCGTGATTCTAATATCCTACTTTGATTGATTTTATAAAAAATCTTCATTTGTTTGGCTTTGAAATCAAATTTTTCAATATTGTCAATCAAATAAAACATTAATATGCATGAGGGTTATTCATGGGCATGTAAGCCATCAAAATAACCCACACGCCTACAATCACATACTTCACTATTTATGGGGCCTTAAACCCGATTCTCGCCTTAGCGTCGTTTTAAGGCCCGACGATTACATATTTACAATGAAAACTACATCATTTCTACTTCTTACATCAAGATATGTCCATCATCGGATTTGGACCCCGGGGTCGCTTTCCTAGGCTCACAACCAAATATCCACACACCCACAATCGGATATTACAAGAAATAACCAATACGAATAATCTACCAATATCAAAGCATCCCAAAATAAAGATCTAAAAGAACCTATATCAATATAACACCAAAAAAATAAAACAAGAAATCAATAAATAAATATCATCGGGTTATTAGGAAGAATTTTTTTTGTTCCAAATGGAACCCTCACTAATACTCCCTAATTTATCGTTCCATAATCATATGAAAAAAAAACTTCATTTGATTTGACCAAAAGATGTGATAGAAATTACAAAATTGAGGAGATTTTCACCTTGCAAATGAGATCAAAATGGATGTAAACTTGTGTATTGAATAGAAGAAGAAATATGTGTGATACAATCAAATCACAAAAATATTATTCCTCTCTTTTTTCTCACTTTTTCTCCTATTTTTGTTGCAAATCTAGCTATTTTCCTCTCAATTTTCGTGCTTTGTTGCTGCTGTATCCTCCTTCTTTTCCAATTCTGTTGAACCTCCTGTATGCTGTCCGAAGCTGTGCTTAAATAGGCTGGCCATCTGGCGCGCCTCCCATCGCACTCAGCTGGTAGTGCTGATTTGCTGGTTTCCGTGCTGGCGCACTCACTTGGCCGCAGATCTATCCGCGGCTGGCGGGCTTGACTTTCTCGAATTTCGTGCCACGCCTCGATTTTCGTGCCGCAACGTCAGTTTTTGCTGACAGGCTCGTATTTTACAGTCCGGGAATTTCCGGGAGACGTGCCACCTCATTCGGAAATGCCTGCCTCGGACGGCTTTATTGTCACGTAAACTTGGGTTGCCCAAAACATTGCGGCGGTGCCGGGCGCTCGCCCTTGTGCCCGCTCCTTTGCTCCCGCAAGCCGGTTCAATTGACGATTTCGCCCTCCTGTCATGGTTAGTAGAAGGAACGCAAAATTTGGGTGTCTACAATATGTTAATGTTACTATTATTAAAATATAAGTATCATTGTATTTCAAGTATAAGTATGACTATATTATTACTTAGATAATATAATTTTAGAAGTAAACTATTTTCTTGCACGGGGTGTAGATGCTAGTATATATAGAATTAAAGTAATTTCATACACTAACAGTGTATAAATAACAACTCATTAATTACAAACTTATGTTGGACAAAATTATCTTATTTTAATGACGTGTTAGGATTTTAACCGCTTGTGTGTGTATACACTGTTAGTGTTTCAAATTTTAACTCTCTCTCTCTCACACACATATATATATATACACACACATTATATTTAGCTATAATAAAATATATAAAACTTGTACGGTATAAATATGAATTCAACATCTCTCTTGAAATCCGTCTCGGCTTTCCAAAAAAGGGTGTTTGAACTTCATAAATTAGAAATAACGGTTTTAGGCTATATTAAAAGAAAAAAAAGATAAATTAATAATATTATATGTATAAACTTGTTCACCTGGAGCAACATATCCGTAAGTGCCGGCAAGTACAGTTTGATTTGATGAATCTGGGTATAGCAATCTTGCAGTGCCAAAGTCAGCAACAAAGGCCTCTAGTTTGGAGTCCAATAAGATGTTGTTACTTGATATGTCACGATGAATAATAGGGGGGTTGCAGTCATAATGCATGTAAGATAAAGCATTTGCAATACCTTTCACAATGTTCACTCTCCTTATCCAATCTAATTCGATGGCTTCAACATCATTTCTGAGGACACAAAACAAGCTTCCCCTTTCCAAGTATTCATAAACCAAAAACATGCTTCTGTGGTGTAAACAGAATCCGAAAAGCTTCACAATGTTCTTATGCCTTATATTTGTTAATACTTGTACCTCATTCCTGAAACTCTTGTCAAAAGCTGGCTCTTCCGCTTCGAGTCGATGAAGTTTTTTCAGAGCCACTACTTTGCCACTAGGCAGTCTAGCTTCATACACACTACCATAGCCACCGGTTCCAATGCAGTATCTGATGTCAAAGTCATTGGTTGCTCTGATAATATCTTCATATGCAATACTTCCATCATAATTCCATATCGAACAAAAATCACCGTTCTTGATTGCTTGAGATTGGCTTTGACTTCTTTTTGCCTTGAGACGATTCAATAATACAAAGACAATCGTTAAGAAAGTTAGCAAAATAACGATGGGGAGAGCAATGTATAAAGTGCGGAACACTCTCTTTCTATTCTTGATGGTGTTGGTGTTGCTGGCGTTGTGGTGGTGGTTGTCATCTTCGAACATGGCTTCCCTAGACTTTTCTTGACAAGTTTGCTGTCCCTCAAGGGCATTGTCTGATAAATCAATTGGCATGCCTTGAAACAACTTGCAAAGAGAACTCGGAATTGTGCCAGAAAGATTATTGTGTGAGAGGTTCAAGTAGGTTAAGCTTGTCAAAAGAGCAAGTTCAACAGGAATGGTTCCATGCAAATTGTTACCACTTAATGTCAACTTGTCCAGGGATCTGCACTTTACAAGTTCGTTTGGGATGTGTCCGCTAAGATGATTTTCTGAGAAGTCTAGGTACTGAAGATTATTGCACTCCTTAAAAACCGGTATGCTTCCAGTAAGTTGATTGGAGTGCAGATCAAGATCATGAAGTTCAGAGAACAGGGAAACCTCCATAGGTATTGAACCATGGATACGATTTGCCGACAAATTAACAGACCACAAGTTGATCAAATTTCTAATTGGTAGGATTGAACCATTAATATTGTTTGAATCAAGGTATAAATAGGTTAGATTAGTCAATGAACCAATAGATGAAGGGATTGAGCCGTTAAACTGATTTGAACCGAGGTTCAAATGTCTCAAGTTGCTTAAAAGACCTAGAGACGAAGGGATTTGAACCATGAAGGTTGTTATCGCCCAGGTCTAGTCTCTCTAGCATCTTCAGGTTCCCTAATTCTGAAGGGATAGAGCCGTTTATTTGGTTTGAATAAAGGGTCAAATATGTCAAGTTGCTTAAAAGACCTAGAGACGAAGGGATTGAACCATCAAGGTTGTTATTGTCCAGGTGTAGTGACATTAGCATCTTCAGGTTCCCTAATTCCGAAGGGATATAGCCACTAAATTGATTGGAAAAAAGGTACAGAGTGTCCAGATTTGTCGGCAAAGAACCCAAAGCTGAAGAGATTGAACCGACGAGGTCATTCTCATAGAAGGATAAATAACGTAAGTTGGTCAAATTCCCAAATCCTAAGGGAATGAAACCACTAATATTATTACGTGAGATGGAAAGTGATTCTAATTGGGTGAGGTTAGCCAAGGAAGGAGGTAACTTACCTGTAAGAGAGTTCCTTCTCAGATCAAGGTATGTGAGTTTTGAAAGCATGCCAATTTGGTATGGGATGCTACCATGTAGTCCACAGGAATCAAAATCAAGATATTCAAGGTTGGGAAATGATGAAAAATTTAACTTCCCCACCTCACTTCCGAGTTTCATGTTTTTGTAGTAGCAGAAAGAGTACAGGTCTATAGAAGTGACACTACCTGCGTCATTGCAATTGATGCCTGTCCAGTTACAATGACTATGAGAAGTGTTGACCGTAATAATAGAATTACTATTATTATTATTAATTCCCCACCAGTGGCTGCTGAGTAGAGCTTCAGTCTCTGGTAATTTTGCTGCTGCTGCTACTAATATTATATTTGCACAAGAAGCCAGAAGAAGAAGAACAACAAGTAGTAGAACACAAGTGATGGACGAGGAGGATGCCATTATTTTGTTTGTTTATTTTTAATTAATTTCTCCCCAAGTACTGCCTAAGCCTAATAAATGGTGGCTGGATTTGTAATGTAAAGGAGGTAACTGTACAGCAGACCAATAATTGAAGTCTTCTTAGTCTTTGTGGAAATTTTGGCAGGGGAGACTTACTTTTATTGGCGTGAATTAAAGATGTGGAAGTGAGAGGCATTATCTTTTTTTATTTTCCCAAATTAATTGCTTAGTTTTGACTTTTTAAAGTCATATTGACTATTTTTAAAACTGATTTTTATACCATTTTTGTCAAAATATAGGTGAAGAGATTATAACCAAAAGAAAGTATATTCAATTTACTACTAATACCAATTTTTATAATATTAAAAAATATTTTTATATATGCTTAATTATTAATTTTAAAAATAGTCAATTTGACTAAAAAAAGTCAAAACTAAGCAGTTAATTTGGGATGGAGGGAGTATTACATAATTTTGGACTGCAAATCATTGTTTGCACTGCATAATTTCATGTTAGTGTCTTATTTACTGCTCCAACCATTTCAAATATTAGATCATAATTGACTTTTTGAAGTTAACTTGTAATATTTTTTAAATTCAAATCTAACATTGATTAATGTTTTAAATCATTCAATACAAAGATGAATATTCTAAAAAAATACTAATCATTGTAAAATTTGTTGTTTCATAATATATAATTAATCAATGTAAAATTTGTTGTCAATAATAATCTTATAATGTGGAACAAAAGAAATATAATTCTAATAAGTTAGTTTTCAAATTGCAAATATTCATAATCAAAATGAATTGTTAGTTTTGTATTTTTCTCTAGCTAACAAATGAAGGTTGGATTTTAATGAGAAGTAGCCCTTGACCACTAACTCGAATAGAACGTTTATATTGAGGCGGACTGACGACTGGAGTATTTGGCAGGGACTCACTTTCTACGTTTGGATTGGTAGGAATAGGAGGAAGAATGAAATGACTCGTTCCTATGGAATAAAAAGAAATTGTGTTTGGTTGCGATTGGAATGAAAAAAAATTGTGTTTGGTTCCTTGAGGGAGGGAGAACATATGGAATAACTCAGTCCAACTAGAATGGAATGAATCATTTCACTCTTCATTCCATTCTTTCAATCCAAACGTAGCATTAGTGTTTGTGGTCCTGAAAAAAGAAAAATTGGCGTAAAATATGTGGTTGGAAAATTGATTTGTTAATGTTGAAATAATAATAGATAAAAATTACGTGACAAACTCCTACTAATTTTCTATTTCTCAAAATGAGAAATGCAATCTTTGTCTCTAGTTTTAGACTAAAACTTGAGGTTCAACAAAATAGAGAAAATACAAGAAAATCTCATTGAATTGGAACTACAAAACTTGTATTTTTATATCTTTTTATTTCTTCGGTATTAACTCTTTTTTTTATATATATATTAGAGGTCCGTAACTTGTTTTCATATGATTTTTTTGTTTGCTGAAATTATTGATCAAACTGGAACTTGTACGGCCCACCACTAATATAAGTCTTCTTAGACTTTGTGGAAATTTTGGCAGGGGAGACTCACTTTATTGAATCTTCCCTTAGTCTTTGGTGGGCTCAAAATGAGTGGCGTGAAAGATGTGATAGGGGAGACTCACTTTATTGAGTCTTCTCTTAGTCTTTGTTTTAATGTTTAATATTTCGTTGTTAACGTTAAATTTTCTTTTAAAAATTAGTTTAATATTTTTATATGTCCTTTTAATTGAATTATATTTTTATTTGATATTAAAATAAATTACTTCATATATCAAAAAATAAGTAAAAATTTGATTTTAGGTGATTATAATCATAATTATTTTAAACTACTTATAAATACTACTAATTATTTTATTATTTTTCAATATATATATATATATTTATATATATGGATTCCATCAATTCTGAATGTTTTAAGTTCTAACAAACCGAAAACACTAACATTCATTACAAACTCTCAGTACTTGTTATGGCGTGTGGTCTCATAAGAGAAATGGAATAACGAATGTGAACTTTTCAAAACGAGTGGTGCGAGTCTTTTTAATCGTTTTTTCGAGTCTTCATGAACACGTGTAGAATAAGTGTGATACTTTCTTAAGCAGTGGTCGCTCAAAGCGTGTCTGTTTGGCAGATACGTGCCATGTGTGGTTTGGTGCAGTCAGATTAAACACTTTTAGAAGTAGAATTTTTGACAAAAGTGTTTTAATATAAAAATTAAGATAATAATTGATTACCAAATTATAGAAGAACTTTGAAGGTATTAATACAGTTTTAAGTTTAGTGTGTGATATGATATTTTATTTCTTTTTAACAATTTAAGGATAATTTTGTACTTTGTACTTATGTCAAAAGTGCTGCAATCAAAAATTTAAATTTTCTATTCGAGTTAAAAGTACTTTTAAACCCAAATCTCTAATATTTAATAGTATTTTTAAAAAGTTACCAACCCCCAAAACGCTTCCATATATTATTTAGAAACGATTTTAGTCCACACAAAAGTTTTCAAAACGACCCATTCCTTCAAACTCACAAAAGCAGTATTAGATTTAAAACAGTCTCGAGACTGCGGTGAATAATCTTCTCTAAAAACTGTGACTGATTATTTGATTTACCAAGTTGAAAAGTTATTTCAAATTAGATAATGACTTGCAACAAAAAATATTAATTTGAAAACCCAACTTGTAATTGGCAAAGAAAGCTAGCAATAACAATAACAATAACAATAACAATAACAATAATAATAATAATAATAATAATTCCAATGGAATGGATGTATATGATGATGATGATGATGCTAGAAAGAACACAAATCTATAATACACAGAGTAGGGAGGGGGGAGGACTATTCAATTCCGCCAAATAGATAAAAATAATAATTATGCTATATTTGGATTGAAGAAATGGAATAGAAGAAGGATTGAAATGATTTTTTAGCATTTCAAGTATATGTTCGGTCGTTGTTGGTGGTGAGTGGTATGCTAGGATGTCATAATTGTCATATACATCCATTCCATTGGAATTAATTTCATTCCACTACCTCCCACATGAAATGAAAATCAAAGGGATGGAATGAATTTTTATTTCATCGGAATAGTTTATCCACTAAAATGATCATCGAATACATTATTTTTTGTTTTCATTTCTTCCTTCAATCCAAGCGTAGCAGTATAACTTCTTTACTTTTACTTTTTGATCTCTTCTGATCTCTTTGTTATTGATTGAAAGCTGAAATGAAAAGACACCTTTTTACTAATTAATGTTTACAGATCCAACTAAATGAATGTTTAGGGCCGAAGTAGAGATCATGGAGCTTTTTTTTGGCAAAACGGCGAAGTTGTGACGCACAGTCAAAATCAAATATCTCTCAAAAAACTCTCACATTGTCGTCGGTGGACACTCTGCTGGCCAAAAAGAGATCCAATCAGAAGAAGAAATAGCGACAACCAATCAATTGTTTATGCAGGAAGACGAGATGACCTCTAGGATTCAATATCCTCTCAATGACTCCTCTTTTGTCCTACTGCCCCTTCCGCGCCAGTCTCTGCCCCTGTTTTACTCTTGTTTTTTTACATAATTGTGTCGCTGAAAATGTCTCTGCATGTGTCGTTGAAATTAATATTTGTGTCACTAAATGTGTATTGGGAGGAATTGAAGGATAAGTGTAATGAAAGAGATCCTAATCCATTAATTTTCAATTGCAATCATGATTTGGGCCACCAGACATTGATGCAACTTGAATGAAGTTGAGAAAGTTGAAACAAAAAAGGGACTAAAGTACACACTAGTGAAACTTGGGACGTAAAAATTGGAATATACTATGTGACTGAAATTTAGTTATAATTTGGAGCTCAATTCCAATTTCAAGACTTCGAATTGAGTTGCCAAACATAACTTAAAGTTGAACCTTGAAACTACAAATCCTCATCATCTATGGTTTTCTCTACTATGCCGATGCAAAAGCCCACAGATCTTCCATTCGACATGGCCTCAGCAAGCTTTGTTCGTGCTTCTTGATGACGACGTAAAAGTAGGACTGTATTTAGAACAGCCCATCTGACTTGAGAATTTGCTTTCTTCTGTGTGAAACCCAAGCTATTAAGTAATAAATCCAGCTGGTACATGAACAAAAGTGGTTCTATTAGCAATGTGACTAGTTGGAACTTATAGTAAAACTGTACAACCACATTGGGAGATCATCAAGTGTGAGAACGCCAATAGTTATCTTGAGGAAGGAAAAATGTTGTTTCAGTTGATGTAACATAAAATCTATTTAAAGACACATTTTATGAAAATTAACGCATATATCCGAAGACTCTCTTGGAATAATATTTTTGGGAAAATATTAATTGTATATATTAGAACTAGACTAATTGATTGGTCTTGGTAAGTGTGACAAATGAACTTTAAGCAAGTATATAATATGGCCGGCTAGTGCGAGTTATATAATTATCTTTTGGGCTTGTAAAGACTATGCCCAATTGGATACTGATTAAGATTAATATAAGTAAGAAACTATATCATCTCTTTTGTTCTACAAGTAAAAGAATTTCAATATGGTTAAGGGTTTATCGCCAAGTAAACAGTGCTGCATTTGGATTAATAAATTGTATTTACGTTTGGATCTTCATATTTGCAGGAATGAAAATGGGAATGAAATGACTTATTACTATAAAATGAAAACAATTGCATTTGGTTGTTCCATTAGAATGGAATGAACTATTCTCATTCCTGTCAAATTTGTGAATTTTACTCCTTAGGGGAGGGTATGGAATGACTCATTCCAGTTGGAATAAAATGAATCATTCCTCTCTTCATTCCATTCCATTCTCTATTCTATTCCTTCACCAATTCCATTCATTTAATCCAAACATAGCACTAGGGAATCAGGGAGTAGTATTTTGTTCATCCGAAGAAAATTCTGCAGCGTTAATCAAAGTTATAGATTCCAAACAAGGTACATAAAATTTATTATTTTCTATATGCTCCTGGTATTCTTCTCTGATATATGTATAACGAATAATTAATAAGCACTGATAATTAATTCGTGCATCTTTGACATCTTTGAAATATTGTTACAATCTCTTATTAAGGTAGTCTGTTAATACTAGGAGCTGTAAAACGAAGATCATGATTTTTGGCCTTGAGGACAATCAGGCTACTTTTTTTGGAAGCACAAGGAGGTGAAATATGCTCAAGTTTCGGTGTTTAAGTGATTTAAAAAAAAATCTA
This sequence comes from Aralia elata, assembly GCA_034770075.1. NCBI lineage: Eukaryota > Viridiplantae > Streptophyta > Magnoliopsida > Apiales > Araliaceae > Aralia > Aralia elata. Next base: position 19,262,304 of record CM068388.1, read on the forward strand.
TATAAGACTTTATGAGGCGAGGCATGACGAAATGTATCTTCATTCCAGACAATTTAAAATAGGAAGTACATTTCAGCAGTCTAGAGAAATATGTTGCATTGTATAACAGAGAGTTGTAATTATATAATACTTATATAACAAATGTCATTTGAGACGCAACTCTCTTACTATATCACTACAATTTGTTTCTATAGACTCAAATAGACTGCCCAATTTAGACCGTCTGGTATTCACAATAATGTATACCTGGTTAATATCAGTAAGGCCTCCTTCAGCATAACCATATAAAACATACTCAGTTGCCACACCTGCTAGTGCTATACAAGAGAACCTGTTCAACATCTATTTAAAAAAAAAAAACAATGTTGTCGTTAGATTTCTAATTTGTTGTCAATCTCCTCGGAAAAACAAATTACTACTATAGCAGAACTTATACGACAAAAAGTGGAAGTATAACAAGGAGACATACCGCAGCTGATACTTTTCCTTTATTAACCTGTATGTAATGAGAAGAGTCCATGTTAAATGAGAGAAGCCAAAAATAACTATTCTTCTTTGTTTACTATAAGCAGTTAAAAGATGAAAGCTTCTATTGCTATTAGCTGCAGTCATCAATTGGTTTGCGCCATATTATTTGTATATGATAGCATTACAACTATGTATATCGTACATACTTCTTGTTTACATATTAGGTATTGTTTGTTCTACCGTTACCACTCTGTATATACCATACAACAAATGGTTCGACTGAATTTTTTTGTAACATCTATCTATACTAGCTGACGTAGAGTTGAACTTAATGCCTACGGGCAGAGCCACACAGGAAGTCACTATAAGGGGAAAAAAAGGATCGAAAAAAATTATAGAAAACAAGAACAAAGAGTCAGGAAACTACTTGAGTTACAAAATTTTCAATTATTTACTAGAAGAGAACATACTTCTTCAAGAAACTCAAAATCGACAAAAGCAGTCCCTGCTTGAACATTGAGCGACCCTTCCTTTTGGAAAGCTTCCAAACTTGACAGTGTATATCCCTTGGGAAGAATTCCCATCAGGTAGGCAATCAAGAAATGGCCAGCTTCATGCTAGATCATATTGACAATCAAATGAGACCATTAAATTTTCTTCAAGATGTAATGAGACATACATGTTTATTAGAACAAGTATACAGTACAAATGTGCGTGTTGTGTATGCAGATTCAGAAATGGGTAATTTAGAGGTCTCAAATTTTTTGTCTAAAATGATATGACATCGAAGAAGACAAAACATATTTTTATTAAATGCTCAATCACAAGAGATGTACTAAACTAATGTAATAATGCCACATAATTTGAGACAAAAAAATTGACACCCCTAGCATTACCTATTCAGAAATAGAGTTCCACCTTAAAAATGTGCCGAAATTGGGAATTTACATGGATTCCATGAATCGGAAAAACTAAATAAGGAGAAATAAATCTTACTTGAATTACCCTATTATGGTACTTTTGGCTTAAATTGTGACCTATGGTATCAAGAACCAAGCCGCTGATTCCTCCATTAAAAGAAACCTAAGAAATACCACTTTGATCAGACCAATAATAATAACAGAAATTTTGGTTACCTGCAAGTTAATAAAATCCGTCAAAGTCGGCTATTCAATAAAAAGTAAAGAGCTACACTTAATAATGGAAAAAAGCTCGTCAAGCCCTTAAAAAACTAATAAATGGTAAATACACGTGACTAGCACATAACTAGAAATTGAAAAAAATCAATCAAATGAATGTAATTAAGCATAAGTGCCAGTTAGGAGGATCAAATTCATAATTCGGCTATTCAATCAAAAGTAAAACATGTTTTCAGATAAAAATCATTAAGAAGCATTAGTTTTAGAGAGAATTTACCGCATCCATTGTCCATAAAAACAACAATCCCAAAGAGAAATATAAGACTTGTGTGGGGCTAAATTCAAACACATTCCATGCTGAAATGCCTCCTACAAGAGCAGCAAGCTGCAAGTTTCTTTCTATAGCTCCAAGTGTCTTATCCACTGGTGAGAGAAGAGAAGAAGTCTCTATTCCATTTAGTTTTAGTTCATCCAAGGTGTAAAGCCTCTGGGGCACCTGCAATCAATCTTATGTTAAAAATATTACTTACCCATATTTATCTTCCAAATTATTTTTTTGCGTGATGCTAAAAGTCTAAAATATATCTGGAAACCTGTTGAAATTTGACTGGAAAATCTCAGTGCCTGTTATCAAGTTAGTTGATTAAGGTTTTTGTTTTGTTGGTTGGGATTAAAGCTTTTAAGGAGTCAAGTTGAGATGGACTTTGACTTGTTGAATTCGAACTCGTTTAAAAATTAAACAAATCAAGTCGAACAAGGCATTAAACGAGTCTGAAATTTGGTGTATGAACTCGACTCATTGAGTAAATAAGTAGAGCTCGAGCTCGAGTTGGGCTTAAGCAAGCCGAGCCGAGCTGCCCAAGTTCGAGTCAAACTTGGCTCGTTTAACTAAATGGACAAAGGAACTTGTTAAAATTTGACTAATATAATGAGCTTGAGCCAAGTTTGAGTCGAGTCGGGCTCGCGGGCAAACTGGTTAATTTACAACTCTATTTGAGATAGCAAGGGAAAATAATGGGAACACAATTTGATACATGTTCAGCTTCTTTCTATCCTCTTGGTCATTTCTCTTTTCGCTTGTTATGTCAACAGATTGAGTCACCGGCCTTTTAATTACATGTCCAAGAAAAGGACTTTAGTATATTATACACCTGGTTTGACTTATGGTCAATTATGATTTCATCTTTGAAGTTTTTCTTTTTCTCTTTCCTCATCAAGTTTCATGATCCATGTTGTCAGAAAACTAATAGTAATATAAGGAATTAGGAACTCATTAATAAACCAATCATATATTCCATTGTGAAAGAATCACCAATCTAGACAATGCCCTTAGTGATTTTATTATTTGGGTTCACTCAAAAATCAAACACTGAATGAGTCATCAATATTGATCCAATCTCCTACGCAGAACATTGGGACTCATGGAGGCAACTGGATTCATAATTAACAAAACAGAAAAAACAAAAAAAAAAACAAAAAACAAAAAAAAAAGCATGGAATTTTAGCTTTTTATTTCTTTTATCCCCCCCCCCCCCGGTATTTGAGTTTCAAACATCACAAATAAAGAAAAATTGGTTCCAAATTTACTTCCTCTGTCTCGAAATTAGAGATACATTTTGACTTTTTAAAGTCAATTTTAAAATTCAAAATTAGAATGATTTCGTTAAATTTTGAAAACAACAAATATGATAAATCCGCAGTACTAAATAGTTAGTTTACAATTTTTATAATTAAATAATTTCCTATCGATATGGAATTTCAGGATTTCGCCAATTGACTCCAAAAATTCTGAAATGTATCTCTAAATTTAATCCGAACAGATGGAGTACATATTTGCAACACATCCAATAAGCAAGAAATGAATTGAAGACCAAGAATTTCAGGAAAAACCTGGCGGGCACCCCCAAAACATCGTAGACCATCAGGCTTCCCTTGCAAATTCTTGACAAGTAACAATGCAGCCCTCTCATTGCCCTTGCTTAGCTCATTATCCACTTGTTCCAACACTTGCCATCTTAATCCACCAGAATTCAAAATTCGAAAACTCTGGGAATTTAACCTCGAACTCGACGACGATAAACCTGCATTATACAGCACACTGCCCATTCAAAGAATTCACAGCACTTCAAAATTGAAATGTAGTACTAGATAAAGAAACACATATTTGCTATGAGAGCTGCTTTTTGAAATAAACAAACAGAGCCTTATACTTGCTAAAATTATCAGCCACAAAGACCAGAGGATAAGATGGTCATATCATTTTTTGAACTTTTTACATTATTCTAAAATTTATTTATTTTTATTGCAGAGAGCCAAACAGGGCATTGTTAATCTATAGACAGATGAATTTGAGTATCACTTCACCGCGGGTGAAGAAGCTGGAGGCCGGACGACGTCGTTCAGCACTGCTCTGTCTCTAGTTAAAGCGATACAGTGTAATTCCGGTGGGATTTGGGGCTTTGTTGCTGCCAAACACATTTTTATGTATCTCTCCCTCACCTCACCTCATCACTGTCGGAGTTTTGCTTATCTGAATAAGAGTAATTTAGTCAGTAGTATAGCTAAGACAGTAATTTTAAGATAATTGATCCGGTGGATCATTGAAATTTATTTTCAAAGGGCCCGTATTTCTTTTGTTGAATTTCGTTATTCCACCAGTACTTTAAGAGTAATTTAATTGTTAATTATATACTAAACAAGTATAATTTATACCGTTCAAGTTAAACTACCATGACCTAACGCTTTTTATTAAATCCTAATGTTAATAAACTGAATGTGAAATTCCTATACTCATAAATCGGTGCAAAATCAGCCATACTACATTTTTTTGTCTTCTCTCTTTTCTCAAATACGACTTCTGTTTCACTAATTCAAAATTCAGATCATTCAAATTAAACTACCTTGATCTAACACTCCTTATTAAGACCTGATGTTAATAAACCGAATGTAAAATTCTTATACACACGAACATGTACAGAATCACCCATACTACATTTTTTTTGTCTTCTATCTTTTCTCAAATACGACTTCTGTTTCACTAATTCAAATAAGAGTTAATTGATATCATCAACATTCCTCGTTGCTGTTATCATCTTAGTAAACTTGATTAATATACTTCAGGAAGTATAATTAATAGACTAAAGTCTTATTTGATTTATTATTCATATAAATTTCATTTATTTCTTTCATAATTTTCTTCTCACATTTACATGCGCGGGCGCACACAAACACAAAACACAAACAGACACATACATATATATAATTGTATGTGGCCTTATTAGTTTATGTACAAATAAGAATTTGGTATCTCTTAAAATACTTCTCAACTATCTATGAAAGTGAGTATGAACTTAACAAATTAGGCAATAAGAGTCCGACAGGAAGTTTGTTGAACAATAGGTAAATTGCAATTATATTGCCTATAAGATAAAGCGTTGCAATATCCTTCACAATGTTTACCCTCCTGGTCCAATCTAATTTGATGGTTTCAACATCATTTCTCAAGACACGAAATAAGCTTCTCCTTAAACAAAATCCATTATGCCGTAATTCTTATATTTGATTAGATTTCTATCTCATTTTTAAAACTATTGTCAAAAGTTGGCTCTTAAGACTTTGAGTCAATGAATTTTTTTTAGAGCCAGTACTTTGCCACTTTGTAGCCTCGATTCATACATACTGCCAGTCATTATGAAAATAGAGATGGGAAGAAAATGTTTAGTGTGCAATCAATCCTTTTGCTTATTTTCTTTTTAATTTTTTGTTCTTCTTGTTGTTCAAGTCGTCGTTAATTAAGTGTTTATTGTTTGATTTATCTTGTAAATATAGTAAACTATTGATTTTTATGCGCACACACTTACATAAAACTAGCATGCTTAAAAAAGGTCTTTATCTCTCCCTTCCCTTTCCCATGTCTATCAAGAAAATATCTTCTAAATTTTGAGAAATATTTTAAATTGGAGGAATTAAACTCTTACATAAACTTTGAGGAGGTCAAACTGTTTTTATTTTTATTAGCAAATTCCCAATAATAATATGATTAAACCAAGGAGGCAGTAGAATAACACAATAACAAATTTCCAACAATAAGTAGGATTCAAAATAACACCATATAACTTTTCACATTATTCTTTTATAATGTCATATACTTTTCTTAAATAGAGTAAATTCCAAATGAAAGTCTGAAAAGGACGGAGCTAACAATATTGTAAGATATTAAATTTTTGAACAGACCATTATTTTCCCCAATTTTTGATTCATCGAAAAAGCTTGTGCCGAAGAGTGAGCTTCTTTGCGGTTTTTCTCTAAATTTTCATAAGCTGATCTCTGCCAAAAAAATATTGTTAAGAATAGTCTAATAGATGTTTCATAAAGGAATATTCAGAATATATTGAAATATTTGTGCTTTTTCTTATTTCAAAAATTAAAATTTTTGAGTTCACTTCTTATTAAGGAATAAAGACAATTATTTTCAATTCCATAAATTGGCCACTTAATTTAAAATATGAATACTTTCTACCTTAATTGTCTTACTGAAATTGCATGAAGAGATTTAGCTACAAGTTTGCAAGCTATTAAATCTTGTGACACGAAAAGCATGGTTGGTCGCGGTTTAGGATCTAAGCGTACATATGCAAAACCTAATAAAAGAACCCGAATGATATCCTGTTCAACTAGTTAAGTAGTTCAATGCGAGAGGTGAGGATCCAACACATCATTCAACATTATATCTTGAGCAAAAGATGACTTTGGATGTGAGAGGAGCTCTCCTGGATGCTTTCCTAGCATTATTTCAATTGTCAGCATGCTACAAGAAAAGAAGCTAATTCCGACGGAACTAATTCCGACGGAACTAATTCCCTCAGAAATAGTATATTTTCGACGGATAAGTCAGTCGAGCCTAAGTCCGTCGAGGATAATTTAATACCGACGGAATTCTGTCGGGCCGGGATAAGTGTTTTAGCCCTAAAAATCATTTCCTTCCCTTCCCCTCAGCCGCCCCTGTCATATTCTTTCATCCCTATCTTTTTTTAGCTGATGCATACCCTCTCTCTCTCTTCTTCTCCTTCCGCTGCCTCCCACCTCGCGCCACCACCACTTTGTCGCCGTCCAATCATCGTACTCCCCCTACCACCATAACAATTCCAATCCTCTCCATTGTCACTGCTCTGTCCACTGGTAGCATAACCGTTTAAGTCGGAATGAAGTTGTCGCACCCCAATCTCGTGCTGATGAGTTAGTTGTATTCACCTATTCGGCTAAACCATTTGGCCATGAGACGAGGATTACCTAACCGACAAAGATTTGAAGATTGTATCTACATACATGCTTCTAAATATGCCTGAAGTATCGTCATACATCAAGTATGTATTACATTTTGTTGTTTTTTAATAGTAAGAAGCGTAATCAACAATTAAACCCTATTATTATTATTATTATTTCAGTTCATTCGAAGAGGAAGCCTATGCTTCTAACCCAGGACTAACTGCAGCACAGTTGGAAGTATTCACTACTGAAAATTTTCAACAGTGGTTTAAGAGAAGGGTTGAGAAAGATAACGCATTTGAGCGTTTTAGACATGTGATTTCAGGCTTGTACAAACTAATTTGTTCATTTCCCGGCTGCATCGTTAATAGGTACAAATTCAAGGTTGATGAATTGAATGAACTAACATCAGTCAATTCTGGCGTTGTCGTATTGGGAAGCTATTATCAAGATTTCGAGTCCAATTACTATAGAAGATTAGAGGAAGTTGTTGTGCTCAATTATCCCGGGGGGGGGGGGGGGGTAAAAAGGTAGTTACATTTAAGTGTCGCTGGTTTGACAATGAAAAAGGTGTTAAAGTTAATCGTAATAGAATCGTCACAGTAAATATAAAGTAAAAGCTACAATTTGATGACGTATTCGTGTTAGCCAGCCAAGCGACTCAAGTGTACTACGTCCCTAATGTCATAAATTGTAGAAGCCCATGGTATACAGTTGTCACAACGAAGACTCGAGCATTTGATGGTACTAATGTGGCTGGAATGGATGACCCGTTGCAAGAACAAGTGAGCAATCCCAACAACGTAGTGCTAAATGATGACGATGTGCTGATAGATGATATCGTTGACGTACCCGATGATGACGAAGTGGAGGAAGACGTGGGTATCAGTAATTATCTCCTCGTACAAGATGATACCGACGAAGAAATTAATATGGAAGAGGAAGAGACAGATGATGTCAATGATATTGATTCTGATGGGTTTGACGACGTACTAAGTCTAAACTAATTGTTGTTTAAAAAAGAATTTACTAATATAAACGGTTATAAAAAGAAATTACCTGTAATTTAATTACTTAATGTTGGTTATTTCAGTAGTACACTATGCCGTGGTAGTGACCGTACAGGATCTGGCGACGAACCAGGGCGGGTCGTCTTCATCAGCCAGTAAGTTAACGACGTTTTGGTCAAGTTTATTCATTTTGTTTACCTTTTTATAGTTTATGAACAAATATTATATAATATATTAAAACAATGTCATGACATAATACAGATGTTAGACGTCGACGGAGCCGAGGGACTAACCTCGGTTTATTAGGCCATCCGCCGACAGTTCCACATATAGTCGTTGTTGATGTCGGCTCAAGCCAGTAATTTTCAACTATAATATATCATGTTCAATTAAAATAGTCCTATTATGTGATTGCACAAGTAAATTTATATTTATTTGTTTTTTTTATGTTGTAGTATTATGGACCCTGTCGTTAAGGCGACCATACACGCTATCTGTTTGACGCACACCTCCCTACGAGGTGCATGCGATTTAGCCATTACGCGCGGTATGATGCATCCTTTATACCCACGGCGTTGCGCGAGTTTCACGTAAGTCGCATTTAATTGATTCATCAAAAAATTGATCCTACTTATTTGCAAAATATATTCAAAAGTTTACTAATATGTATGTTATGACTTTTCTTTAGATATATTTTAGATATGAGGAGGGCGTCTCTATTGCAGCCGGCAAAGATGTTGTCATTGCACACATCGCGAAGAATTACGCCATCTGGCTATACGAGATGAAGGAGAGGGCAGCCCGGGCAGTTGAAGACCAGCCCGGGAGTACATTACAAGATCATCAGCCGCATAGCGTCTCAGAGGCAGCCTGGGATGCCATATGTACGTACTGGGATGATGCTGCATTCAAGACCAAGTCTGAACAAATAAAGAATAATAGAGGAAAGCTCCGAATCGTACATACGACTGGCTCACAGTCGTTTCAGGAGGCTAACTCGGTATGTATTTTTATTTAGATGTTTAGTTTAATATTGTCGGGATTTATAGTAAAGTCGCGCTAATATAATTAATGTATTTATTAGGCCATGCGACGTAGCTTGGGCCGAGATGCTACTCTGGTCGAGTTCTTAGATAGGGCCTACACGCCAAAGGATTCGTCGATGTCAGCTGCAGCATTAGCTATACGGGTAATACAACTAGTTATAATAATTGGTAATTATTAATATTACGTAATTAATATAATGATTTAATTAACTCACACATACATAATAAATTGCAGGACCGGTTTGAGAAGCTTCGGAGCAGCGTATAGCTGAGTTGCGGACTGCTAGGGGCGATTCCGAGATGTTAGATTCCACCATCCCTCCGCCAAAGATTAGTTTATCTCAAGATGAGGAGATGACTCGTTGGGTCGTATATCCGGATCCCCCCAATAGCACTACCGGTAGATATCGCGTGTTGGGCTTGCCGAAGATACTAGCCTATACATTACCTGGAGGTATTAATTTTAGTATATTTCTCGTTTATGAACAATTTTAATAGATTATTATTAATGTTATATTTATTTTCGCAGGTTGTAGCCAGCGTCTGCATTCGAGAGCACCCGTGGGACCATCACATACGAACGATGGCTTAGACGATGCTATGTTCTAGAGGGTTAAGGCGGCAGTGTCGGAGCGATTTGGTACGGATCCGATATTCAGCCGTCAGGACCTACCCAGTCGTGCTCGCCTCCACCAGCTTGCTCAGGACATTGCAGCTGGGGCCACCATCGATAGTACGGGTATCCCTCCGAAGCAGTTTGCCGTGATACGCGACGAGGTGGTTCGGATGGTGGTTACCCTACTCACGGAGGCTTTTGGGCCGATATTGAGTCAGCCTCCGACTACTCAGGTATACTATTCATTTTTAGTTGATTATTCTGAATGTTATAGAATTTTCATTTAGTTGTATATTTAAGTCTGTCATATGGACTAATGAGTTAATTTTTTTTATTGTATCAACAGGGTGGCGATCTCGAGCATGATGGTGACCCCCGCACGAGCGGTGGGACGACAACGATGATTTTCATACACCAGAGCAACACCGTCGACCCCCGCCCGATGATCCTTCTCATACCGGGGGTAGTACTACTAGGTTGACTTAGTTTTGTAGATGATTTGTACATATTTTATTCATCTTTATTTTAGTTTAGCTTAATAAGATGTAAATCTTCATAGTTTAGTTTATGTTTGACGTATTGTAGTTTAAACATTGTAATTTAATTAAATTTTTGTATATCTTATGGAAAAACGGTTTATATTTGTTATTGTTGGCCTTGATAATTCATATGGGACTTTTATGTGAACATAAGCTAGATTACTGCATGTACATGTTATTAGATAGTTACGTTATATATATGTACTTGTATGTATTGGATAGTTACATGTATGTAATTCATATTTGACTTGTATGGTATGTGTTGTTGGGATAAAGCAGGTTTACACGTACAAAAATGTGGGTTAAAACCCTAGAAATTGCCAAAAGAAAAAAAATATTTTAAAAAAAAATTCAGTTATTTTCGACGGAATAGACTATTTTCGACGGAATGTGGGTAAATTTCGACGGAATTTTCGTCGGAAATAGTCTCTCAGTGGTCCTGTTAAACGATGCCACGTGGCAGCACATTAGCCGACGGAATATCCTCGACCGAACTAATCCGTCGAAAATAGTCTAAGTTCGACGGAATATTTGGTTGATGGTATTCCGTCGGTCTTTTATACTTCTGACCCAATTTTCGACGGACTAAATTCCGAACTGTTTATATCCGACCGAATTTTCGACGGAATATTCCGTCGGAAATAACCTAATTCCGACGGAATAAGGTTATTTTCGACGGAATTTTTCGTCGGAATTATAGCTTGAGCAAAAGATGACTTTGGATGTGAGAGGAGCTCTCCTGCACTACAAAAAATGGTGATTTTGCAACAAACAGTTTTCGTTGCTAAATGTGCGAAATTTCGTTACCAAAGGTCATTTGCAACGATTTTCCGGTCGTTGGACCATTCGTTGCGCAATGAGCGTTGCTAATTGTCTAGCAACGAATTTTTTTTTCGTTGCCAAAAGTGAGCTTTTTCGCAACGAAATTTTGTTTTCGTGAAAAATCATAGATCATTTAGCAACAAAATATTTCGTAGCAAATTTATTAAGAAATTACTACTAAAAAACAACTTTCGTTGCAAAATCCGCCTAATTGGCAACGAAAAGAATCCCTTTTGTTTGCCAACGAAGATGAAATTCGTTGCATTTGATACACATTTGCCAACGATGTTTGTCGTTGCTGAACAGTATGAAAATTGTTGCCTTAATTGATTTTCGTTGCTAATTATATACTTTTTGGTAACGATATTCGTTGCTAAATGTATAAAATAAATCGGTCATATATTAATTTGCAACAAAATTTTTCGTTACCATTGGTTTTGTTATGAATAATTATGATCAATTAGCAATGATACCATTCGAAGCTGATTGTTTTTCAATAGCAACAAAAGTTTGTCAATTAGCAACGATACTAAATGTTGTCATTTGCTTTTTTTGTGCAACGAAAGTAGTTATGATTTGCAACAATATAAATGTTGTCTTTTCTTTTGTTTATAGTAACAATATCCTCCATGTTGGTTACCTTTTTGTTGCCCAAAAATTGTATTTTAATGTCACTACGAACAAAAACTTGTTGCTAAAACTAGAAAAAATTGTTGCTAGATCCTTTTAATGTATTCTTTGGTAACAAAATACCTTTTCATTGTATCATTGCCAAATTAATTTTAATAACAAAACATTATATGAAGCAGAAACAGAACCAAAACAAACTAATTTGATTCATTCATTACACTCAAATCAGTGAGTCACTATTAAAAAAAAGTGTATAGCAAGCTGTAATGGATGAAAGCCATTACAAAACGGTCTACTTGTCAAATAAAATGACAGTTGGTCACTCCCAACCCCAACCAAGAGCAAGCCCACCCAAATCTTCTATCAGTTCAAATCTGAGCTAACAAAATCTAATACAATCATCTTTTCTCTGACCTGCTCAGTTTTCTATGTTGAAGGTTGCCTCTGCTCAATTTTTATTCTTGTTGCATTCACTTGTTGACTTGTTCTGATCATAGGCGATTCCAGTCCCGCAGAGGATGATGACCTTAACAAAAACATATTACTCTTCATTAAAGAGACCAAAAAAATGGAATATAACTTAACTTGTGGAAATATCATTCTCCACACAAAAAGAGAAAAAAATATTGGACAAACAAAATACTTTCACATAATACAAACATAAAAGAAGAGGTAGTCAATAACTACTCATGGATTGACCATCAAATGACAAATATTCAAGCATACCTATACGTGGCATATTCAAAATAAATATCCACTAATTCAGAATAGCCATTCTAAAAAATACATATAAGTGTAGAATCTCAAATCCCACCTGCAATTTCTTCCCAAGATTTCTTCACGACTATACTATGTCAACTCCAAGAAGCTATCGGATGCAAATATCTGAACATTTGCAAGTGATTAGTGCCATACAAATTCCAAAAACTATATATTTGGCATTTTCCTTTTTCGTTAGTATCTCATAATAAACAAATCATATCACTTGGTTAAGAGAAATAAAGAGCTATGGGAACTCAGCAATCCTGACAAAAAAAATGTTCAGAATCCTTAGTTTAAGGATTGTACATAATATATGTACTTTTCTATATATATTTTATATCATTATGTGCGTAAGAAATACGTATTAGAGTCTTGACAATTTTTTTTTAATCCAAGGACAATTGAGCTCATATTTCTTTAGTATAAAATTAAAAATAAGTATGAAATTAACTACTTACAATGGGATTATCAGGCAGCCTTGGATCGGTGATGAAAAAGTTTTTCTCAATAAGTTCAAGGGTAGTAGCAAGATCAATATCCTTTCTCATTTCTTTCTTCCTTACTTTGTCATCCAAACTGTCGGGGCGGTCGTTCTCATCATCACTTTCGTCATCATCTCCACCAAGTATTCCATTATCAAACTGATCATCTTCACTAGCTCGATTTTTCTTAATAAACCTATAAATACATACATATATATACATAAACCAAAGTACTTTCTTAGTAATTGGAACCACATTTTAATTTATTTTTTTGAATTGTTTACGACGGTTAGTACACATATACACAATATTCAATAAGAAACTAATACCAATTATAAGATTAACCCCACACTAACACAAACTCCAGCCTATTTTAGGTTCAACCATAGATGTGGGCACCACTTAATTAAGATTAAGTCAGCTGTCCAGCTCAACTCTGCTCTACTATTTCGAATCATGCACTCTTCGGTTGTACTCGCACTTGTTTTCGCTGAACATACGAGCTACTTTCGGGGGTTTGGATCACAAAGTAATGACTCAGAAAACAAAAGAACTACAGGTCATTAGAATTGTAAAGAATTAAGCGAGAGCAAAACGTAAAACATGAGTAAACAAGGAGTGCTCGATCATATTATTAGTACGAAAAAAGGGTGAACTAGGTCAATTATTGTTATCCACAAATTATAAGCATACACCAGTCAGTCACGGTGGTCAACTCCAAAAAACAATCTGAAGATCAATCAAAGAAAAAGGACAACTTTAAATGTTAAAATCGAATCACTAAGAGAATACATTCAAAGATGCTTGCACAAGGGAGGGTGATGCTATAATATTACTCGAATGCAGGGGAGGGGCAAAATAGGCATTCTATTCACATGGCAAACCAAAAGACAAGCAACAACATTTCATCACTATGTTTGTATAGCAGTTGAATTAGCTTCATTAATTTCAAATTTTCAATTTAGGATGGTATGGTTTGATTTAACTTCACATGAGCAAAACTTGCGGCAAAGCCCATTAGAATTCAAATACATGATCATAAACTACTACACTAGCCAATCAAGCATATAGACACAATAGAATACCTTCGTTATAAAATAAAGTGCAATAACAATTTAACTTTTGTATTTTCATATAAGCAAAATTAATGTATAGAGTTCAGCGCTATCAACAGTTCATACTTTGACATTATTAATAAAGATTAATTACATTTAGAGAACAACTTGCCAGAAAAAACTACATTAATTCAAAAAATGGCCAGAACCAAATGTTCATATTCTATAATTTGAAATATGAATATATCTAGCAATGATAGGCTAATAACCCATCAATAGTAATCAAGTCTGTGCATATGAAGCGTTACATGACCCATAATGGTACACTCTCCCAACTTATATAATTGGTCTAAAGTATTATCAGCTAGTAAATTTACCATCATCATGTGCAGAAATATAAAGAAAACAGGAATATAATCAACAATCAAAGGCTAAGCAACCATCCATAGTAATCTAAGCATGTGTATATGAAGCGTAACACATCCCATAATAGGACACTCTTCCAACTGAAATGAAAAGGTCTAAAGCTCCAACAATGACTAAAAAAAAGTTTCTGCTTAATATTATGAACTTATCACTAATTTTGTAAGAAATTACCCTTAAGTTTCTTGTCTTTCAGGGCCCCTCTTCCTCACAGTGTACTAGTGTAGTAGTTTTCTTTGTAACGACCACGAATCGTGGGTAGCTTTGTAACACGAGCCTATGAATTTTATTAAATAAATTGAACTTTTATAAATATTATTCCGTGTTATGTGTTTGAATGTTTTATTACTACATATGACGTGTATGTGATAATTTTTTAGTGTTGTTATTTCATGGTATTGATTAAATCATTTAGAGGAACAACGCTAAAGCACTATTTACGCAAAAGACGCATTTTTCGATTTTATGACTTTTCATAATTTCGTCAAAAAGTTAATGAGAGGGATTAATAATCCAAGTGTAGGATTTATTAGAAGCCCAATTGGATTTTTATTTGAAGCCCAATTGGAATTAAATTAGAAGCCCAATAGATTATTATTTGAAGCCCAAAACCCATGGACCTAGTCCATGACCCAAACCCGTAACCCATAACCCACAACCCATGACCCATGAGGGAAATGGGTTATAGAATCAGCTGAGAATTGAAGGTGGGAGAAGTGTACGGGAGAAGGAGAAGGAATGAGAGAAGAGAAGAGAATGAAGAACGTGGGTGCATTTGGGGAGGATCAATCTGTATTTGGTGAAGGAAGAATGTAATAAAGCAACTTGGGAGGAGAGGGGGGGAGTACCCGAGTCTTGGAGGAGCCAAAGCTCACTCCCCCAGCCATGGGGAGCTGCCATAGCAGAGCACGCTCAGCCCTTAACCTATCCATGAAGCTTTGATCACTCCCTCTATAAATACTCATGCCTTGCCATTCCCCCATTCCTTTGATTGTTGCTAAGTTAGAAACTGAAAATTGAGAGAAAAGTGAGAGGTGAGTTCACGGGTGATTTGAGGAAGAAGAAGGAGTGTTGTAGCAGCTGAGCATTAATTCATTTAGCACCTTAGAAGGAGCTCCAAGAGGTAAGAAATATAGAGCTTAGCTCATTTCCACATTATTTCCAAGTTTATAGTTTTACTTTGATTGCTTTGTTGGAGTTATGTGGCTGAAATTGCTTGGTTGCTCATGAACATGTATAAATGTTGATTAGCTCTATTAAACCTTGTTAATGATATGTGAAAGTCGAACAATGAATGAGAATCGAACCTATGCATAAGGAATCAAGAAATGGACTGTGATGGACATTATGGACTGTTATTCATGTTTTGTTAATAATGTAATCACTATGTATTGGTTGTGTTAGATGGTTGAGCATTGTTTCTATGTGCTTAGAGGTTTGTAGGAAATGATTTCAATTGGAAATATGGACTAGAGTATAATGAAACTCTACTCCAATATGAGTTTCTAACTCATGCCCATAAACCATTTGATTAAATGTCTAAGAGAGGAATTTCTCTAAGAACTTGAGAACTAGGTGTTGATTAATTGATGAAATGATGTTATGTTGCTTAACTTAGTAATAGAAGCATGTGTTAAGTTATATTGACTTGTTGTATAATAGCTAAGAAACAAAGAGGGAGAATGAATTGGCTTAACTCGGAGTTTCGCTAAAAAACTAGTTGGACTAGGCTCTTTGGAGCCACTATTTCGATTTATCAAAGAGTCTATAAGATTATGAATCCATGAGGATTTTGTAGTTCATGTTATAAGCTTTCCATAGCCTCTAGAATGTCCTAATTCCGACTTAAAATGAAGAAGTTATAAGCTTTGGAGTAAAATAGCAAAAACAGAGCATGCTGGATGATGAGCAACTAAAACTCTGCCGGTTGGGCGCGCCCCATGCCCACCATAAGGCTAAATTGGCGCGCCCCGCGCTAGAGCAACAGTAGGCTAGATAGCTTTGACCTACTTTATTAAAATTGGCATAACTTTCTCATACGAACTCCGTTTTGGATGATTCAAGATGATCCGGAAAGGTAAGAAGTAGACCTACAATTTCCATTATTTAGAATTGGTAATTTCAGACTTAATCAATTCCTAAATTGGCTATTTTTAGGACTATTGTGCATTAGAAGGCAAACGGAGGGCGTCGTACATGCGCGTATGTAACGTGTAATGCTTTCGACGCTAGAAGATGTTGTTCTAAGTTCTAAAACTTGTAAATTATGGTTTATAATGACTCTTAGCACTAATCAATGATGAATTAGACAAGTGTATGAGCATGCTAAACTTATGTATAAGAGGCGAATCGGGCGTGCGTTGTGCGAACGTCGAAACGTCGTATCAAGTGTGTGTAACCTTTTTTGATATTATATTTCTAATTAGAATAAACATTATAGAGTAATGTAAACCAATATTTGGCATCAATTATGTGGCTAATTGGTATGTGGATATGTACTTAAATGTGTAGGAATTTAAATGGCGATTCTGCAACAAACGGTTTTCGTTGCTAAAGGTGCGGAATTTCGTTGCCAAAGGCCATTTGCAACGATTTTTCGGTCGTTAGACCATCCGTTGCGCAATGAGCGTTGCTAATTGTCTAGCAACAAAATTGTTTTGTTCGTTGCAGAAAGTGAGATATTTCGCAACGAAAGTTTGTTTTCGTGTAAAAGCATAGATCATTTAGCAACAAAATATTTTGTAGCAAATTTATAAAGAAATTGTTACTGAAAAGCAACTTTCGTTGCAAAATCTGCCTAATTGGCAACGAAAAGAAATTTTTTTTTTGCCAACGAAAATGAAATTCGTTGCGTTTGATACACATTTGCCAACAATGTTTGCCGTTGCTAAATAGTATGGAAATTGTTGCCTTAACTAGCTTTCGTTGCTGATTGTGTACTTTTTAGTAACGATGTTCGTTGCTAAATGTACAAAATAAACCGGTCATATATTAATTTGCAACGAAATTATTCGTTGTCGTTGGTCTTGTTATGGATAATTATGATCAATTAGCAACAATAATGTTCAATGCTGATTATTTTTCGAGCAGCGAAAGTTGTTGTCGATTAGCAACAAAACTATACGTTGCCGTTTGCTTTATATGTGCAACGAAAGTTGTTATGATTTGCAACGATATAAATGTTGCATTTTTCTTTGTTATGTAACGAATGTCGAAATTATTTACAAACAAAATAAATCATCTGGTACATGATCATCTGGTACAAAATAAATTATTTTACAAACAAAATAAATCGTAGCTCAATGACCTCATAACAAAATATGAGAGAAGTACAAAAAACTCAAATATTATTAATTAAATAAAATCATCTGGTACATGATCAGTCATCATCTTTACAATCAACTATCTAAATGATTTATTGGGGCACATGTACAAAGTTGGCGCCTTCAACAAACTGCCCATGAAATACCAGATCACTACTTAACTAGGGAAAGAACTCTTCAATCCAGTACACACAAGCATGACTGCTACTCGCTTTCACAAACATTCAGAGCATGAGTGCACAAGGTGGAGGGATTACCAAAATTCACAAGCTTCAAGAGATACTTCATCCTCAGGGTCCTTATTAACTTGCAACATGTATTCAATTACATTTCTCAAGTATGGCTGTAGTCACATGAATAACAAAAGATGAAGAGCCTCACAAGTATCATGAAAGACATTAAATATATGAAATTATAGGAATTAATTCAGTTTCTTTGTTTAAACACACAGATGAAATGGAAACCAGTAGCTTGCAAGAATAACTAGTACATAAAAGAAACACTTAAAAGAGATGAAATGCACACCTCCAAGAAAACAGGACGAACTTCAACTAGTTGAACAAAAGCCGCATAGACCTGTTCAAGAGAAGGGCAGACATCAAAAGGACAATAGTGTAAGCAAGATTTAGCTGAAAACTTAACAGCAGATATATAACAATTAAGACGTAAATGTGAGATAGAGTTCATGTTCCATAAATCAACTAGATGTTTCAAAAAAATAACTAAAAATACCAACACATTATAATAGTAAAAATGGACTACAGTCTTGTAGTGTCCTGTTACTAGTCTCTTTGTACCAACTAATAACTCAAGCCCCGTAAAAAAAAGTAAACTCCACTGCTTCCTTGGAATCACTGTAAACAACAATTACATGCAACTCCCATATGCGAAAAGAAAAAATGTTAGATGAATTACAAATTATGAACGTTATACCTTTTCATTTGAGCAATGCAGTTGATAAAATAGAACAACAAGACAAATAATAATATTTACTAATAAAAAAATAAAATAAAAAACTTGTGAGAGCCACAACGCATACCAGATTTTGCTATTACATACAACAATGACTTTGCGACAAAGAAAAGGTAATTCACTTATAGTTGAGATGGAGTACTCAATTTTTGCTCTTCCACTCCTCCTGCCCAATCACATAATATATGCTAGGTTTAATTTCTCTGACAGATTATGAACATTAGGATTAAAAAAACAATACTCGAAAAGAGATTGAAAGGTAGAAGGCAAATTAATCAACAAATCATACCACAGATTGTTTGGTCACTCCATTAATAGCAACTTTCAGATCCCCCAACCTATCATCCTTGGATGACTGAGAATTCCCATTAGCAACTTGACTTCTAGAAGGCGTACTAGATGAGGATGGAGGCAGTAGTTGAACAGGTTTGTTTCTCTGTGATCTGCATTATCCTCAGTGAAGTGTTCGACGAATTGACCCACAGAAGTAGACAAATGTTAGAAGTTAAACACTACATACCCATAACTAAAATTAAAAAGATACCCACAAATCCAATGCTAAGGAGAAATCTGAATGCACAAATGATAGTAAAATTTGCATACCGAATTATCCACCAATCTACACTGCAAATTGAATTGGGGAGGGCATATAGTGCATGCAGGTAGCAAAATAACACAGCTAGGCGCTAGCCCTCCTCAAAAGGTACTGTACTATTTTGGTGAAGAAACAAATTAAGCCTATAGGTAGAGAGAGAGAGAGTAATGAATTCCAGGCTTGTTGAAACCATGGATGTTTGAGAGTGTCAGTGTAAACACAATGTAGTTATCATAAATTTATAAATACAAGTGCTCGCCATGATGGAAAGTTGTGTAATTTGTGCATGCTGAAGCTTGTTCATGGTATTCTTGTGTTATAGCTTTAGCATGTCCATGTCCGCGTTGAAAGTTAAATGATTAAGATATCCGGACTTCAATGTACTTGTTGGCCATTTAGAAACTTCTCAATGTGGCATTTCCCCTAGCCTTTTTGAATATTAATTACTTATTAAAGCGCGCTAAATCAGTCCACATTAAACACCTCGCTAAACAATTGAACAAATAAGGAAAAAAGGCCAGTCCATATACCAGTATTCACTAGAATTAGAGAACCCCACATCAAATAACAATCTCTATGACCACTACATAAACCTGTAAGATGTAACATCATAAGCAAATGAAAATATGAAATTACTGAAAATTTGGGACAATTACCTGTTTTCTTCAGAAATATAGTAGATATAGCTTGTTGTTATTGTGATATCAAGAAACAACCACCAGTTTGCATTAGGTGTTGCCAAGAAGATCCCTGACATGTAGGGTCTGCAATATCCTCAACGTTTTGATGACTTGCAAGTTACAACCAAGCAAGATAAATAGGATTCTTCATTTTGTCATTGGAGACAGTCGAGCAGACGTAAGCTCTAGCATTATAATAGATGAAATTCAACAAAAGACATTTACAGTAGTAAATATTTGTATCTATTGTATAACATAGTTTCAAGATTATTCAAGCAACGTAGGGCCTTCAGTACAAAATTTTACTCTGATCATTTTGATTTTCATAGAGTTAGCCAACAATACAACTTACTACCAAAGCTCTCCAGTATCACATGTGATATAATAAACAACTAACAGGTATATTAAAAAGTCTTATTTACTCGTCTTGCATAACAAAGCACTCTTAAAAATGATAAAGCAGTTTAATTATTTAACTTATTGGTACTTAAAAGCCTAGAGTTAACTCGCGGACCTATCGCCGTTAGTTATTCTAAAAGGAAAACTTGACTTCATACTGGTGATCCACTTTTATTCAGTACTTAACATCACAGAAAGGAATAGTAGGCCATAAGCTCATAACCACTGCGTCATTGATCTCTTGGCATCTTCCAGATGTAGGTAGCCCTTCCAAAGAATTTTACTTATTACTCCCTCCCTCATCATCTCTCTCTGCATATATATATATATATATATATATATTATATATATATATATATATATATATGTACTTACAGTAGGAAACTTGCTAATTGCTGCACGTTACACCAGGACCATGATACTGTTTGGTTAATATATTAGGAATGCTAAACAAAGCGACACTTGCATTAAGCTCGGGATATGTGGTCCAAACAGATTAACCATACAAATGTCTCACGTCCAAATTGAAACTGACGAGTCAATTTGAATGATGGCAAGTTTCTTTTTTGTTTGAGCATATGTAAACAAAAAAATTCAAAATAGAAGTGAAAGTAAAAGTTTTCAGAAAAGGAAATCTACCAATAACTAAGAGAGAGAGAGAGAGAGTTAGAGAGAGAGCTAAACTAACTTTCATTTTTAAATAAGGCAAATGATAAGATTTGGAAACAAGTACTGTAAAACAAAAACTTATGAACGGTGCAAAAAGGCTTGCATTTCGCTAAGTTGGGATTGCCTCCATATCTTTCACATATAAGATAAACATGCAATCAGCAATGCAGAAACCGGATATTCCTAGGGTATATACATGAACTTCAACACAATTGTAGAATAACGTCTATACAAAGGAAAGTCAATCCCTATTCATTTATCCTGCCAGCATCTTCTAATGCAAGTGATTATATAAGACCTTAAATAAATTGCATCACATAATAATTATGTATTAATTTCTGTCTCTTCTCTTATCCATTCTCTTGTTCTCTTGAAAGGGGCTGGGATGTTGGAAAGGGGGGAGATTAATAGCTTACTTGATGAGAGAATGAATAAGCCATTGCTCTTTCTCTTCTCATGGTTTCCTAATACTTGCTCGGTAGCTTTGCTTCAAATTTCTTCTTTTGATTGAACACTGTCATTCCATTCCTCTCCCATCTGTATAACATTTAAATCCATCATGTTCAGTTGAAAGCAACAACAGAGTAAAGGACCAGCAGAGGCTGATTTTTTCAAGAATTAAACGATGTGAATAAGAGGCTATCATCCTGGAAATGAATATTTTCTGTATGGAAAATTATCTAATTGAAACTGATTCAAGCATTATTCAACACAATACTTGATCTTTTAGCTTGAAGTCTTATCAATCATTATGTTGAACGAAAAATTGTTTAACCATAAATTGAAAAACTATGCTCATAACATTTTACAAAAGACATGTTCAAGTAGATGAGCCTGAGCTAAACCTGGCCCACCTATAAGCAATTATGTTTTTTCTGGTACAAAAAGTGTGCCATGAAGGCATGAAAATCTAGCAGAACCATAAGTCAGTAGCATTTCTAGAATACAAATGAATATCAAGTATCAGAAAGTGAAAAAGATGCTTAATCTCCCTCCAGGAGGGTGTCGACGCCGGGTTTCTTCTTCGTGTCTCATTTTTAGTCTTTTCCAATTTTAGCCTCTTGGTTAAATGATTTTTTGGAAAAGGTCGGCATTAATGTCGACGGGGTTTTGGAAGATCGTTTTTTATGATGAGCCAATTAATCAGAGTCGCCAGTTGGTATATTTGAAATGGATGTACCAACTCATCCGAGTTTTCGCTTTTTATAAATCGTTGGCTCATATATGACTCCGAATTAATTGGTCTGCGAATCGAGATTCATAGAGTTCGGGGGCTTGCTTAAGCGAGGGGAAGGTGTTAGGCACCCCCCGACTTCCGTGAAACACGGTTACCACAATCTTGATACTTTCCTATCCTTTGATTCATGAAATGTATATACGTACGGGTGTGTGTGTGTGCCTATGTGAATGTTGTGGTGAGTTTGTATGAAAGAAATTCTTTTTGGTGTTTTATGAAAGAGACGTGTTTTATTTTGGAGAGTGGTTTAGAATGTCTTTTTCCTTTAATACGAGAAAGCTTTATTTCTTTATGGGAAAGGGTTGATTTTAAATGGCAAAAAGTTATGAGATTTTTATTAAGTGTTGTTTTGGTAAAACATGAATTTGTTAAACCTTAGCCAAATAGGAATCGAGATTTATACGTTGCTTTCGTAATTGATGGGCAATTTCTAGGATCTCTTTCACCCTATGTATCAAGGTTTAGTAAAACGTTTCGTTTATTCATAAAAGCCATTTTTTGGTGATGTTTGAAAATGAATTCCTTTGGCCTTCTCGTTTAATAGGAATCGACGTTTATTAACACTTCCAAATTTTTAGCCTCGTGATTCTAATAACCTAGTTTGATTTGATTTTAACAAAACAAATCTTCATCGTTTAATCCTTGAAATCATTTTTGTGTCACAAAATCTAATCAAGCATAAACACGCGTCGGGGCTATTCATGGGCATGTAAGCCATCAAAACATCCCCGAACGCCAACAATCACATGTTCCACTACTACGGGGCCTTAAACCCGATTCTCGCCTTAACGTCGTTTTAAGGCCCGATGATTACATGTTACAAAAAAACGAGCACCTTGAATCTATTACACGCATCAAAAAGTCCATCATCGGATTTGGACCACGGGGTCGCTTTCCTAGGCTCACACTAGATTTTTACATGCCCACAAAATGATTACTACACAATTAACTAACCCGGATTTATCTAATTCACCATGATATCCGAATTTGACAATCTAAATAAAATTACATCCAATAAAACCACCCATAAACAAGCTAGAAATTTCATCAATTGGATATCCTTGGGTTATTAGGAAGAATTTTGTTCCGATGGAACCCTCACCAATAATCCCTAATCCATGATTATTTCAACAAGATACATGAAAGTCACATCTAATTTAACTCAATCAATATGACATGAATTGCTAGAAACAAATAGAAATTTTCAACCTTGCAATTGATCTTAAATGAATGTGGACTTGTGTATTGAACTAGGATAAGGAGTGTATTTGATACAACAAAAATCAAAAGAAATAAAATCCTCTCTTTTTTTCTCTCTTTTTCTTCCTATTTTGTGGCAAAGTTGGCTCTTTATCCTCTCTATTTCCGTGCTTGTGCTGTTGCTGAATCCTTTCTTCTTCCCAAACTTTCAACTTCTTCCCCTTCCTGTATGCTGCACGAAACTGGCTGAAATAGGCCTGGCTGGCCGCCTGCCCTCCCACTCACCCCGATTTCGAGTTCCGTGTTTTCAAAAGGCGCACTATTTGGCCGCAGATCAATCCGCGGCTGGACGGTTTGACTTTCTCGATTTTCGTGCCACGCCTCGATTTTCGTGCCGTAACGTCGGTTTTCGCTGACAGGCTCGTATTCGGCAGTCCGAGAATTTCCGGGAGACGTGCCACCTCATTCGGGGATGTCTGTCTCGGATGGCCTTATTGTCACGTCAGCTTTGATTGCCAATCACTGCGGTGGTGTCGGGCGCTCGCACTTGGGCCCACCCCCCTTGCTCCCGCAAGCCGGTTCAATTGACGATTTTGCCCTCCTGTCATGGTTAGTACAGGGAATGCAAAAATTGGGTGTCTACAGCTGCCCCTCTTTATCATGTTCATGCAATGTTTAATGAAATGAACAGGATAAAGAATAGACACTCGATGCATGAATGACAGTGCACAAGGGTGACAATGCATACATGATGCAACACATATGATTTATGATGCCATGTAAGATGCAATTGATGCAAATCATTCAGAAAAGGGTGTCGAGGCTGATGATCGTCTCGTCGGGGCCGGGTATCATCGCCGGTCACCCATTTCGTAACCCCCGGTTATCGTCGCCGGTTGGTTATCTTGTCGGAGCCGGTTTTCGTCGCCGGACATCCATCTCGTAATCACCGGTTATCGTCGCCGGTCCGATCCGTCTCGTCGGGGCCGGGTAATCGTCGCCGGTCACCCATCTCGTAACCCCCGGTTATCGTCGCCGGTTGGTTATCTTATCGGAGCCGGTTTTCGTCGCCGGACATCCATCTCGTAATCGCCGGTTATCGTCGCCGGTCGATTGTCTCGTCGGAGCCGGGTATCGTCGCCGGTCACCCATCTCGTAACCCCCGGTTATCGTCGCCGGTTGGTTATCTTGTCGGAGCCGGTTTTCGTCGCCGGACATCCATCTCGTAATCGCCGGTTATCGTCGCCGGTCGATCGTCTCGTCGGGGCCGGGTATCGTCGCCGGTCACCCATCTCGTAACCCCCGGTTATCGTCGCCGGTTGGTTATCTTATCGGAGCCGGTTCTCGTCGCCGGACATCCATCTCGTAATCGCCGGTTATCGTCGCCGGTCGATTGTCTCGTCGGGGCCGGGTATCGTCGCCGGTCACCCATCTCGTAACCCCCGGTTATCGTCGCCGGTTGGTTATCTTGTCGGAGCCGGTTTTCGTCGCCAGACATCCATCTCGTAATCGCCGGTTATCGTCGCCGGTCGATCGTCTCGTCGGGGCCGGGTATCGTCGCCGGTCACCCATCTCGTAACCCCCGGTTATCGTCGCCGGTTGGTTATCTTGTCGGAGTCGGTTTTCGTTGCCGGACATCCATCTCGTAATCGCCGGTTATCGTCGCCGGTCGATTGTCTCGTCGGGGCCGGGTATCGTCGCCGGTTACCCATCTCGTAACCCCCGGTTATCGTCGCCGGTTGGTTATCTTGTCGGAGCCGGTTTTTGTCGCCGGACATCCATCTCGTAATCGCCGGTTATCGTCGCCGGTCAATCGTCTCGTCGGGGCCGGGTATCGTCGCCGGTCACCCATCTCGTAACCCCCGGTTATCGGTCGCCGGTTGG